>CM076577.1:892286385-892735976 GCA_034641835.2 Pinus albicaulis | reverse complement strand
TTGCTATGTTCACCTTGAGTAATCCGAAACCACAGCAAATCTTGAGTTTAAACCAAAAAATCAAACTTCCCAAGCACTGTTTTCTTCGTCACATATAGTTGACAGAGTTCATGGTTTGTCACTATTTTTTGAGGGTAGCTCTAGGGTTCTTTCAAAGTTGAATAAACCTCCCACCATTTTCCGCTGTGACAGACTTTGTCAATAGATTCTAATCAAATCACTTTGAAATTCCTACCAAGACTTTCCCCTTTTCACCAACATTTAGTCTTTTTAAAAAACACAGAATTTAACACCCTTTAGAAATTTGAAAATACCAAGGAGGCACCTAGAATACCTCGAGACTTTGATGGCAAGCTTTGGCTGAGGGTTTGAGCAGCGTTGAAAACCTTTGGAGGTGTTTTGATCGCTTGAACATGCGCGGCACGTTTAGAATGAGAGAGTGTCGTGCGAAACAAACTGTCGGGTCACTTGTCGGGTAGTCATGACCGGCGCCTACAGGCACGCCGCACAGCAGTGCAATCCTATGGAAAATCTTCACTTGAACACGCCGTGCAACTCTACAGGCGCTCCGCGCGGTCTTCAAGCTCGGAAACTTGGTGGATTTGCTCAAAATCTTCTTCCTCGACCCAGTTGACCAGCAAAGGGGAGTTTTCTTTGTGAATGGAGAAATTTAAAAGAGCCTGCAACGGTCAAACTACCCTTGTATTTTGAAAAGAGAATCAAAAACCCTATGAAGTGTTTGATGAAGGTTTTTAAAAATGTTTGAAAAGGCTTTTGGGTTAAAACCAAAACCTGAAGCTCGTACCTTTTCCAAAACACAAATGAGACTCCCTTTTGTTTCAAACAAAACTTATAGTGGCAAATGAAAATTTCTTTTATAAGCCTGACCACTTTTGAAGTAAAGCAACCTCTCTTTTTTTTTGAATTAAAAACTTTCACTGCTTCTTATTAAGGAACGAAAAAATGGTTTTCATGTTCTGATTATCTACACTGTGGAAGGAAAATATTCTCTGAGCCCTATGAAGGATTGCAGATATGCCTTTTGAGTGTGACTGTCTTTACTGGGAAAAAGGCTTAACTGTAATTTCAATATCCCTCTTTCCTTCTCTTGTCCTTTTTGTTGCTCACTTGCTGTCACTTTTGACAAGTTTCTTAAAAAGGTATTTATGAATAGACAGAGCAACACCTTTGGAATAACAACAATAGTTAGTGTTTCCCTCATTGAAAAGGACACCTGTAGGAAAACGAACTGTATTATGTGATATTTTCTTTGACACCTTGAAGGAGGTCGCTCCACCCTTTTGTCACCTAAACTGACATTTTTTGCTTCGGATGCTTTGGATATGGTCATGTCCATTGTGAAAACTAAATGAGATGGCAGGTGCTGCTCTGAGTTTCTTCTTTGAATGTGGGTAAAAATCAACAAGGGATGATGCACTAGAGATGAAAATTGAATAAGGGAAGCCGCCCCTTTGTTCTTCTGTGAAGGAGGTCTGCAAGAAACCTGGGCTTCACTGTCATCTGTCCATCAAGAGGGCACTTCTTCTAAAAACTTCTTCTTTACTCAAAATGTAACAGCCAAGCACCTTTGACCTATTTTTATAAGGAAAGTTCCTTCATTTGTAATAGTGGCATGCAGGTATTGCTTTTGAATGTTTGTTCCAGAACCTTGAAACTCATGCCATAATCCTTCTTACATACTTGTGAGCTTGTGTATTTATTTGTAATGCATTTATGAGAAAACTAAGCTCAAATCGCCTCCTGTCTAGTATGATGAGTAATTTTGAAAGAAAGTTTTCTATGAATAGGAAGGATAGTACCTTTTGAAAAGCAGTCATCACTCTTAGTGGTTTCCCTTGTTCATGATGGCAGAGGTCAGTTTGGGACCAAGACACTTTGACTCTTTTGACTATCTTCTTTCACAATATTTCTTCAATGATGATGAACTTGTTAGCTTCACATTGTAACTCAAATAATAGTGAACTTATGAAAATCATTTTTAAAGCCCACTGTTTTACCTCTACCTTTAATCATCATTTTACTTCAGAAAACCTTAGTTACTGTCTCACTTTTCATCAAAAAATTTGTCTTACAGTCAATGCAACTTCTTAAAATCAAACTTTGTCCATTTTCCCTCTGCTTATAGATGAAGGAGGCGCTCCTAACCCTCTTCTTGTGAAATGAAGGAGGTTCTTCAGTCTTCAAACCCTCTTCTTATAGATGAAGGAGGTTTTTCAATCATGTCATATCATCAACCCTTTGACAGTGTTATTTTTCCTTTCACTGTCCTTTCAGGCTTTGAATGTGATCACAAGAGCTTAATGAAAAACTCTCTGCTCTTGGCTGCATCCCAGGCTCAAGATCACATTGAGAAGCAGTTGTCTTCTCATGTGGAGCCAAATATTGTCTTTTGATATGCTGGTATGCCTCTTTCCTTGAAAGATCCATTAAAACACTGTAAAAAACACCTAGAATCAATTTGACTTATGGTCCATGTATTGTTGAGACTTGAGGGTGTATTAGTGGCACGACCTATGGTTGTAACCAACTTTATTTGCAGAATGGGAAGGTCTGTTATGACTGGTCTATAGCAGATGGAGGTTCTTTGGCTTTTAGGATAGTTTTCCAAGGGAGAAATGCCTAAAGTGCCACTTCCTAACTTAGGGGAGACTTTTTGGACAGATTTGGATTGTTTCTTTAGAGTTGATGGGTAGACTAGTATGGATGAGGCTAGGTAGGACTTGATAATGAGGTTTCATCTCGTCATGGGCGGACTGAAAGGTAAGAAGGCAAAAAAAAAATTTATGGGTGTTTTCCAGCTGGAAAATTTGACAAATTTTTGATCAGCTGCTAGAAAACTTGGCTGTTACAACTAGTCATCACCAACAAGTGAAAAATATTGATGACTAACATATGAGAAAACAATGTCTTAGTGATGTTGAACTTGGTCCCGGTCTTAATAATTTCATTTGGAATGGGCTCCACACTATCCAATATCAAATAATATTAGGTGATTGTGAAGACATTGAAAAACACATACCTAAAAGGGATTATTACCTAGTTATTGCAGATATTCCTCATGGTTTCAATATCCCAAACACTGAATATGATATTGACCCTTATACTTATTTAGTAAAGTGGTTGTGGGATTTCTAGAAGTCACAAAATCACCATTTTGGAGATTTGTGAAATTTCATTCAGACACACAATTGGGGTTGTTATTATCAACCTTCAAGGGAAAAGCAAAGTCAAGGATGCAACTTACATGGTAAGACGTTTAAATTGTATGTTTAATTAATGTTAAAAAATTCATTTATGTATAAGTTAATTTAACTTTTACTATTTCATGTTACATGAAAAAGCCAAATCTTATTTGTGGCAGAAATCAACCAATTATAATTGACTGTGAGTTCATTCATGTTGAAATTTGGACAAAGCGTGATAGCTATAAGCCTATTTTTTTCAATCAAGTAGATGGAAATAATCATTTCCAAGTACTGGTCCATGATGTTGTTGTAAAAAAACTAACATATGAAGATAAAGAAGCAAAAGTATCTATAGTTAACATATATCAAAAACCACAAACATTGATTAACTATCTTTTAGATTTATGTTCAAATGAAGAAGATTGGGTTTTGGATTTATTTTCAGGCTCATATAATTTTTATTATATAAAAATGAATTTCATTATTTTATTTTTTAAATGGTTTTTGTTTATAATAATTTACTAAAAAAATTCTTTTGTATTTGATGATTAGGTACAACACTAGCATGTTGCTTACAAAAAGGAAGAAATTGCATTTCCATTTAAAAAGACCTAGTACAATGCAAATTTATTCAACAAAGAATTAATGCTCTTCAATTTCTTCCAGATGCAATGCAAGAAGTTGATTTGAGAAAAGGGGATTTTAATGAACCCCGTGTAGAAAACAAATCAAAGGAACCTCAACCACCATTAGATGAAATGATTGAAAATACATACTTTGTGACATTCACAGACATCAAAGATCTATCATGAGAGGAAAATGATGAAACTAAGCCAATAGTTAAAATATTGTGGAAGAGGACAATAATGAAACTCTTGAAGATGAAGAGTTTGGGTTACATGATATTATTGATTAAGTTTTAGTTAAGCTTCCAAATGAAGCTCATTTTTTGTAACTATTAATAAGTTATACATGTAATGTTTTGACTTTGACATTTTATGAGAATAAAAAAATATTCAATTGTTGTTATTATATGTTTAGTATTTTTATAATGTGATTTTCACTTCATTTTTATGTGAATCATGTAAGTTTTGAAAAAAATTGTAATTATTATTAACTTTTGACATAAAATTCACAAAAATTGCTAATTTTTATACTTTTTTGGTTAATTTTTTCCTATAAAAATGGTTTATTTGACATGTCATTTTTAGCAAAAAAGACTCAAAATGTGTATTTTTTCAGTTATTTCTAAATTCAAAATGTGTTTTTTTAATGTAAATTGTTAAAATTTCTTGCTTTTTTAGTGACAATTATTTCACGTGCAATTAAATATTATTTAATAATATATAATTAGATAGAAGATTGAAACTTTAAAATTTTGACCTTTTTTTTGTTTTTTTGACACTGCAAAAAATCAAATATATCACTACAATTTTTATTTTTTTTAAAGAAAAAACGAAAAAACAAATACTTGAAAAACAATTCAAAAAATATGTAAGTGAAGAGGAAGAAGACGAGTACTTGTTAAATTTAGAAAATAATTATTAGAATTTAATAGATTAGAAAATTTTAAGTAAAAATTAAGTCTTCTAAAAAAAGGGGATGATGTTGGCATCAACAGTTTTCAAAATCAACGTAAAAAACACTAACATTTTAAAAATTATGTCTATACTTGGTACATAAGAAAAATTAATGTGTTAAAAACATACTAAAAAAAATTAAGAGTATTCTAAATCAGCACTTTTCAAAATCAAACCATTTTTTGATACCTAAAAAAGTAGGTACTCGTTTCCATTCCCATTTCAAAGTTTACATTGTTTGGTGGTATTTCTTGGTAAAGGTCCATTTCCACTCAATTCCAGGGAACTTAGTCTTTGTGCATATACCAACCAACAAATAAGAATACAAATATAATTTTGGTTTCTCACCTTCTGCCACATTATTTGATCATGCAACACATTTATGCAATAAGATGACTATGAGATCAGACCAATTGAATATAGTCCCTTTGACAGTACAAGGGTACACCATATAAACCCATTCTTCCTTAAATAATTCAATGTCCCCTATCCCATATATTTGACAACACATATCCATTAGGTACTGGTACACATTCCTCAACATCTTGGTTTTATATATTCGTTCAGGATGTTGTCATAATTTACTTGGTTCTTGCCACCAATATTTGAGGATGTCTTTGCTAGACTTGTTGAAATCAACATACCACCTAGAATTCAAGTATTCTTGTGGCGTGGGTAGCTTGTAATGCATATGAATGTCATGTCCCTAATATGTAGTGAAAACCATGCCTTTTAAGCTTTAGAAAATCATGTCTCAGGGTTAATATGCTATAGAATGAACTCTATGATCTCCATAGAATGAAATATGAGATAGTGAGCACCAACTCTATAGAATTTGGTATTCTTAATGTTAATGTAAACATCTTTATCATCTTCATTCTTTGGAATTACTTTCCTAAAGAATTCCTTGAATATTTTTTACCATGATAGGGATATTGATTTTTCAATAAAACAAGTTGTGTCCATGAGGATGGACACCTTGGGTTTAGAACTGTTCAATACTTCTTCAATGCTACTTTCCATTGACTCCCTTACTAGCCCTTTTCTTATCACTAGAGGCATGCCTTATGTAGATTATGAAACACTAATTTGTTATGAATTTACTGTCCTTGGGAATGAAAATTCATTCATGGAAAAGAAACATATTAGTACAAGAAATATCGATTCTACCTTTGTTCTATTTGTGTAATGCCACTGTAAAGACACATTGCATTGGGCACAATTGTACAACATAAGTACAAGGGTTAAGAGCTTGGCACAATCCAGGAAGCTATCACTATAAGTATTTAGGTTAGGATACTAGAAGGCATGAGCGCGACAATGAAGAGTGAGGATTCAAAGCTTAGTGCATTCAAAGTTTCTAGAGGTAGAGGTCCCAATGCCATGCCTCTCTCATGCACAAGTGCGCCAAGTCAGGGTAAATACTCCATACTAGAATATTCACATTTCATGGTGACAATGATATAATGTTATGGATTTGAATGGCACCGTGCACTAAAAAGAGATTGGTAAAGAGTATTTTCTCAACCGAACATGAAAACGATATACATGAAAGGTTAGGACACTTCTTTGCATGGGTGCGATTAAATAAAGACTTAGATGTATTTCAACCATGGGAAATTGCATTCAAGGTTCATAGGTGGATGAGAGATTTAGAAATTGACTAAGTATAGTCAGGATTCATGAGTGCGAAAATGTATCATTTAAAATTAAATCCTTCATATATATGTGCATTTAACCATTAAAAAGAATGCAAAGGCTTGTGGAAGGTGAATAGACACATGAGGAAAAACTTCCAGATATCAAATGAAAAGACACCAATATAAGATTCAGAGTGCGAAGAGAGTGAGGCCTACATGGATCAAACATGCAGTGAAGTCACACTATAGAAGGATAGGAAAAGAAATCTTATGAATAAAAAGTGTGTGGAGCTCCTGTGTGATGAAATGAAATGGTGAAATGAAAATTTGTGGTCGAGCCTTTATAAAATTTCGTTCACACATGTGACCTATTGACACCTAATGATGCAATCAAGTGCAAGATAATGTGATAAGATTCAAAGAGTGAACTAGAGATGAAAAGTGTGCTTGCACTATTAAGGAAAAATGCACTAGGCTTGTAAATTGCAAGTGTGATTTTCTCAGGTTAGAGTTAATATTAACAAGCAAACACTTACAAAAAATGGAGTCTTGATCTTTGGAGAGATTGGTAGGGGCTCAAAAATTTAAACAAGGTTGAGAATTTTGGTAGGTTTTTGTAGCAACTACAACATAACCTAAAGGAATTCATAATTTTTAAGCTCAATAATCAAGCCACGGAATAATAACTCAAAAATTTGGTAAAATTAAATCCATTTAGCAAGAACATCTTTCAATATAAGAGAAGGAAAAGGAATTGGAAAAACATGAACAACATGAATAGGAAGGTAAAGAACAACAACACCAAGAAAAAAAGGAACAATCAGGTAGATAGGTTGAATCTTCATTTAAAGATAAAGAATAATAAAAATGTGGCACTTCTCAAAGGGAGAAAATAATAGAAGAAATTGAGGAATTAATTAGTCAAATTCAAAACCTTGTTGATCAAACTAATAAACTTGTTGATAAAATAGAGAAGATACTAGAAAAATTTGACCAATCAAGCATTCAATAGTTGGATGGAGTTTAAAAAATATCTTAAAGCACAATTACCTCTACTCAAATAAATAAGATAATATTTATAGGAGTTATCGTGACAACTCTGGAAACTAATATTATAAAAAAATAAAAAATAAATAAAAATAATTTTTTTTTAATGAATCACTTAACGAGGTAGAGCATGTTAAAGAGACAATAGTGTCTACAAGATATTACCTTTTTAGTCCCCAAGAAAAATCAATTGTGAAGAGATCAAGAAAAAGAAAACTTGATCCTTCCATGACTGATATATCATCAATAATGGCTTGGAAAGAAATGGGTGATCATAAATAAATATCCATGGAAATATCTTTATCCCTTGGTGTTTTTTCTTCAAATAATCAATGGTCAGTTCATCAATTATATAAGGAAATAGGAAAATGCCATAACATAATTAATGATTTGGAAGCTAAAATTAAAAACAAAACTACCACCTAGGAAAAGGAATGGAAATCTCATTCCACCTTGTTACAAGAAGGTTTTTCCATAGCCATGGTAAATATTGAAGAGAAGCATGGAAGTGAAAACATTCAAATAGAGTAGTAATTCAAGAAATGATTTGTTAAGGATACAAGTAAACATGTTGAGTGATTACAGGATCTAAGACAATTTCATGCTAAAGAAATTTAAATATTAAAGGAGGAATTTGAGATCAATGTTCAAATAGTTTCTACCACACTTCAAGCTCGTGCTAATTCTCTAGAAGAAAAAATAGAGAAACTCAAGAAGAAACCCGTAGAGGTAAAAGTGTTCAAAGATGAAGCTAGTGATTTTAATGATGAACTCAAGCAAGTTGAGTTGAAATTCTTCAAGAAAATTAAAAAAAATTATAATTTATATCATGACCTAATAATTTTACTGATCAAGTTGATGTTTCAGTGGAAGATGATAATGTGATATTAGACCAATTTGATAAAGTTATCATATGTGAAAACAAAGAAAAATATAAAGCTTTTAGCAAACTCTTTAAGGAAAGAGAGAAGAATGATGTTGATATCATTGGATCATAGGAAATCTAATTTCTACATCATTAAAAAATGGATCAATGAGTCTTATGAGTGGTGTGATTATATATAAGATACTCCATTAGATATTATTGAAGAATTCAATATGCCCCATCCTAGGGGAATCAAAGAATTATTACCTTTGACTCTTTATATTCATGTGATTAATGATAATAGAGAAACTAGCAATAGAGAAATTCAAAAAATTATTGAATGGAGTAGAAAAGAGATCCCTAAATTATTCCAAATACCATACAAGATTATGAATTTAATATTTAAATTTTCTTCTAAGTATAGATAGAAAACGAGGTATATTCTTAAACATATGGGTCAATCCTGGATTGGTTTGAAAATTAACATTCCTATCTATTTAACTCAAAAAATTGATAAGTGCAATCAATGGGCCAAGTACGATAAGGATAAAGAAAGGAAGAAAATTCCTTACATTAAAAAAAGTATATAGGGAGTTATCTCAATAGATAGAGGAATATTAACAATGGTTTAATCTAAAGATCATCCATGTTTAAGGACAATGATACATGCCAATTGATTTTAAAATGTAAGAAAATAATTCTGCAAGAGTCAAGGGATTTTCTAATTTTAGAAAAAAAATGTTTATACTTTATTTTATTTTCTTATTTATACAATCCTCTTCATTGGAGAAAGGTTTGGAAATCATTGAAATGCAATCAAGATTGATATTTTGAAAATAAGTTGTAGTTAATTTTTGGAAGACCTGGGAGTTCATTTGGAAAACTTATATATGCATGGAGTATTATATGTATTGTAATTTTATTATATGCATCTCTATTTTGAATTTCCATAGACTTCCATTCTTTAAATTACTTCCTCAAATAGAATATTATAATGCATTCATCTTTTCCTTTGGAACAAAGTACATAAAGGTTACTACCCGAAACATAAGAAAAACCTCTTAAGGATTGCAACCAACATTTTTATAAATTAGGAAATAATTATAAGTAATTTTAGGTCATATATTTTCCCTAGTTTATTAGTTTTTTATTATCATTTTTAGGTTATATTAGTACAAGGATATAGGCATATATTATAGTGAGTTTCACCACACCAAATGAATAAGGGTCTAATTGGGACCCTGATCGAGTGATATCTCCTCTGTTACAAGTGGAATATTTCTACCTGTCAACAGTTACATTACCTCCACATCTAATCCTTAAGACATATAAATTTATTTTCTATCAATAATATGTATGAGATCCATTCTTGTGGATAACATCCCATGTTTTTCCTTCCTTTGTATGGCACCCATACATTCCTTATAACCCTTATGATAATTCATACACGTCATCTTATTCTGGAGCCAATAAATTGTATTTGGTTTCCCTTATGTAGTCTCATGTTCACTTCCCTTCTTATAGAGATACCATGTCTAGTAGTGCACCATCATCTTATGTGGCTCTTCCAGCCTCCAACCCTAACCCATATTATCCATTCCTCAATACTCCTCTACATCCCTTGACACCATACTTTGAGATACCTTGACCTTAACTGAATCAAGTTCAATAAATTCATCCCTAGTAGGTTCAAGTTTATGCCCAAAAAAATGCACCCCACCCTCCAAATGTGGATACAAATTTGAAGAAGGATGAAGGGAAGAATGAGTGCTCAACCAAAATCAAGGACTTGGGGGTAACCTTTTCTAATTCACCTTCCAATGTTGGGGATAATACCACCCTTGCAAACCCAAACACTAATCCCAAAAATAAACCAAAACAAAGGAAATGTAGTCAAATAAGAAATAAAAAATTTGTATTGTTTGCAATGTGTAGAGGAATCATACTCATTATTTTCTTTATGCATCATCTATTGAGAGAAATAACTACCAAAGAAATTGTTAATCCTACTCAAGGGTAAATTAAATATTGACCAATTATTTATTCTACTTCCTAACCATCAATTTCACAAAACCCTTTCCACTATAAGGGTTAGTAACAAAACAACCTAGGAATATCCTACCAACTAAACATCTATATCTAATCCTCCTAGGGGCCTTTAATTTTGGAATATATACAAATTTTATGGATGTTAACCTTCAAACTTAAAAAAATTAATATTAATTTCTCTTTCAATTCACACTTGCTGACAAGGAAAATGAATCGTCCTCAAATAAGTGACCACTTTAGATTTTGTGATCTAATGCAAACACTATACCCAAATTGCCAAAGGTACATTTACATATTGTTTCTCAGAATTAACATGCGAGATCAACTCATGACTATAATGTACTGGATGACTTTGCATAGTCTCCTACTTCCATGTCCACCCTTTAGATGAATATATTATTGAAGTAATTCCATATACTTGAGTATCCATGAAAAATGTGTACCATTTGGCTACTTTTCTCCTTCAAGATTATTCATGATTAAGAATTATTCTTATTTGTTCTCATTTGAAAAAAAGGATTTCATATCTTTGGGCTATGCTAATTGATTTAAAAACCCAATTCCTATCATTAGATTCCTTTGAGGAAGAAAATATGGCTAATATCTCCCCCACTATCAAGGTGGATATTTTCATTAAACCTAGTGTCAGAGAACATATTCTTCTTGGAACTTTATATTCCCCCAAAGAGGTCATAGCTTACAAATATTTTTTCTAATATTTCCATGAAATTTTTGCACGGTCTGGTTTATAAATATTTAGACTCAACCTCTCCAATGTAGAAAACCATATTGATACATTTCTTAGTGTATTTCTAGTATGTTAGAAACAAAGGACCATTCATCATATCAAGGCTTTGTATATTAAAGTTGATTCATCAATCTAGTTTTATTTATTCAAATTTTTAACACCATTTGGGTATATAATATTGTCCTAGTTAACCTAATAATCCAGAACCATACCTTTTTTCCAAGTAAAAAACAAAACTTTTTATTAAGAAGATAAAAAGTTACATTGTATATGCTTTAAGCATTCCATGTGAGAAAGTATGATCACCCATGAGGGCAGCAATAAATTTTCCAAAATATCAACTTGTGTTTAGACACAGTCCAAAAAAACACTATAAATAGTGCAAAAAATATAAACATAGGCCTCCCCATAAGGAGAAAACAACCCATAATACCAAAAATAAGATAAAATGTCTGAAAAGTGTAAAAAAAAATACACCAAAGAGTGTCATATAAGATCCAAAATACATCTTAAGTTGTTGGAATGGTATGAAAAAAATGACATGAAAAGATAGAAAAAAAACCAGTGGCCCCAAAAACTTATATCAGATAAGTCTTGTTGTCTCACATGCAGATAATACCATCAGTAGTCTCAATTATGTGCCACAAGTCCAAATCCTATTGAATTCCCTCCTTAGATAAGATGTCAGTTGAGGTGTTTCATCCCCTGTAGATATGGCATACAATAATGAGGTCAAAAGATAACTTTAAAATAAAAAATTCTTCAACGATGGGTATCAAAACATAATTTTGACATCTCCGAGTATTGTTGAACCAATATATGAAATTCATGGAGTCACCAAATATTTGAACAATTCCAATTCCAAAGTGAATGATTCAGCATAAGATAATTTTTAGTGAGAGTAATTAAGCATAATTATTTGTGCTTTTACCAATGCTCGCAGAAGATTTTAAGGAACTATTGTCATTTAGATTAATGACCATACCATAACAACATATGTTTTGAGCATCTGATGCCCCATCAAAAAAATCCCATGGGATGTCATGATTGAACTGTTCAATGTTGATGTTTCTGATTTTCTTATTATGGTCCATGGATGGGAGAAAAGGAAAGATCAAAGCACATTCAGCTACTATCACTAAGGGAGACGAGGATGTTTCCTTAAAGATAAATTTATTCCTTGCAAGCCAAATCCCCCAAGAGATGACCAAGGGAATATTTCTGATATTTTCATTTGTAGAGGAGTGCCACCATCTATTCCAAGCATCCCCACAGTTTACCCCATTCCATATTGTGCTTATTCCTAGTAGAGACAGAGTGAACTCTCATGCTTTTAGAGAGAAATGAAATTTAAGGAATAATTGCTCAAAATATTCTTTAGCATCTTTGCAAAGAATGCACCAACCTGGCCCATGTTTATTCCACCTTTGTAACATGTCCCAGGTAGGAACTTTTTTTCTTAAAATACACCATAAAAACAATCTTGTTTTTGATGGGCTACTCAGCTTCCAGATAATCTTGCTCCACCAGTCCTGAGCCCCCCATCCCCTTCGCTTCATCAAGTAATCATATCCAAAATTTGGGGAGTAATACCCAAACTAGGCGAAAACCCATCGAAGGGGGTAGTATTTTATCCTGACATTTGAGTGAAGGAGATCCTGTAAAAATAAGTGTCACTCATGCCACCATTGTGGGCCAATTTGAATGTCCTCCACCAATTTCCACCCTTGATGCTAGATTTTAGTAGTCTCATGCTTTGTGATTTGGTTCACGAATACAATCCCTTTTGAATGTAACGAGTCCAAAACCCCTCTTAATAGGGCATATGCCTCACTACAACCCACCCATGGGTCCATGCCAATTCTACATTTGTCCCCATTTCCCACATGCTAGGCCAAGCCATCTTCCACAATCTTGAAAGATACTATATTTTCCTTCTAGATGGCAAATTACTTTGAAAATTCTTTCCCTGGCATACAATCCATTCATCCAAGGGAGTCAGATCAATGTATTTCCTTTTAAGCACTGTCATCCATATATTATCTTCGGTCAAGATCCTCCACCCTAACTTTGCTGCAAGAGAGGAGGCAAAGAGTGGTAAATCCTTTATGCCCCACCCTCCCCATTCCTTTGGTCTTGCTATCTTATCCTAGGTGACCCATGGGATGAAAGCTTCCTCCTTTTTCGTAGACCATGATAAGTGGCTGCAAAGTTTTCTGATCTTGTAAAGGATCCCTTTTGGAACCCAAGAAAGTGTGATCCAATACACCGATATGGTTGATAAAATAGATTTGATGAGTACCAATATTCCTGCTCTGGATAACCATTTATAATTCCAGAGGTTTATATGATTCTTAGTTTTTGACAACAACCAGTACCAATCCTGCTTTTTGTAGGAGTCAGGTTTCATATAGAATCCAAGTTATTTCAAGCTTTCCCCCATAGGGTGGAAAACAAAAGGAAGAAAAGTAGTGATCCTTTCAACATTAGAGCCGGCTAGGCCTTCAAAGGAAATTGAGGATTTCTGATAGTTTATGATCATGCTAGTGGCCTTCAGGAACAATTCTAAAGAACACTTTAGTTGTTTTACATCTTCTCAAGACCGGTTTCTGAAAAGGAGGATGTCATCCTGTTAGGGTCCCGTGATTTGGCTGATTGGCAAGCCAAATGATAGTGTAACATCAAACCAAGCTTTGGAGCCCAAGTACCTAGCCTTCCTGGACTCAGAGAGGGCTCTCTCTCTATGTGTAAGGGATATCTGTGTGTTTGCTTATTGTGTTCTGATTTTAGGCTAGTTATGAAGTAATTTTTTTGTTTTGGTTTTTAAGTTGTGAGGGATGAAACTGATCAAAGATATAAAATAGGTAACAAGATGTTATATTAACTGGGCTATGGGGTCAAAAGGTCAAGAAAGCTATTAGATGACGATACAAGGCTATTGAAGGGCCGATTTGATTCAAGGTAGAAAGGATCTTTGGGCAAAATGGAGTAAATGGACATCAAGTTTGTGAACAACAAAGAGTTTCAAGCATAACTAGTTCAATAGATAACATAAACATGGTAGGGCAAACCATTAATCATGCAAAATGTAACTACAAGCTAATCATTACATAGAAATAAACATTCAAGCCATGCATAGAAGTATAAGACCCTCTAACTTTGGGAAATTGCTATCAGACTTTGGGGAAAACACTTAAGGAAGACAAACAACTTAACTTACTATGCCGGAATGCCTAAACACAGTACTTCAAGTTATTGGGCACTTTGAACAACAAGATTTGCATAGTTTTAGGCAAAGGGCTAGGTTGAAACTAGGCCTCCTTGGTTCAACAAGATGATAATCTAATCAGTCAAAGAGAAATTTCATGGATGGAACTATAGCTAGCCATAGGTAACCAGGGCGTACCGTAATTCATACTTAGCATGTATATAACTATGAATGAAACAAGCAACAATATCCTCAAGTTGTTAAAGAGCAGTTAAGAATTGTTTAATGCAACAAAGGAAGAAGAAAACATGAAATCTATGAAGATTTAGGAAATTTGAGGTGCCTCCATGGGCATATCTCAAATTTGTTCTCCACTGATCTATAGCAAGCAAGAAACATGTATTCATGAATGACAACTAGAAGACAACAACAAAGCAAGAGACACTATACCATTCTACCAAGTCATGAAATCCAACAACAATCCTTCTTCATTCATCCAAGAGCATCCAAGAGGCAATCCAAAAGCATAAGACAAGTATTTCTTCCAAAGCTTATATGACCATATATTGCTTCTTTTCTCAAGTTCAGCCTTGTTTTACAATGAAAGCCTTTGGAATATATAGGCTTAAGTGAGGAAAACCTCATGGTTCAACTTGCCATCCTATTGGCCTAATCAAAATATCTAAACTTGTCCTTGAGGCTTTGCAAAGCCCAAGGCACAAAATATCTCATAAAATATCTAGAAAATGCTAAAAAAGGAAAAATAACTGACTTTGCATTATTTTCCATGTGCAAAAATAGCTAAACGCACATTTGGAAAAAGCAGATTTTAGAGGTTCAAAAATTACAAAAATATTTCAAATTTACATCAGCAAAAGGTCCCCTGACTTGCCGGAAACATTTGGCAGCCTTTCTGGTGTCAAAACGAGGCTCATGATAGCTCGTTGGAAAGATCTAAGTGTCTACTTTCCAGAACAACTAAAATATTCCCAATCCGATGCCTGGAAGTCCTCCAAAACGGCACATGTGTGTAAAAAACCAAAAAATTACAGTCTGCTAATAGACTGGGCAGAGTGTGCAAAAAGCGAGCCTTTTTCGCCATTTTGAGGGGTAAAATGATCTCCAAATGTCCTAAAAATCGCTGAGGATATGCTCCTAAAATTATGGCATCCAATGATACCATTCGCCTCCTTTGACAAATCCCCAAAATGAAATGGCGAATTTCACGAGTTTTGACCAAAAACTCAAAAATGCCGAAAAACCAAAATATGTCAAAATGTGCCCAAAATCGGTGAGTATGACCCTCAAGGGTCCCTATCAACATGCTCTAAAACAGAAGCCAAAATTTCAAGTCCTGATGTGCCTTTCTTCCCTTTCCGTGCCAAGTGCTTCCCTTTAGCCTCCTTTAGTTTCTCACTGTCATGCTGCTCCTTTTGATATCACTGTTTGATCTTTGATTCATTTGCCTCAATGCTGTGTGACATGTTTTCTGTGATATCAGGTCCCTTGTTCCTTCAGAATGTTGCTTTTCCCCTTGGTATGCGACTCAATAAGTAAACTTCAAGGACAAAAACACAGTTAATCAAGATACACAGTCAAAGTGATTTTTTCTGTATTTTGTGGTAAGGTCACCTTGCCCTTTGATGTTTTGAGGATATAAGACACCCTTGTCTTTTTAGACGAAGGCAAAACCAAAATATTCTTATTTCAAACACTATTCTCTTCTTTTGTATGCCTTTTAACAAGTATATTTCGACACTATTACAAATAAACAAGGTATATTCAAATAACAATCGCCGCTTATAGGACAGGTGATGGATCTTAACATGTTTTATGTAGAAAAGGTTTTATGCAGCTAGCCAAACACCAAAACACTTCCTTTCAAAAAATATTTTCCCTCTTTATACTCTACTTAGTCCTTGCACACAACAGTAAAAGCACCTCCAACTGATTACTTTGTTCTCCCACTAAGGTCTGTTTATGGTCAAAAGGCAACCATGGCCTTATTCTGCATAACACCGAGGGAGACTTTGAATAATAGCCAAGAAATACATGTATGACCACTGTGGTTAAAATTAGGATCAATGTTTCAAATGCCAAGCCTCCACCTTAAAAACAGGACCTTCATCTCTCGTCACCTTTCGAGGGCAGTTATAATGGCGTTTTTTAATGCAATCTCAACATTCTTCAATGTTCACCTTTATGCCAGCATAACCACAACATATCTTGTTTTTTCGTTATAATAAAAACACCAAACAAAACTGTGACTTCACTCGTTATTTTTAACTCCTGTCTACTACTTAAACATTTTTGCAAAGGTTATGTAGGCACATAAATATATTTAACATGGTGGCATGATTTTTAGAGAGATGGAGCAGCCTTTAGAAGTGATTTGGAGGCATGTTGAGGGCTAATTATATGTGCGACGCGTTTACAAGAAAGAGTGTTGTGCAAAATAGGTTTTCGGGTCACCTGTCGGGCCGACAGGACCCAAGGCTACAGGCACACCGCGCGCACCTACAGGCGCGCCGCGTCACCTTGTTAACCTTTGTAACTTTCGCGTCTGAGCACGTCGCGCAGTTCACAGGCCTAAAAACTCTTCTTTTTCCGCTTGAAACTGCTTCTTCTGATCTCGAGGGCAGCAAGAGAGGCTTGGCTCATGCTTGAGGGATTTCAAAATGTAATCACAACAGTGCTTTGACCTTTGTTAAAGTGGAAAAACCAATGGTCCCTTTTATGTTTGATTTGAGAGGGTTTTTCAAAAGTTTTGAAAAAACCTTTGTTTTTAAATGCACATTTGAAACCTCGTTTTTTGAAAACGAAACTCAATTTATTTTGTTTCAAACAAAACACAAAAGCAATGATCACCTCTTTCTAAGCGTATTTTCCCTTCTCGAAATGACATAACCCTTTTGAGAAATTTGTCTTTTAAAACTTTGACTGTCTCTCACTTAGAGGGAAAAAATGTCTTCTTTTGTAGCAGTGGCATGTAGATTTTTCCTTCAATGATTTGTAGAACCTGAAAAACTATGCCAAAGTTCTTTTTTTGTACTTGATGAACATGTATACTTACTTGCAGTGCCTTTTTCTGAGAGAAAAAAACTGAATTTTCACCTCAATACCCCTTTTATACTTCTGGTGCTTTGTATGAAAAGAGGACATCCATAGAGGGTATTTTATGTTGCAGGGGGTTTTCTTTGACATTTTGACAAAGGTCTTTTTCCCTTTTTGCAATATAAACTAACACTTTTCTCTTAATGCTTTGGAGTTAATGATGCCCACTGTGAAACTAATCTTGAGTATAGGTGCAAAAATGCAGTTGCATCAACCTATGTTTTATCATCCTCTGTCTAAGAAGGGAGCTTTTTCTACAATCTTTCCTCTGCTCAAAATATACCAGCATGGTGTCTTGGGTCCTTTGTTATAGGAACAGACTTTCTTTGGAAAACCAAATGTACTTTTCCTTTTTGTCCACTGTGATGAGCTTTTTGAAGGCATTCTCTTATGAGCAGGAGGATCAAAGTCCTTTGAAACATAATCTTTATCATGTCCTTTTCCTGTGCAATGACTCATCTTATCAACCACTCTTCAATCTTGTTTTGTTTGAGCTGCAGACTATCTTTTGAAAGAAAACCCTGTTAAGAGATAATATAAACCCTTTGGATTGCAGTGGTACCCTTGCTTTCCTTTTGGTCTCTTTACCACTCATCTTTGATCAATCAGACCTTGAAATCAATTAATGCCCTGGCCCTCTGCTTATGAATGAAGGAGGCTCTTTACTTGGCGAAATGTCTGAAGATGTTTGATAAGCATGCTTGACAAGGGTTCCTCTTATATATGATGGAAAGAAAACAAACTTTGACAAACACTACTGCTTTTACCTCTGCCTGCAATCATTACTTTGCTTAAGAAAACCCTAGTCAATGTGTTACTGCTCATTAAAAACAAACATGCCTTACAGTCAGTTGCAACTCCTGAAGTCAGATTTTGGCCATCGCCCTCTGCTTATAGATGAAGGAGGCGCTTTCAAACCCTCTTCTTATAGATGAAGGAAGTTATTTTTGTTCTTCAAACCCTCTGCTTATGGATGAAGGAGGTTCTTAGCCCTTTCATATCATCAACCTCTTGACAGTGTTGTTTTTCCTTTAACTGTCCTTTCAGGCTTTGAATGAGGTCGCAAGAGTTTGATGAATAACTCTTGGCCCTGTAGAAAACATCTCAGGCTCAGGATCACATTTAGAAGCAGCTGTCTTCTCATGTGGCGCCAAGAATTGTCCTCTGAGATGCTGATATGTTTTTATCCTTGAAAGATCCATCAAACACTGTAAAACACCTAAAATCAGCTTGAGATTATGGTCTATGTATTGCTGAGACTTAAGGGTGTATTAGTGGCACGACTTAGGGCTGGGACCAACTTTATTAGCAGAGTGGGAGGTCTGTTATGACTGGTCTATAGCAGATGGAGGTTTTTGGCTCTTGGATATTTTTCCAAGGGTGAAATGTCTTAAAGCACCACTTCCTAACTTAGGGGAGACTGTTTGAATAGATTTGGATTGTCTCTTTAGGGCTGATGGGCAGACTAGTATGGCTGAGGCAAGGTAGGATTTGATAATGAGGTTTCATTTCGTCATGGGCGAACTGAAAAGTAGGAGGGCGAAAAAGTTTTATGGGTGTTTTCTCAGCTGGCAAATATGACAAATTTTTGGATCAGCTGCTAGAAAACTTGTCTGTGAGAACTAGTCATCACTAACAAGTGAAAAATACTGATGACTAACAATGGCTCCATTTGGGGAGGGCAGCTCCTTTTCAGGAGGTGTCCAGAATTTCAGATCTATGGCTTATGAAGACCAGTGCCTTACCCATTGGCGCAATATTTCATTCTTCTTTGATACTATTTCTGAAAAGTGACAACGTGATTAGCATCAATGATATTTCTACCTACCCCACTATCTTTCCTAACATTTTCTTCTTCTTTTTGGCATAGTTGAACTAGAAGCCTTTTGACAATGCATATTTTTCTTTTTTTGCAAAATGAACCTATCTAATTCTACACTTATATCTGTCGGGAGTTCAGATTAAACTGATGAACTCCTTCATTACTCTACCTAAACTAGATCAACTGTTAAGATTAAGCTATTCGACAGGATTTATTCTCTAATCTAAAACATGAAATTGAAAATATGATCAAATCAGGGTTAGATAGTCTGATTTGTCATGTATTTACAGCATAAAAGACAAGCCGCACACAAATATTATTTTGCATAAAAATGGAAACTAGGAAAAATAGGGCTAAGATGCACAATTTGTTTTTCATCCCCGCTTCCCTCTTTGGTTCTGTTTTGGGCATGTGGAACCAGTATCTTTTCCTAATCTACTCTTTGTGATAAGTCAATCTTACACAATGTTGACCATCTTTTTCACTCACTAACTTATCAGCAATTTAAATTTAAACATGTTCAGCTATGATTAGGCTAGATAGCTGAACAAGACACTTGAGTACTAGTAGCGGCATTTAGACTTGCGCGCTTTCCGAAGGACTATTTTTTGGAACATGGGGCTTTACCATTACTTTTTTTTTTTTTAGAAACTGCCCTCTTTTTCTACTTTTTACTGTTTTTTGTATCTTCTGCTTTTTCACTTTTTTGTTCAAACAATCTAAAACTGGAAAGATGTTTACAAGGCTGAGCTTTAACTATCTACCTATCCTAGCCTAAACTATACACAACATACACATTTGGTAAACTCTTCTCTCCAATGTAACCAGTCAAGTAGATGATTACATGGGTGATTCTGGTTTAGTTCTTTCATGATGCTGAAGTAATGAAAAGGCCACTCCCACTTGGTTTGTTTTCAAACAGTAGTGCTTAAGTTCTTTCTCATTCTTGGTAGCAACTTGTTCATGATAGAACCCACTACTCCTTCATATTTCTCAAGGAAAACAACAAATGGATCCTGGAATAATACCTGATCTAGAGGAGTTGAGATATAGGCTTCATTCAGGACTACTCTTTCTTCCACTTGGCTATATCTAGGACTCTCCTGGTAAAGCAACTCTTCCCCTTGCTCATGATCACTTGAAATGTCAGACTCATCATATATTGTAGTGTAGTTTTCTTTCCAAGCTGATGTGTTTTGATAGGGTGGGCTGAAAACTATGTGAAGGTCATCAGGTTGATGGGCAGGGATACACTTTGACAATAAATTATCTTGAAAGGATAGTGTCACAACTCCCATGTGTTTATCAACCTCTATTTCTTCATCTGCAATTTGTAACTTAATGGAACTTGGTGGCTGAAAATCTGGAGTAAAGGAAGATTCCATGTATAAAATGATTTTCTCAACCATTTCAGGAAAAGGTTTCTCATTTACCACATGCTCGGGAATTTCATCATCCTCCTCAACCTCAACATCAAAGCTGAAAGACTGCTAATTTCCAATTATGTGAATGTTATCTCTGATGGAATGAAGTGAAGTAGATCAAAGAGTCTGAGACTCTTCACTTACTTCTGAACTCTCATGGCTCTTCTCATCAGTGTCATAGATGACCTGTAATGGGTGCTCACTTTTCTCAAGTTTATGAAACTGAGCTTTCTCCCGAAAATCAAAAACTGAGTCTTCTACAAAGTTAGCTTCTGTTTGGAAATCATAATCATCAACATATTGATCAAACATTGGAGAATCATTAACATAAGTAATGTCACCAGCCATGTATATTGGACTATCATATTGCTTTTCTTCAACTTGATTTACAAATCTATTTTCTGATTTATGATATGCAGGATTA
This sequence comes from Pinus albicaulis, assembly GCA_034641835.2. Lineage (NCBI taxonomy): Eukaryota > Viridiplantae > Streptophyta > Pinopsida > Pinales > Pinaceae > Pinus > Pinus albicaulis. Next base: position 892,714,849 of record CM076577.1, on the reverse strand, counting down.
ACAGGAGAAAGATCAGAGAAGTTTTGGTTATATGAAGTTTCAGAGGCTGTCTGTATGTTTATAATTTGATCTATTTCCTCTTCAGTTAAAGGAGAAGGTATTTTCTGTTTTCTTTGAAGTGGGCAACAATTTCTTTCCATTTTTTGTGGAAGTTGATCTTGTGGCTGAATATCCTCTTGAATTTTGCAGGGAAGGGCAGATAGACTGTTATTGGTTTCAAACTTTTCAAAGAGCTCTTGTGGATCCTCTCTTATTTATTGATGGATTTCATCTAGGATCAACTCTTCTTGGTTATCTTGATGGTTAGCTTGGGTAAGAAAATTATGGACCTCCTCTAAAAAATCCTCAGGATGCTAATTTCCTAAGGGTTCTTCAATGCTTACAAGGTGTTGTATGAGATTTTCAGAGTGATCACAACAATTTTTAGCCAATGATAGAGATGGACAATGCCCTACATAGCGTTTACAAAATACTTTGTGGAAATCCTTCAAAAAAAACAAGGTGCGAGGTTCTAGGTTTTCATACCATTCTCTTGCCTCTTCTTCTAATGTACCCATGAACATTTTCATGAGGCAGTCCTCATGCCATTCAACCTTTAACTTCCACACATGTATATGAAAATTGATGAGGTGTAAAAATGGGTCGTCAACATTTTCATTTCGAAAGAGAGGTAGGTTTTTAGTCCAAACTACGTCTGTAGGCATTTTGTGTGGGAATCCAGGGATATGTTCTCTTCTCATTGGAGCATATCTCCTTTGTGTCCTCAGGTGGAGGATTTGAACTATGCTGTCCTCCATCAGCATGATTGGGATTGCTTAATGCATTCTTAGGAGACTTTATAAGGACTAGTGGGGAAATAGGCCTACTGGAGGCTAGTGGAGTCGCCAGGTGGATTTCTATGAGAAATATGGTCCACCACCAACACTATCAAAGATGCTTTGGGAAAAAGTTTAATAGCAAACTTTGAGATGGAAATTTGCAAAGAAGAGTGATTCACTTGGTTTCAACAGTTTGCTAGGCTGTATGGTCAAGCTAATGGTTCTCTTGGCAAGAAGGTTTCTGCTTATCTCCTATGTTTAGGTGAGGTTTTTCCGAATCGCTAAGTTATACTTAGTTTGTCACTGATTACAGAGTTTCCACCCTAAGTTTTCAGTTTTTGGAAGGATGAGTTAGCAGAAAGTTATCGTTTATGAATTTTTGGTATTTTTTTAAGGCCTACTAGAGGCTAGTGGAGTTGCCAGGTGGAACTTGGTTGTTTTTTGAAAAGATGTAGCTATGGTCCACCACCAGTAACTAGGGAAAAAACCAATCTGGGAATGTTTTTGGTGTTTTCTAAGTTTTTATGTGCAACCGATGGTTTGTCTAAAGTATTCTAAACTTGTTTCGACAGTTTTCTAGGGTGGCGATAACAAAAAGAGTTTACTCTAAATGATCTTATGGACTGCTTGCTTGTTTAAGTATCTAAAGGAGTAAAGAGTCTATAAGAGTTTGCTAGACTGTCATGTACTCAGTGTCCCACCATCTCCCGCTATGTTAGTGAGCGATGGGATAGGTTGATCGGATAGTAACCTAGAGTTCGGTAAGATAGTAAGGCCTACTAGAGGCTAGTGGAGTCGCCAGGTGGATTTTTAGTTGTTTTGAGGTATATGTGTATGGTCCACCACCAATACTGTCAAAAAACCAATCTAAGGGAGTTTTTGGGGTTTTTCTAAGTTTTTTATGTTGTCCTAAGTTTTTGTAAGAGTGTCCTACAGCTGAGTCATCATTTTTCTAGGATGGTGAGACAACCAGATTCTACTCTTCTAAGTTTGACTGAGATTTTGAGAGTTCCTAAGGGATACCTAGGATGTTTTGACTCAAAGTCCCACCGTGATCGCCATTATGTTAGTGAGCGGTGGGATAAGTCAATCAAATAGTATTCTTAAGGCTGCTTAAGGTCTAGGGAATCTAAGTTTGTTTAATACTCAGGGTCCCACCGTGATCACCATTATTTTAGTGTGGCGATGAGGTGGCTCAATTGGATAGTAGCCTAGAGTTTAGTGAAGTAGTAAGGCCTACTGGAGGCTAGTGGAGTCACCAGGTGGATTTTTAGTTGTTTTGAGGTATATGTGTATGGTCCACCACCAGTACTGACAAAACCCAATCTAAGGGAGTTTTTTGGGGTTTTTCTGAGTTTTTTATGTGTAGCCTAGGGTAAGAGTGTTCTAAACCTGATTCATCACTTTGCTAAGATGGTGAAACAAGGAGTTTACTCTAGAGGATTTTATATACTGATGGTCTGAGTTTAGTGTTGAAGGACTAAAGAGTCTATAAGAGTTTTCTAGACTATCATGTACTCAGTAAGTCCCATCGTGATCGCCATTATGTTAGTGAGCGGTGGGATAAGTCAATCAGATAGTATTCTTAAGGCTGCTTAATATTTTAGGGAAACTAAGTTGTTTAACACTCAGAGTCCCACCATGATTGCCATTATGTTAGGGTCCCATGATTTGGCTGATTGGCAAGCCAAATGACAGTGTAACATCAAAACAAGCTTTGGAGCCCAAGGACCTAGCCTTCCTGGACTGAGAGAGGGCTCTCTCTCTATCTATAAGGGATATCTGTGTGTTTGCTTATTGTGTTCTAATTTTAGGCTAGTTATGAAGTAAGTTTTTTGGTTTTGGTTTTTAAGTTGTGAGGGATGAAACTGATCAAAGATATAAAATAGGTAAAAAGATGTTAGATTAACTGGGCTATGGGGTCAAAAGGTCAAGAAAGCTATTAGATGACGATACAAGGCTGTTGAAGGGCCGATTTGATTCAAGGTAGAAAGGATCTTTGGGAAAAATGGAGTAAATGGACATCAAGTTTGTGAACAACAAAGAGTTTTAAGCATAGCTAGTTCAATAGATAACATAAACATGGTAAGGCAAACCATTAATCATGCAAAATGTAACTACAAGCTAATCAATACATAGAAATAAACATTCAAGCCATGCATAGAAGTATAAGACCCTCTAACTTTGGGAAATGGCTATCAGACTTTGGGGAAAACACTTAAGGAAGACAAACAACTTAACTTACTATGCCGAAACGCCTAAACACAGTACTTCAAGTTATTGGGCACTTTGAACAACAAGATTTGCATATTTTTAGGCAAAGGGCTAGATCGAAACTAGGCCTCCTTGGTTCAACAAGATGATAATCTAATCAGTCAAAGAGAAATTTCATGGATGGAACTATAGCTAGCCATAGGTAAGTAGGGCGTACCATAAGTCATACTTAGCATGTATAGAACTATGAATGAAATAAGCAACAATATCCTCAAGTTGTTAAAGAGCAGTTAAGAATTGTTTAATGCAACTAAGAAAGAAGAAAACATGAAAGCTATGAAGATTCAGGAAATTTGAGGTGCCTCCATGGGCATATCTCAAATTTGTTCTCTACTGATATATAGCAAGCAAGAAACATGTATTCATGAATGAAAACTAGAAGACAACAAAAAAGCAAGAGACACTATACCATTCTGCCAAGTAATGAAATCCAACAACAATCCTTCTTCATTCATCCAAGAGCATCCAAGAGGCAATCCAAAAGCATAAGACAAGTATTTCTTCCAAATCTTATATGACCATATATTGCTTCTCTTCTCAAGTTCAGCCTCGTTTTACAATGAAATCCTTTGGAATATATAGGCTTAAGTGAGGAAAACCTCATGGTCCAACTTGCCATCCTATTGGCCTAATCAAAATATCTAAACTTGTCCTTGAGGCTTTGCAAAGCCCAAGGCACAAAATATCTCATAAAATATCTAGAAAATGCTAAAAAAGGAAAAATAATTGACTTTGCATTATTTTCCATGTGCAAAAATAGCTAAACGCACATTTGGAAAAAGCGATTTTTTGAAGGTTAAAAAATTACAAAAATACTCAAAATTTATATCAGCAAAAGGTACCCTGACTTTCCAGCAACATTTGGCAGCCTTCCCGATGTCGAAATGAGGCTCATGATAGCTCGTTGGAAATATCTAAGTGTCTTCTTTCCAGAAAAACTAAAATTTTTCCAATCTGATGCCCGGAAGTCCTCCAAAACTTCATTTGTGTGTAAAAAACCAGAAAATTACAGTCTACTAATAGACCGGGTAGAGTGTGCAAAAAGCGAGCATTTTTCACCATTTTGAGGGAGAAAATGATCTCCAAATGTCCTGAAAATCACTAAGGGTATGCTCCTGAAATTATGGCATCCAATGATACCATTCTCCTCCTTTGACGAATCCCCAAAATGAAATGGCGAATTTCACGAGTTTTGACCAAAAACTCAAAAATGCCAAAAAACCAAAATATGTCAAAATGCGCCCAAAATCGGTGAGTATGACCCTCAAGGGTCCCTATCAACATGCTCTGAAACAGAAGCCAAAATTTCAAGTCCTGATGTGTCTTTATTCCCTTTCCGTGCCGGGCGCTTCCCTTTAGCCTCCTTTAGTTTCTCACTGTCATGCTGCTCCTTTTGATATCACTGTTTGATCTTTGATTCATTTTACTCAATGCTGTGTGACATGTTTTCTGTGATATCAGGTCCCTTGTTCCTTCAGAATGCTACTTTTCCCCTTGGTATGCAACTCAATAAGTAAACTTCAAGTACAAAAGCACAGTCAATCAAGATACACAGTCAAAGTGATTTTTCCTGTATTTTGTGGTAAGGTCACCTTGCCTTTGGGTGTCTTGAGGACAACAGTATAACCTTGTTTTTTAGGCAAAGGAAAAACCACAATCTTCTTACTTCAAAACACTATTCTCTTCTTTGTATGCCTTTTAACAAGTATATTTCGACACTATTACAGTCAAACAAGGTGTATATTCAGTCAACAATCACTCCTTATAGGACAGGGTGATGGATCTTAACATGTTTTTTTTATGTGGTAGCAAAGGTTTTGCAGTAGTCAAACACCAACAAACATCCTTTCAAACAAAATATTTTCCCTCTTTATACTCTACTGTCCCTTGCACACATTTTGGTAAAAGCACCTCCAACTGATTACTTTGTTCTCCCACTAAGGTCTGTTTATGGTCAAAAGGCAACCATGACCTTATTCTGCATAACACCGAGGAAGACTCTGAATAATAGCCAAGAAATACATGTATGACCACTGTGGTTAAAATTAGGATCAATGTTTCAAATGCCAAGCCTCCACCTTAAAAACAGGGCCTTCATCTCTCATCACCTTTTGAGGGCAGTTATAATGGCGTTTTTTTAATGCAATCTCAACATTCTTCAATGTTCACCTTTATGTCAGCATATCTTGTTTTTTCGTTTCAATAAAAACACCAAACAAAACTATGACTTAACTCGTGAGTTTTAACTCTTGTCTACTACTTAAACATTTTTGCAAAGGTTATGTAGGCACATAAATACCTTTAACATGGTGGCAGGCTTTTTAGAGAGCTGGAGCAGCCTTTATAAGTGATTTGGAGGCGTGTTGAGAGCTAATTATATGCGCGACGTGTTTACAAGAAAGAGTGCCGTGCAAAATAGGTTGTCAGGTCACCTGTCGGGCCAACAGGACCCAAGCATACAGGTGCACCACGCCGCCTTGTTAACCTTTGTAACTTCCGCGTCTGAGCGCGCCACGCGCATCTACAGGTGCGCCGCGCAGTTCACAGGCCTAAAAACTCTGATTTTTCCGCTTGAAACTCCTTTTTTTGATCTTGAGGGCAGCAAGAGGGGCTTTGCTCGCACTTGAGGGATTTCAAAATGTAATGACAACAATGCTTTGACCTTTGTTTAAAGTGGAAAAACCAACGGTCCCTTTTATGTTTGATTTGAGAGGGTTTTTCAAAAGTTTTGAAAAAACCTTTGTTTTTAAATCCACATTGGAAACCTCGTTTTTTGAAAATGAAACTAAATTTCTTTTGTTTCAAACAAAACACAAAGGCAATGATCACCTCTTTTTAAGCATATTTTCCCTTCTCGAAACGACATAACCCTTTTGAGAAATTTTTCTTTTAAAACTTTTACTGTCTCTCACTTAGAGGGAAAAAATGTCTCCTTTTGTAGCAGTGGCAAGTAGATTTTGCTTTCAATGATTTCTAGAACCTGAAAAACTATGCCAAAGTTCTTTTTTGTACTTGATGAACCTGTATACTTACTTGCAGTGCCTTTTGCTGAGAAAAAAAAAAACAAACTGAATTGTTACCTCAATACCCCTTTTATACTTCTGGTGCTTTGTATGAAAAGAGGACATCCATAGAGGGTATTTTATGTTGCAGGGGGTTTTCTTTGACATTTTGACAGAGGTCCTTTTTCCCTTTTTTGCAATATAAACTAACACTTTTCTCTTAATGCTTTGGAGTTAATGATGCCCACTGTGAAACTAATCTTGACTATAGGTGCAAAAATGCAGTTGCATCCACCTATGTTTTATCATCCTCTATCTAAGAAGGGCGCTTTTTCTACAATCTTTCCTCTGCTCAAAATATACCAACATGTTGTCTTGGGTCCTTTGTTATAGGAACAGACTTTCTTTGGAAAACCAAATGTACTTTGCCTTTTTTTCCACTGTGATGAGCTTTTTGAAGGCATTCTCTTATGAGCAGGAGGATCAAAGTCCTTTGAAACATAATCTTTATCATGTCCTTTTCCTGTGCAATGACTCATATTATCAACCACTCTTCAATCTTGTTTTGTTTGAGCTGCAAACTATCTTTTGAAAGAAAACCCTGTTAAGAGATAATATAAACCCTTTGGATTGCAGTGGTACCCTTGCTTTCCTTTTGGTCTCTTTACCACTCATCTTTGATCAATCAGACCTTGAAATCAATTAATGCCCTGGCCCTCTGCTGATGAATGAAGGAGGCTCTTTACTTGGCGAAATTTCTGAAGATGTTTGATAAGCATGCTTGAAAAGGGTTCCTCTTATATATGATGGCAAGCAAACAAACTTTGACAAACATTACTTCTTTTACCTTTGCCTGCAATCATTACTTTGATTCAGAAAACCCTAGTCAATGTGTTACTGCTCATTAAAAACAAACATGCCTTACAGTCAGTTGCAACTCCTGAAGTCAGATTTTGGCCATCGCCCTCTGCTTATAGATGAAGGAGGCGCTTTCAAACCCTCTTCTTATAGATGAAGGAAGTTATTTTTGGTCTTCAAACCCTCTGCTTATGGATGAAGGAGGTTCTTAGCCATTTCATATCATCAGCCTCTTGACTGTGTTGTTTTTTCTTTAATTGTCCTTTCAGGCTTTGAATGAGGTCGCAAGAGTTTGATGAATAACTCTTGGCCCTGTAGAAAACATCTCAGGCTCAGGATCACATTTAGAAGCAGCTGTCTTCTCATGTGGCGCCAAAAATTGTCCTCTGAGATGCTGATATGTTTTTATCCTTGAAAGATCCATCAAACACTGTAAAACACCTAAAATCAGCTTGATATTATGGTCTATGTATTGCTGAGACTCAAGGGTGTATTAGTGGCGCGACTTAGGGCTGGGACCAACTTTATTAGCAGAGTGGGAGGTCTGTTATGACTGGTCTATAGAATATGGAGGTTTTTGGCTTTTGGATATTTTGCCAAGGGTGAAATGTCTTAAAGCGCCACTTCCTAACTTAGGGGAGACTGTTTGAATAGATTTGGATTGTCTCTTTAGGGCTGATGGGCAGACTAGTATGGCTGAGGCAAGGTAGGATTTGATAATGAGGTTTCATTTCGTCATGGGCGGACTGAAAAGTAGGAGGGCGAAAAAGTTTTATGGGTGTTTTCCCAGCTGGAAAATATGACAAATTTTTGGATCATCTGCTAGAAAACTTGGCTGTGAGAACTAGTCATCACTAACAAGTGAAAAATACTGATGACTAACACATCCACAAGGAGTAAATGAGAAATGAACAAATTTGTTTCCACTTATATTCCTTTTAGGTCTCCTCTTCTCTTAGCTGAAATAATTAGTTGGCTTAGGCCTTCCACAACTAATAAGAACATGAGAGGAGAGAAGGGGAATCCTTTCCTGGGCCCTCTCTTACTATGAAAAAAAAGGAGAAGCAACCCCATTTATAAGAACAAAAAATGTCACATTAGAAATGCAACCCGTAATCCAGTTGATGAAACCAATACTAAAGAACATATGTGTCAGCAGAAGTCTCAGTTATATCCAACTGATCCTGCCATATGCTTTTGAAAGGTCAATTTTTACAATCAGACCTTTTTTATTTGACTACTTAATGCTATGCATTGATACCTGGGCCACCCCAATGGCTTCATGGATTTTCTTGCCATCCAGAAAATCAAATTGTTCTTTAGAGATGTTGCTATAGAGAATAGGTTTTAGTCTAGTAGCAATGTTTTTTGCAATGATTTTTTAAATACAATTGCACAAGGATATAGCTATGAATTCATCAAAAGAGGTTAGGGATTTTGATTTAGGAATTAGATCCAGGAAAGGTTCACGGATAAAACCCTTGTTTCTTGATTCTTCCACCACTCCAAAAATCTCATCCCCTATCAAGTCATGGAAATGTTGAAATAAATCCATTGTCTAGTCATTGGGCCTTGGAATATTGTCCTTTTCATTGTATTTAGAACATTTTCAACTTCCAGTTTTGAAACAGGGGCCATTAACCTCTCATTGTCTTCCTCCTCAACATATCTGGGAAAATTTTGGGTGACCTAAATCACCTTCGTTGTTGTTGCTCTTTTAGGGGCTCTGAATATGGTTTTGAAATGGTATTTTCCCATTGTTACTAGCTCATTGAAATATTTTTCCTTGCCCCCACCTATCTTGTCAAGTTCCCAAATGGTATTAGATTTTTTTCTCCCTTTGGCATAATTCTGGAAGAATTTTGTATTTTCATCCCTGACTGAGAGCCATATGGCTCAAATTTTTAAGCACCATTTTTCTTCAATATTAGTTAAAATATTCCTTCTCCTAGTCTCCAATAGCTTTATCCTATCCCTCTTCTCCTCAATATCATATCCATATGCTTCGAGGCTTTCCATTCTTTCCAGTTATTCCCCAATCTCTCAAAGGTCAGCTTCATCCCTTTTCAGTTTCTCTTTTTCCCATGATATTGTATCCTTTTTAAGTATTTTCATATTACTCATAAGTGAATTTGCATGGTATCTAATCCCAAACCTATCCATAAGGCTCCATGTTTCTTTAACAAGGATAATATAGATTGGGTCCTTCAACCATCTTTGATTGAACTTGAAAGGGGAACCAAGTTTCTTGTTAGGTCTAGTGATCTCAAGTTACATAGGAGAGTGGTTTGATTCCCCCCCAGACCCAACCCATTGTCTGAAAGCCATGATCAGATTTTAAAAATATTCATTCAAGAGGAAATGATCCAGTTTCTTTTCCGCTTAGTAATCCTCCACTCCCATGTTCCTCCACGTAGGGGAAATATTAATTGGATTTGATTCAATGCGGTCGCCTTCTCTTAATCCATTCAGGAAAAAATCTGCAAGGGGGTCAGCGTGTGCTCTAAGGCCCCATGTTTTAGAAAAGCCTAAAGAGAAGTTAATGTCACTTCGCACCACTAAATTGGGGTCAAGCATGTAAACATTTGAGAGTAATTTATTCCAGAAATATATCCCCTCATGGAAGGGCCCATAAATATTGAAAATAATGAAATCTATAGCTAATTCAAACTTGAATAAATGTTAGCTCCAATCTCCAATGACCGCTAAGAACACTAGGAATTGTCTAATTTTAAAGCATTATTCTTAGCATCCACGATCATCACAAAAATCTAACCCTAAATCAATTTCTTGGGAGATGACATAAATAGTTCACCCAAGCCCAAAGTCTCTTGGAGCAAAACAATGTCAGTCTATAATTAAGAAAATAATTTAGAGCTAGTTTCTTATGGGTGCTAGCGAACCCCATAGAGTCGCAATTTCTGTAGCCTTCCTCCAAGACTGTGACATGCTCTTTCAAAGTGATTTTAAAGTGTCAAGGTCAAATTTGTCATTTCAAAGAGTTTTCAAGCAAAATTTGATCACTAGGCATTAGGTCTAGGGTTGGTCTTCACTCTTTTCAAATTTGTCCAAATGTCAGTCCATGTCACCATTCAGCTGAGTGTACCATCATTCAGAGGGTTGTCATCATCATGTCAAGTTCCGTTGAGTCATTTCACAGCTTGATGCTTCAGTTGTGCCTTGGTAAGGTCCATTTCCCTCTCCTAGGGTTTTGGAGGTAATTTCTCTTGGATGGTCAAATCATCGAAAAACTTGTATCCTGATGTTCATATACCTTCCCCTATCATTAATTTACCTCATTAAACACTTCCCATCACTGAGATCCCCAAAATTCCTCATTTTTGCACAAACCCTAGTTTCTTGCCAAAACTTGGCAATTTCCTAGGCTAGGCCTGTGTTTTGCCCTTTTGGACCCCTTCCCCTCACTCAATCTCTGTGATTCCACTTTCCCCTGCTTCCTAACATCCCTCCCTACTTCCAAAAATTTCCCCAAGAATTTAGAAGCCCCTTATCCCCTTCATTTCGCTTCATTTCGACAAAATCTCTTGTTTCACACATCGGGATAAGTTTCACTCAAAAGATGTTTCAGAGCAATAAAAGATGAATTTTGGAAAACTGAGAGAGTTTTTTGTCCAAAACATGCCAAGGAAGAAACACCTCTTTCACTTTTTACACAGGTATCATGGTTTTATAGCAATGTCAAAAATACCGTTGCCTCGGGAGAATTGAATGCACCTCTGAAGTGACCTTGGGAAAATCAAGATTTATCCTAGCATGGTTGGCCAAATGACTTACTTGATGATTCAAATGATAACTAGACAGAAAGAAATTTCCAATGAGCTATCATGAGCTCAATTTGGAGTTGAGGAAGACCTTCAAAAGTTGACTGCAACAGCACTCTTCCTTGAGGCAGCCTCATTCTGATCATTTTGACTAGTGTTGGGAGATTTGATTTTTGACAGGGTAAATGAAATCCAAATTGCCTAATTCCACTTGTGTTGGAAATTAGACTCCAATATCTTTCCAACGAGCTATCACACGCCCGATTTGGACACCGGGAAGGCCTCCAAAAGCTTTCTGCAAAATGCACTATGAGGCAAGAGCGACCCACCTGGGCAGAGCGACCCACCTGGGTTATTTTCACAGTGTAAATTTGCACAGGAGCGACCCACCTGGGCAGAGCGACCCACGCAGAAGGTGAGCGACCCACGCATCAACAAAGGTTCAAAAATTCATTTTGAGCGCCCAGTCTTGTTTGGATCGCTCTCATCGGCCTTCAAACAGGTTTTTTGCAATTGCTTGATGTTTTTAAATGCGTTGGTGGCATCATTGGTGGTTTCAAACACTTCAAATGGAGGATTTAAACCCCATAGTCATGGCAATATCGTTTTCAGGGTTTTAAAATGAATATGGATGGTTGCATGAGTTTGTCTCTTATTTTATGTCAGTGATACATCCAGCCTTGCCATATATTATCAAAACCATGTTTTTCTCATGCCCATTATACCATTGTGGTCATTGCTATTATTAATACCATGTTCAAAACTTTTGTTCCATGGTGATTATGGTTAATAGTGTCTCACTGCCCAAAGATAAAAACATTTTCATAACTCTGTTTCAAACTGCCCATTTGACACCCTTGTTGTTATTACTCATAGACAAAAACATTCATATGATGCCATGCTCCCTTTGACAAGACTTGTTCAATATTCTGAAGGTTGCCTGCTCCCTTTGGTCAAAATTTCACTTGCATTTAAAACAGAGATTGTGCCCCTTTTCCAATCCATTTAAAACTGAGATATTATCATGGTTTGTTTCCTTATGGTGTTTTGACGGTGGGATACTTGTTGGGTGTTGAAACACACATCATAACTTTGTTTGCACTGCTTTCATATCAGTATACATAGTGCCAAAAGCTTGGTCAGAGCCATGTCGGAGACAGAGTCAGAATATGAGCTAGGGTCAGGCAGTGATTCGGTGACTGAAGGTAATGTGCCACGGGGGTCCCGCAGAGATCATAGAAGTGGTAATCATCGCAGAGAGGAGCCTACTTCTTTGGCTCGGTTGCAAGCATGTCCATTAGCTATGGATTGCTTCCGATATTTGTCATGTTTCAGATTTTGTGAGATGGTTGCACAAACCCGGCCTCATCGTGAATTGGCCCGTCTGCTTGTTTTACATTTACGGGATGGCCGGGTAAGTCTTGCTGGGGTTGATTTCATTGTGTCACCCTTGACTATTGCTCAAGCCACTGGTATACCAAACATGGGCGAGGAATGGAACAAGGGTCAGCATTTAGAGAAATTCCACTATGAGCCATATATTAAAACTGGATATATGGGTTACTTGAGCAGAGTTTTTCCATTCAGATTCTTGACAGATGAGTATGCACCGCTGATGAAGCTCATCATTCAGTATTTTAGTTGTGAGGGCAGGTATGATCGTCTTTTCGCGTACCATATTCATTTGTTGATGCACTTCACAAGGGTACGTATGATGAATATTCCGTATTTCATATACCGCAACATAGAGAGGATGGTAATGTTTGTGCAGAAGAAGACAAGCCCAGTGCAGCATTACAGGAGTATATATCATTTCGCTTTGATCAAGATCATGGTGTCACATCAGTTGGCAGAGCAGGGCATCACATGGGAGGATTTCATTTCTAGAGACTTTTTCAGAGTGCCACAACCGCTTCTCGAGACAGTTCATGATGCAGGAGAGCCTTCACACCAGCCGGACATATTTGAGGTTGAGCATATCAGCACTCCTTTGGTTCAGACATATCAGCGAGGCCACAGGGCCTTATTTGCAGCGACACGGCGAGTACTATCTCCACGTGAGGTGGAAGGGGTCTTGCCGACTTCATCGACACGGCGAGTATTATCTCCACATGATGTGGAAAGGGTCTCGCCTTCTACTTCAGTGCAGGTACAGGTACAAGACAGGGGCAAGAGGCCCATGCATGATGAGGGCCCATCAGGAGGCCGGGACACCGATATGACAGTCATTGATGTTGATACGGGCTCTCCTAGCTCGAAGCCGAGGGAAGTCATCCAGGAGCAAAGGGCCGAGAATGACCAGCTGAAAGACCAATTGCAGAAGGCTCAGTGGGTGATTAACTATTTGGAGCAGCGCAACAAACAGCTTGAGGATGAGCTCACATTTTATGAGGTGCGCCAAATCCGTGAGGACAGACAGTGGAATAGAAAGAGACCCGGTGACATGACACCAACTGACAGAGATACTGTACTCACGCGTGTGAACATCCATCTGGAAAAGTTGTTGGCGAAGGCCAATCGAGACAAAGATATGCTTCGCCACATGAAAGGCCATTACTGGGCTCGCATGCATGTTTGCAAAGCGAGAATGAAGATCATGAAGAGGAGGTTGCGCAAGGCACTTAGACGGCGGAAAAGGCCTAATCCACTTCGGATTTTGGCCGAGGCTTCATTGACTGGGTAGGACACATGATGGAGGACCTCCGCTCCGAATTTGGGCAAATTCGGAGAAAATTTTGTCATTTTCAAATTTTTGGGTAAAAAAACAGGTTTTGCAGTTACGTGGGTCGCGCGCTCATGCGCTCACTTTTTTTTTGGGACACTTGCTGGAGGAAATTTTTACATTTTTGGATTTTTCATGGTTAATTATGCATCCTCTGAAGTCAACTTAGCATTTCATCGAAATCTGGATGGTCAAAAAGCTCAAAAACACCATGAAAACCACCTTGCTGCCACCTTTTGCACCAGCAGGGAGTACCTCTGGGAGAATGAGATTTTGGAGGGTCAAATGAGCTCCAAATTCAGAAATTCCACTTGGGTTGGATAGTCAACATCCAGGGCTTTCCAACGAGCTATCATGAGCTCAATTTGGATTCCGGGAAGTACCTCAAATTCAGGCTGGAAAAAGCGCGACCCACTCGGCGCAAAAGCGACCCACTTAAATTTTTGCTGAATTTTCAACTGCCAGCTCAGATTTTCGCCTAGTATGGACCAGTTTTGCTTGTGGATGGAATTTTTGGGTTTTTATGATGTAAATTCATATTTGACATGTAACTTTGGCTTATTTTTATCTCTTCTAGAAGATTCACTCTCAAAAGGGTAAAAAATCATGTAATGGATCAGTTTCCACTCTTTTAGAGGCAAGTTGTTAGCTGCCTAGATTGTAGTTCCATGATTAGAATTGGTTGAAACTGATCCCCGAAGAGGGAATTCGACCCCTAGAGGTGGGGAAAGGTGTTAGAGTGATCTATATATTGTAATTTCTCAATCATTTTCAGAGGTTGGAGAGGTTGGACTCTTGGGATACTTTGATATCATTGTACATACTTTTCATATTTTGGCTAAGGAAAGATCAGGGGTTTTGCGGCACTTGTTGGGATCCTTGTGGTGTTCTGTTCTTGATGGTGTTTCTTCTTTGTTTACTGTAATTTTCTTCATGTTTAATGTATGCCATCCTTTCATTATGCTTCTGAACTAAGTTGAATGAGTGAAATAAGGTTGAATCCATTGTTTACAGTGCTTGGCCTTTGAATTCAGTTAGTTCTATATGTTTTCAGCTGTTTGGAGAGGATCCAAGTTCTTCTTTGCCCTCTTTAGCTCCTCGTCGGTCTAATCTATCCATAAATCCAATTTAAAGCATCAATATCATCACCTACCTCGCCCCAGCTTGAACTCTGCAAAGGTCTGACCTTATCCCCGGACCCAAAATTTGTTTTCCCATTACTCCAGCGAAAACCCAAAAAACCAAAAAACAAACATTCTTATCTCTTTACTAGCCTAAAATCATTTCCTATTGTAAGTCATCTCGCATCCTACTTGCTTATTATCTCGAGATTGACGGAGAGAGCCCTCTCCTGTCCTCGTAGGGCTAGCTACGAGGCTAAGGTTGGTTTGATGTTGCCTCGAGTTTTGCCTTCTTCAGCCTGAGGCAGATTCGAGCGCTAACATAGTGGCGACCATACTGGGGAAGTCCTCCCCGGTAAAGGATAACAGAGTTCAGATCCGATTGCTGATGGTGGACAACAGTCAGACACCGCAAGGCTGAAATCATTCACCCGGCGACTTCACACACTAAACAATCCAGACAATCAAATCCTTCATGGTGACTTCACTGCAGGGAGATCAGTAGTTGTGAGATTTTCAAGATGGACCGGATCACGAGAAGATATGCTCCCTTGAGCCGAGATCACATTCCAGGTTTTCCGAATAAGATGCCCAAGGTGGATTGGTCGAGGAATCTGCCTACGTTTAACAATGATGGTAAGAAAGATGCTGCTTTACATTTAGTCAGATTTCACATGCATATTCGCAAGTTGAGGGTGGATTTTCCTGAAGATTGCTTGATGAAGATATTCTTAGCCACTCTGGAAGGTGAAGCTCAGTCATGGTATGAAAATTTGCCGCTGGCCTGTATTTATTGTTTAAAGGATTTTCATGCCCTGTTCATTGAAAGATATCAAGTATCTTATCCATCATTAAATTTAGTTCATGATTGTTGCAAACATGCTTCTACTTTTATTGAAAGCCTTGAGAAATATTATGAAGATGATAATTTCATGGATGATGAGATCATGGAAGCATTGTATGAAAACCCATTTCAGCAGCATAAAGACGATCATGAGAATTTGCAGTAGGATCAAGATCTTAGTGTGGTAAAAGATGAAGGAATTTTGCATCTTGATAATGAACAGGAATTACATGAAATGGATCAGCAGTATGAGGAAAGTTTGTATACTCCTTCACTTGAAATCAATGAAGACAATTATTGTTTGAGCAAAAGAAAACAAAAGGTATTATCTCCTCTATCTGAAGACGAGATAGATCAGCTATTGAAAGGTCATGTTCCAGCTCAAGTTAACACAGATCTACAGTGTGCACATGGTAAAGAAAGTGATGGTGGAACTTCTTCCTTTTCTGAAATGGATGACAGTCCTGTAAGCAGCTTTATAGATCAGCAGGTTGAAGATGTCTATATGGCTGAAAGAGATGAAAGAGAAAGTGTCATTTCAGATCTGTCCATGGAAGAAGACAACGTGCAGGAAAGTCAAGTTTCAAATGCAGATTGTGATAATGTCCACTCAGTCATATCAGATCCAGATTCAGATTGTAATGACCAAGCATACCTTGTACCGAATCCTGAAAAGGAGAGTTTTACTGTTGAGATCATAGACATAATTTTTGATTCAAATGTTGTCAGTTCATCAGAACAGAGTCTTCATAAAGAGGTAATCCAATCAGTTGATGTACGACAAGATGGGATCTTCATTCAAGTAAGTGAAACAGTTCCTTTGGATGAATTTATGGTAGATGATAGAGATATCATGTTTGAGCATCAAGAATTAGCTCAAGTTTCTTTCCTTATGATTGATAATGAAAATCCAGCTGTCCTATCATTTGAAGATGACCTATCATATTTTCAGAATACCAAAGATCAAAACATTCCGGATTGCCTTTCATTTTCTTCATATGTCTCATGTGTTGAAATGTTTTCTCAAGAAGAGATCTGCTCATCTACCTGTTCAGAGTTTCTTGAAGCCCAGGAGCATACTTTTACTGAAGTACATGATAAAGACAGATCAGAAGCAGGAGAAAAAGACACCTTGTTTCTTCAGCAGGAGGTAAATCTTCATGTTTTTCAGGATCCAATGGCAGATTTGTTACAGTCAGCAGTGAAGGTGTTTATTGCAGGGTTTAGTGATGAAGGAGATCATGGTCAGCTATGTTTTTGGATGCCCAGTTATCAGTTTGTATTGTTTACCAGGAGATTTGATCAGGAGAATCAGTTAGCAAGGCATCTGCTTGACTGGTTACATTGGAAAGCCAATTATACATGATTGTACATATTTCATTAGTATGCAGGTGGTTGTCATCATGATTCCAAATCTTGATGGACTGCTGCCTTTTTTCCAAAAGCTTGGTAAAGTTTTGTTTTAAGTCAGTCATGAGTCATTTGTGTTTGGTCTGTTGAGTCAGTTTTTTCAAGTTATTTCAGTTTGCCATCAAGTCGGTTTGAGTCAAGTTTCAGTCACGTTTCATTCATTTTTCAGTCAAGTTTTCATTCAATAAATGTGTCAAAGGTTTTGTGTTATCTGTTCAAATAATGATTCCATCGCCCAATGGATGAATGCACTGGTCTGCTCTCCCAAAGATCTGTCGTTCTTGGCACCTCCACGGAGCTGGAGCTACCATCCCCATTGGAGCCAATGTTAGAGTCAGCTTTTGCAGCCTTCCTCCAGTGATCAAACATGCTCTTTCAAAGTGATTTTAAAGTGTCAAAGTCAAATTTTGTCATTTCAAAGAGTCTTCAAGCAAAATTTGATCACTAGGCATTAGGTCTAGGGTTGGTCTTCACTCATTTCAAATTTGTCCAAATGTCAGTCCATGTCACCATTCAGCTCAGTGTACCATCATTCAAAGGGTTTTCATCATCTTTTCAAGCTCCATCGAGTCATTTTACACCTTGTTCATGCTTCAGTTGTGCCTAGGTAAGGTCCATTTCCCTCTCCTAGGGTTTTGGAGGTAATTTCTCTTGGATGGTCAAATCATCGAAAAACTTGTATCCTGATGTTTATATACCTTCCCCTATCATTAATTTACCTCATTAAACACTTCCCATCACTGAGATCCCCAAAATTCCTCATTTTTGCACAAACCCTAGTTTCTTGCCAAAACTTGGCAATTTCCTAGGCTAGGCCTGTGTTTCTCCCTTTTGGACCCCTTCCCCTCACTCAATCTCTGTGATTCCACTTTACCCTGCTTCCTAACATCCCTCCCTACTTCCCAAAATTTTCCCAAGAATTTAGAAGCCCCTTACCCCCTTCATTTCGCTTCATTTCGACAAAATCCCTTGTTCCACACATCGGGATCGGTTTCACTCAAAAGATGTTTCAGAGCAATAAAAGATGAAATTTGGTAAACGGAGAGAGGTTTTTGTCCACAACAGTCCAAGGAAGAAAAACCTCCTTCACTTTTTACACAGGTATCATGGTTTTAGAGAAATGTCAAAAATACCGTTTCCTCAGGAGAATTGAATCCACCTCTGAAGTGACCTTGGGAAAATCAAGTTTTCTCCTAGCATGTTTGGCCAACTGACTTTCATGATGGGTCAAATGATAACTAGACAGAAATACCTTTCCAATGAGCTATCATGAGCTCAATTTGGAGTTGAGGAAGACCTTCAAACGTTGATTGCAACAGCGCTCTGCCTTGAGGCAGCCTCATTCTGCTCATTTTGAATAGTGTTGGGAGATTTGATTTTTGACAGGGTAAATGGAATCCAAATTGCATAATTCTACTTGTGTTGGAAATTAGACTCCAATATCTTTCCAACGAGCTATCACACGCCCGATTTGGACACCGGGAAGGCCTCCAAAAGCTTTCTACAAAATGCACTATGTGGCAAGAGGGAACAGGAGCGACCCACCTGGGCATTTTTCATAGTGTAAATTTGCACAGGAGCGACCCACCTGGGCAGAGCGACCCACTCATCAACAGAGGTCCAAAAAATCATTTTGAGCGCCCAGTCTTGTTTGGGATTGCTTCAACTGGCCTTCAAACAGGTTTTTTTCAATTGCCTGATGTTTTTAAATGCGCTGGTGGCATCATTGGTGATTTCAAACGTTTCAAATGGAGGATTTAAACCCCACAGTCATGGCAATATCGTTTTCAGGGTTTTAAAATGATATGGGTGGTTGCATGAGTTTGTTTCTTATCTTATATCAGTGATATGTCCAGCCTTCCATATAATATCAAAACCATATTGTTCTCATGCCCATTATACCATTGTGGTCATTACTATTACTAATACCATGTTCAAAACTTTTGTTCCATGGTGATTATGGTTAATAGTGTCTCACTGCCCAAAGATAAAAACATTTTCATAAGTCTGTTTCAAACCGCCCATTTGACACCCTTTTTGTTATTACTCATAGACAAAAACATTCATATGATGCCATGCTCCCTTTGACAAGACTTGTTCAATATTCTGAAGGTTGCCTGCTCCCTTTGGTCAAAATTTCACTTGCATTTAAAACAGAGATTGTGCCCCTTTTCCAATCCATTTAAAACTGAGATATTATCATGGTTTGTTTCCTTATGGTGTTTTGACGGTGGGATACTTGTTGGGTGTTGAAACACACATCATAACTTTGTTTGCACTGCTTTCATATCAGTATACATAGTGCCAAAAGCTTGGTCAGAGCCATGTCAGAGACAGAGTCAGAATATGAGCTAGGGTCAGGCAGTGATTCGGTGATTGAAGGCAATGTGCCACGGGGGTCCCACAGAGATCACAGAAGTGGTAATCATCGCAGAGAGGAGCCTACTTCTTTGGCTCGGTTGCAGGCATGTCCATTAGCTATGGATTTTTTTCGATACTTGTCATGTTTCAGATTTTGTGAGATGGTTGCACAAACCCGGCCTCATCGTGAATTGGCCCGTCTGTTTGTTCTACATTTACGGGATGGCCGGGTAAGTCTTGCCAGGGTTGATTTCATTGTGTCACCCTTGACTATTGGTCAAGCCACTGGCATACCAAACATGGGCGAGGAATGGAACAAGCGTCAGCATTTAGAGAAATTTCACTATGAGCCATACATTAAAACTGGATATATGGGTTACTTGAGCAGAGTTTTTCCATTCAGATTCTTGAGAGATGAGTATGCGCCGCTGATGAAGCTCATCATTCAGTATTTTAGTTGTGAGGGCAGGTATGCTCGTCTTTTCGCGTACCATATTCGTTTGTTGATGCACTTCACAAGGGTACGTATGATGAATATTCCGTATTTCATACACCGCAACATAGAGATGATGGTGATGTTTGTGCAGAAGAAGACGAGCCCAGTGCAGCAGTACAGGAGTATATATCATTTCGCTTTGATCAAGATCATGGTGTCACATCAGTTGGTAGAGCAGGGCATCACTTGGGAGGATTTCATTTCTAGAGACTTTTTCAGAGCGCCACAACCGCTTCTCGAGACAGTTCATGATGCAGGAGAGCCTTCACACCAGCCGGACATATTTGAGGTTGAGCATATCAGCACTCCTTTGGTTCAGACATATCAGCGAGGCCACAGGGCCTTATTTGCAGCGACACGGCGAGTACTATCTCCACGTGAGGTGGAAGGGAATCATCTTGGAAGCTTCATCGACGCCACGGAAGTATCTCCACATGATGTGGAAGGGGTCTCGCCAACCACGGTCACAGTACGGTACGAACGGGCGAAGGCCCATGCATGATGAGGAGCCCATCGGGGCCGGGACACGGATTTGACAGTCGTGATGTTGTCCCGCGGGGCTCCCTAGCTCGGCGAAGTCATCCGAGGGGAGCAAAGGGGCAGGAATGACCAGCTGAAAGACCAGTCCTGACTCGAGTGGGTGATTAACTATTTGGAGCAGCGCAACAAACAACTTGAGGATGAGCTCACATTTTATGAGGTACGCCAAATCCGTGAGGACAGACAGTGGAATCGAAAGAGACCCTGTGACATGACACCAACTGACAGAGATATTGTACTCACGCGTGTGAACATCCATCTGGAAAAGTTGTTGGCGAAGGCCAATCGAGACAAAGACATGCTTCGTCACATGAAAGGCCATTATTGGGCTCGCATGCATGTCTGCAAAGCGAGAATGAAGATCATGAAGAGGAGGTTGCGCAAAGCACTTAGACGGCGGAAAGGGCCTAATCCACTTCAGATTTTGGCCGAGGCTTCATTGACTGGGCAGGAAACATGATGGAGGACCTCCGCTCCGAATTTGGGCAAATTCGGAGAAAATTTTGTCATTTTCAAATTTTTGGGTAAAAAAACAGGTTTTGTAGTTACGTGGGTCGCGCGCTCATGCGCTCACTTTTTTTTGGGACACTTGCTGGAGGAAATTTTTACATTTTTGGATTTTTAATGGTTAATTATGCATCCTCTGAAGTCAATTTAGCATTTCATCAAAATCTGGATGGTCAAAAAGCTCAAAAACACCATGAAAACCACCTTGCTGCCACCTTTTGCACCAGCAGGGAGTACCTCTGGGAGAATGAGGTTTTGGAGGGTCAAATGAGCTCCAAATTCAGAAATTCCACTTGGGTTGGAAAGTAGACATCCAGGGCTTGCCAACGAGCTATCATGAGCTCAATTTGGATGCCGGGAAGTACCTCAAATTCAGCCTGGAACATGAGTGACCCACACGGCTCAGGAGCGACCCACTTGAAATTTTTCCTGAATTTTCAGCTGCCAGCTCAGTTTTTCGCCTAGTATGGACCAGTTTTGCTTGTGGATAGAATTTTTTGGTTTTTATGATGTAAATTCATGTTTGGCATGTAACTTTGGCTTATTTTTATCTCTTCTAGAAGATTCACTCTCAAATGAGTAAAAAATCATGTAATGGATCGGTTTCCACTCTTTTAGAGGCAAGTTGTTAGCTGCCTAGATTGTAGTTCCATGATTAGAATTGGTTGAAACTGATCCCTGAAGAGGGAATTCGACCCCTAGAGGTGGGTAAAGGTGTTAGAGTGATCTATATATTGTAATTTCTCAATCATTTTCAGAGGTTGGAGAGGTTGGACTCTTGGGATACTTTTGATATCATTGTACATACTTTTCATATTTTAGCTAAGGAAAGATCAGGGGTTTTGCGGCACTTGTTGGGATCCTTGTGGTGTTCTGTTCTTGATGGTGTTTCTTCTTTGTTTACTGTAAGTTTCTTCATGTTTAATGTATGCCATCCTTTCATATGCTTCTGAACTAAATTGAATGAGTGAATAAGGTTGAATCCATTGTTTACGGTGCTTGGCCTTTGAATTCAGTTAGTTCTATATGTTTTCAGCTGTTTGGAGAGGATCCAAGTTCTTCTTTGCCCTCTTCAGCTCCTCGTCGGTCTAATCTATCCATATATCTAATTTAAAGCATCAAGATCATCACCTATCTCGCCCCAGCTTGAACTCTGCAAAGGTCTGACCTTATCCCCGGACCCAAAATTTGTTTTCCCATTACTCCAGCGAAAACCCAAAAAACCAAAAATCAAACATTCTTATCTCTTTACTAGCCTAAAATCATTTCCTATTGTAAGTCATCTCGCATCCTACTTGCTTATTATCTCGAGATTGAAGGAGAGAGCCCTCTCCTGTCCTCGTAGGGCTAGCTACGAGGCTGAGCGTGGTTTGATGTAGCCTTGAGTTTTACTTCATTTCAGCCTGAGGTAGATTTGAGTGCTAACACCTTCCTACAGTTGAAAGAAAAAAAAAACATTTAGAAATATTGGTAGGGGACTGCACTGCTCTAAGTGCCTCTTTGAGTGATAATTGTTTCCCATCAGCAATGTTTATCATTTCTTTTAATTGTGCCTTTGATAAGTCAGTTTTATAACCCCTCATTTTTGTGGGCTTATTAGGTACAGGATGGCTTCCCAACCCTCCAATGGATTCAACATACCTAGATTTTTTATCTTGTTGACAAATATTGTAAGGAAAAGTATCAATTGGTAATGCAGGGTTGGTAGTAATAATGTTTTCCATGGCCAGAGAAAGGTTTTTTATGCACGGTGGCTCATTCACATGACGCTTGGAAGGACCAGGAAATTGTATAACATTTAATAAAATATCAAGAGTATCATGTATACAAGATGGGGTTCGAGGATAAATACCTGTCGAGACAAGTGCAAGTTCAACAGGTCCCTAATTTTCCCATGAATGGTTCATCTCTTGTGCATGTGGAATCTCCAAATAATCCTTCTATTCATCCATCCCTTCCATCGAGATTGACCCCTATTCCTGCAAGTGCACCGCCTCTTCCATCTGTACTTTTTCGCCCCTTTCATCCTGATCGACCTGAGCCCGATATTCATTTCTAATAAATCCCTTTTGTTGATGCCTTCTAATAATTCCCAAAGGGAAATATCTAGCCAAATGACCATGTTTATGACATCTATGGCACCTAAAAGGTAAGTTCTCATAATAAATAATCTGAAAGAAAGAGTGTTTGTTGAGGTGTAGTTGATTTTTTTCTACCAGACCTTCTCTAGGGATAAGATGAACCAGGATATGACCAACATTCCTATATTTACTAACCTGAAATGACATGTACACATCTAGAAAAGTTTCTATGTTGTCCCCAATAGCCCTGAAAACGTCCATGGTCCATAAGTGCAAAGGAAAATTTGGTAGACAAACCCAGATCAGGATCTTGTCCACTCTTTCCCGCTACACATCAAAAAGGGGCATCCACCACTTAAAGAGAATCAACTCTATTCCAAAACCCCAATTGTGGACAAGAACCCATTATAGAGTCTCCTTGTTTGTAAAATTGATCATAAACCACCCCTTTGCCAGATTTATCACCTCCACCTCCTTATCTGGTGCCTCTCCCCAAGCTTTTTCAATCCATTCAAAATTATATTGAGCACAAAAAAAAAATCCACACGCTCTACCCACCAGGATGGTCTCTGAGGCCACCATCACCTAGTCGACCTGAATGTCTACCCCCAAAAACAAATTTGGGAACTCCAATTTTTTCTTGATAATTTTCTTTTTTTTCTTTTTTACTCCTGCTTGATGATTGTTTATTATCGAGCCTGAGAGTGATAAACCTTCTGGGACATCTTCGCCCTCCTCTTCGAGTGGCCCTAGCCACCCTTCCACCTGCTCCACACCGGCTGAAGAAACCTAGGGTACCTGTAAGTCCTCCACAGGCTCAGAAGCTAATCCTTAGGGGAAATCCCCCACCTCCTAGGTTGGTAGATCAATAGGATATTCATAAGAGATACCATTGTAATCTATCTTTTGTATGAGCTTCTACCCTGCACCCCCTCTATGTAAAGATCTGTTATAACCCTCATGGGGCCGCCATATTTCACGGGGAAGGGTTTCACCATACACCTCTACCAAACATGTGGTTGTTCAGTCGAAGACCCCACATACGACTGAAGAATTTCTAACCTCCTGCCTGCATGGGCACCAGTGGAGGGTGTCCACAAAAACTTGTTCCAATCCCCAATATTTTTTAAGCAAGCTTTTAGGCCGACATTCGAAACCATACCAAAACTGTGAACAATATCCTCTAGACCAACAAAATCCTCTATACCACATGACAGAAAAAAAGAGATGGGGGCTTGCAAGGAGAGTGCGAAAGTTACTTGTGAAACTGATGTTACGACTATCAACTGAGCCTCCTTGAAATTAGTAACCTTCATACCATCCTGTGGGTAGTTTTTAGGACCACAAGAAACTTCTCTGTAAATACCAGGGCCCCATAAACATCCAAAGAACCGAAACCATCCGCTAGACTCCATGAAATCCTTTTGACTCCATGCACGCCATATGGAGATCAAACTGGAAGAGCCACCTTGTACAAGTTATGATTAGTTGGATCCGAACTCCAAACAATTAGAATATTGTCCAATTTTTTCTCTAGATCAACAAACTCCATATCTTTAACCATAGTGATTGTCCGCTAAAATTAAATGCACGATATAACTGTGAGATAAAGAGGTGAGAATAACATGAAGCCGTTTACAACTTAGACCAAACCCCGTGAATGCTAGGCTGAAAATAGGCCCGAAGTTGTGAAAAATGATACAAAACAAAGGATCACCATTTTTTATTAATCAAGGAAATAATACATACCAAAACATATTCGAAATGTAATATCCCTTTTTCAGGAATATCAACAATGTGCTCAATAGAAATGTTGTATAAGGAAAACGGTGCAAAAATAACACAGATCAGGACTTGGTTCCTCTTATTTATGCTGTATGGGTCTTATGTATGGAATTTCATAAAAAAAAATCAGTTTAGACACACTAAACATATCTCCCACAAACTAGACTAGCTAAAAAGCACCCAAAGAGGAAGGTTGCAGCCAAATGCAAACACTGCTTTAGGAATTGCGCAGTTTTATCAGATATTCAGAGGAGATTAGAAAGGAGGTTCATATTTCGGTAATATAGCATCAAATCAGCATTATAAGGAAGCTCTTTCAATATACAGTAGAATGAATGAGACAATACAGGAAGAAATATTCAGAAAGAGAGCTAGAACAAATGTACATTTACAGAAAATGGCTCAACAGCGTTATTTTTAAGGAGCTTCAGCAACTGGAAGTTACAACTCAGATCTAGGGAAAATCTGCGGACAAAAAATCAGATCAGTTCAAATCTGGAAACTAGATAGTTTTCTCTTCAAGATCCCCTTGGAATTTTTTCAAAAGCATGCATAAATAAGAGTAGATTTGAGAAACAAGTTGCAGATCTGGAAATTGCTGCAGTAAATTTCTGAATATAATATTTCATTACAATGGATCAGATCTAAATAGAACATGGTTTAGCAAGCTAATCCATGGATCACCAAGTGGAAGGCAAGCCCAACACTAGAGATCTTTGGTCTAAACTATAAGCAAAACACCATGAAGAGCCTCACACCAAAATAACGCAGTCCATCAAGATGAGAAGCATTGTAGCTCAAATGACATAGATAACCACTGCAAAATTGCAGATCTGAAGTACAAAGAGAAGAGACACTCTTCGAGGAGGTTAAAAAACACACTCCATGAGAAGAGGCTCCCAAAATACACTAGATCTCTGCAGATCTAGACTCCCACTTGTTGCAGCTTGCAGAGACAGCAAAGCCCTCAATGGATCAGCACTGCCAATGTAAGTAGAGCTTGGCCTAAAGCCTGATAGTGGTTCAATTCAGCAAAACAGCCTCCAAGAATCCTCAAAAGAAGAGGTGAAATCCCTGCATAGGAATTCCAGGAATAATTCTCCACTAAACAACAGAGAATAGTATTTGTCTAAGCAGACAAAATACTCATGAATATGATCAATCAACAACCTTATCTTGCTGCCCTCCCTCTCCTTTTATCAGATGAGAAAGCCTTTGCAAACCCTAAACCACTTTGATGATTTTCCCCTTTTCACCTGAGAGGCCTCCTTCTAGAACTGCGCTGTCCCTTTTGGAGATGCATTGAAACTAGACAACGCTGGGAATTTGGTAAAGGTTGACCCAGTCTTCAGCTCAAATCTCTTTCACACCTGCAAGTGATTATTTACATGGCCCTGATTTATCTTTGTTCACAAGGGCATTGATTTATTCAGCCTTTTCAGGAGTTTTACATGTCCTCCTTCATACAACAGAAAATTAAAAAAAAATGAATATTCCTCTTAGCAAGGGCTAAGTAGGAATATTATAGTCCTCCCCTCCAAAATGTTGCTTGTCCTCAAGCAACTGATAGGTTAAGAGCTGTAGTTCTTCTCTTCTTCCATTGATGGCATCATCAAGTATCAAGTATTCATTGTAAGCCAAGTGCTCAACAAGCCATTGCATCATGTATTGTTCCTCTAAGGCCAACATAATATGTGCATAGTCCATCCCTTCAAGAGTGAGAAACTCAATAGAAATAAACATGGTGGAAGAAATGCTACATCTAAAGCATGTATCATGAAGTACAGGTTGAAGTCCCAAACCATGTGGTACAAATACACTACTCATCCTCTGTCCATACAACCCCATAAACAATACAACTAGATCATCTAAGTATGGAAGCAAGAGCACATATAAAAAAACTGAAAGTTGAGCATAGGGAGGTGGAACTTGACCCCACATGAGGTACCAGCGCAGAGTATCTCCTTCCTGCAGTAGATCTATGTTTGTTAAGTGGTTCCCCCACCACTTGCTGCACACGTTATCTCATCATAGCTGAAAATGAGAGATATGTTTGGTGCCTTTGGGAAGCACCCATCATGAAAAATGATATCCCTTTGTACCTCAAAGGAGTGACCAGATTCAGAATTTTTATTGGCCTTACTAATGCCATGAGATCTACATGTAATATCACTCCCTTTAGGAGCCATGGCCTACATGCATATGGTAAGAGAATATGTCAAATCAGAAAAATAAACATGCTCCATAAGACATACTCTTTACATTCAAGTCTCCCACACACATGGGATTGGGCATGGACATTTCTCCTCTTTCAAGAGAAGGAAGAGATGGCTGAAATCACTCCTATATAAAGTCCTTTGGCTACCCCAACTCCTCATAACTCCTACACTCTTGAAAGTGCTGATGCAGTTCCTCCCAATCATAGTGCTGATGTAGTTCCTCATTCATGCCCTCCCAATCAAAACTCCTCAAGATTAGGGTGTAGATTTTTGCTGATTGCATATAGCTAGAAAGGAACTCTTTATGTGCCCTTTGTAGTATCTCTTGCTTAAGCTTGGAGGCTTGAGACAATAATACACTACCAAGATGATAGATGACCCCTTCATGGACCAAATAGCCTCCCTCTTGCTTCATGACATCTAGTATCATCCCAGTGTGAAGATCTTTGGAGTACTCCACAAGGCGTTGAGATCTCCAATATGGATTCACACTCTCCAACAATAACAGTGCTGGTGATACCCCCATAGAAACATATGTTATGTTGCTGATCTTATTCTTCTTTTCCTTAGCATCTTTCATGCCAAATTTTTGTGATGGAAGGCTACTCCTCCCATTCTTCTCCTTCCACGGCACTGTAGCTTGGTCTTCTATTGCTCCAATCCTTCTTGGATTTAGATTTGGAGTAGTACTTTGTGAGGCTTCCCCCACAAGATCTAAATCTGATGGCATTCCAGGTGGCTTGTCATAAGATAAGAATGTCCCTTACAGCATCCTCATGAACATGAGAGAAGGGACTATGAGATCCCTGCTTCCATAGTGCAAATCCATCTCTATTGTTTGTGTGGAAACATTAGGTGAAGGATAAGTGTGCATGCCTTGGATAATTTGTGGTTTCCCACTCTTCAATTCCACCCACTCCATTTGAAAAGCCTTCCAATCAGTGGTAACCTTCCCTAAGGTAATCAACCATTGGACACCCAAGATGATGTTGGTGTCTGGTATGTAAACCACAAAGAAATGATCCACCAGTGTGTAGGATCCCATAGTGACAGAGAGTGATGGAACATATTGCATGCAATGCATGGTCCTATCTCCCAGAACCAAGATAGAAAATCCCTCAAAAGTATCAGTGGGGATTCCCCTCCTTTGCACAAGGTGAGCATCAATAAAGTTATGGGTTTCCCCACTGTCAATTAGTACAGATACTCTCTGATTCATCACTGAACCTTGTACTCTTAGGGTCAAGTACTTAGGCACTCCTCTCAAAGAGGCAAGAGTCCCACTAGTTGGAGCAAAGGCTCCCTTCCCATATCTGGTGGGTGTTTGTTCTTCCTCCTCATCATCAGCACTATGACCCTTCCTAGGTTCCTCATCATCATCTTCCTCCTCCAAATCAGAGAAGACTTCTATGTAGTGTGCTCTTCCAGTAGCACACCTATGCCCGGGCACCCATGACTCTTGGCAAGTGAAGCACAGTTTCTTCTTCCTCAATTCCCTCCTAAGATCAATATCAAGAGGTTTCTTCAAAGAGCTCTCCTAGGGAAGAGCGGCTTTCCCTTCTTTTCCCTTAGGAAAGTGAGGGGCCTTGCTTTGGAAAGTTGCCTTTACTTTTGGCAAGGCATCTTGGAGATCTCTAGCTCTCTCGATGGCATCATGCAAGGTGATGGGCTTGGTAGATTTAATCAATCCATGCAAGGGTTCCTCCAGGCCATCGATGAACATGTAGACTCTTCTTGCTACAGATAGATCAGGGACCATGACTGATAATCTTAAAAACTCAGAGATGTAAGTCTCTGCATTTCCTAACTGCTTCAATTTTGCAAGGCTTATGAAGGGTGCTTCACATATTAATGTGAGGTAATTAGAGGTGAAAGATACCCTTTTTATAGCTCTACAGTCACATTGATGTGTCCCAATGTAGACAATCCATGGAACCACCAATTGTGTGCTTCACCTTCAAAGTGCAGTGTTGCAATCTTGATGGCCTCAACTTCAGGGACTTTGTTCAACTGGAAATAGATATCCAACTTTTCTACCCATGCCTTGGCAGAACTGGAGGATGATCCATCAAACTTGGGCAAAACGAATCTACCCATGGTGTGGTGTCTACCATGAAAGAAACCACCATCTCTATAATGTTGCCCTGGTCTTCTTCTATCCTTGATGTGACAAAAGTCTTGGAAACTCAAGTTATCCTTGTTCTCTGACTCTGAGATCCATACTCCAAAAAGTATTCTTCAAGAGAAGCTTGCTCATGTGTTCCTTCATTCTCCATAGCCAAGAAGGTAGGCATAGTGGAGTGTTGTGAAGCTTGTGGGGCTGGTGGCAGATTCACTGCTTGACCACTCCCATGATGAGACATATCTGAGCTTTCTCCCACCTGAAATCTCCCAGGAGATTCCCTCATTCTGTCCACCCTCATCTATTTTATCTCCTTGGCAAGATCTTGCATGGTCTCCAAAATATTTTTTGCAAACTCCTCTGCTTCCTTATCATTCATAGCTTCAGGGGCTTTCCCTTTGTCTTGACCCTTGTCAGGATCATCAGTAGTGTAGTCATACTTTTTATGACTTCTATTATGGTACCTCTTCTCCCTCTCAGTAAGAGGATCATCTTCTTCTGAATGTAGCATCACTGGTGCTCGAAGGAAAGCACAGGATGTGCCAAGAAAGGAGCTTTGATACCACTGTAATATCCCTTTTTCAGGAATATCAACAATGTGCTCAATAGAAACGTTGTATAAGGAAAAATGTGCAAAAATAACGCATATCAGGACTTGGATCCTCTTATGTATGCTATATGGGTCTTATGTATGGAATTTAATAAAAAACAAATCAGTTTAGACACACTAAACAGATCTCCCACAAACTAGACTAGCTAAAAAGAACCCAAAGAGGAAGGCAATAGCCAAATGAAAACACTGCTTCAGGAATTGCACAGTTTTATCAGATATTCAGAGGAGATCAGCAAGGAGGTTCATATTTCAGTAATACAGCAGAAAATCAACATTATAAGGAAGCTCTTTCAATATACATTAGAATGAATGAGACAATACAACAAGAAATCTTCAGAAAGAGAGCTAGAACACATGTACATTTACAGAAAATGGCTCAACAACGTTATTTTTAAGGAGCTTCAATAGCTGGAAGTTACAAATCAGACCTAGGGCAGATCTGTGGACAAAAAATTAGATCTATTTCAGATCTGGAAAGTAGATAGTTTTCTCTTCAAGATCCCCTTGGAATTTTCGCAAAAGCATGCATAAATAAGAGTAGATCTGAGAAACAAGTTGCAGATCTGGAAATTGTTGCAGTAAATTTCTGAATATAACATTTCATTACAATGGATCAGATCTAAATATAACATGGATCAGCAAGCTAATCCATGGATCACCAAGTGGAAGGCAAGCCCAACACTAGAGATCTCTGATCTAAACTATAAGCAAAACACCATGAAGAACCTCACACCAAAATAACGCAGTCCATCAAGATGAATAGCGTTGTAGCTTAAATGACATAGATAACCATTGAAAAATTTCACATCTGAAGTAAAAAGAGAAGAGACACTCTTCCAGGAGGTTAAAAGACACACTCCATGAGAAGAGGCTCCCAAAATACACTAGATCTCTGCAGATCTAGACTCGCACTTGTTGCAGCTTGCAGAGACAACTAAACCATCAATGGATCAACACTGCCAATGTAAGTAGAGTTTGGCCTTAATCCTGATAGTGGATCAATTCAGAAAAGCACTCCTCCAATAATCCTCAAAGGAAGAGGTGAAATCCCTGCATAGGAATTCCAGGAATAATTCTCCACTAAACAACAGACAATAGTATTTGTCTAAGCAAACAAAATATTCATGAATATGATCAATCAACAACCTTCTCTTGCTGCCCTCCCTCTCCTTTTATAAGATGAGAAATCCTTTGCAAAACCTAAACCAATTTGATGAGTTGCCCCTTTTCACATGAGAGGCCTCCTTCTAGAACTACGTTGTCCCTTTTGGAGATGCATTGAACCTATACAGCGCTGGGAATTTGGTCAAGGTTGACCCAGTCTTCAGCTCAAATCTCTTTCACACTTGCAAGTGATTATTTACATGGCCCTGATTTATCCTTGTTCACATGGGCATTGATTTATTCATCCTTTTCAGGAGTTTTACATGTCCTCCTTTATTTATTTATTCATACAACAGAAATTAAAACAAAAATTAATATTCCTCTTAGCAAGGGGTAAGTAGGAATATTACACGAAACCCTAAGCAGGTAAGGATGTATACAATTTTTTTCTAGGAGGGGGCCAAATGGTAGGTTAAGACCCCCATACATACACATGTAACAAGTTCTCGGCCTTCCCGAGGAGTTGTGCCTTCTAAACCCTAACTAGGGTTTTCCACCTTTCTCTCCAAGTAAACCTGGAACCATCCATGTTTTTATTGTCTTCATAAATATTAATAGGAATGTCCCAAATACAATTTCCCTACTCAATTCATCAATCAATTTATTGATGTTTGTGTGTGTCATGACATCCTACCCTTCATAGATGGATTTTCTAGCCACTATGTGGGAGAGATTGGTCTATATATTCATGCCTTTTAGTTTAAAGAACATTGGCACCACTTTACAATGGGACATGTTGTACTACTTCCATGATTTGGCTAAAGTTATTCTCACTTATCTTGACATCCTCTTTTCTTGTTTAAAGAAATAATCATGGCACCTGGAGGATATTCACACAATTTTCCTTTGGTGTTGTAAGTATAACATATGCTTGAACCCTCTCAAATATGTGTTTTTTATTACTATTGGCTACCTATTGGGAGTCATAATCTCTAAGTATGTATCACTATTAATGCAATGAAATTTTAAGACATTCTTAAGAAATTTTCACCATAGACCTTTCACCAACTGCAAATCAAGGTAGGGCTAATTTCCTTCATTTTTTCATTCATGATTATGCTACATGTGCTCATGGGTTTTTGCATTTGTTGCATTCCTACATACCATTCGTATGGGATCACCAAGCTCAATAATCCTTCAATGTAGTAGAGAATACACTTACATACAGTCATTTAATAAACCTACCTAACTTTCCTAAGGCTTAAATCATCTACATCTCTATCTCTCCTTTCACTGTGGCTAGTGTGTTAGTCTAGGAAGGGGAGGTGACAAGCCTCAACATTGGAATTTTTTTACACCTTCTTTTCCCTAATATCAATTCTTTTTCATTTTCCTATTCTTATATGTGGGGTTTATACATAAAGAGTTTCCATTTCATTCCTTAGTATTTTACATGAGTTTATGATTAAACATTACAAAATTATCATATTTGTGTTTATCGTTGAGTTTATTTGTAAAGACAATGTACCAAATAGATTGTTTTGCAGGTTATGATGTTGTAGGGGATTTTTTGGTTGCAATTGCTAAAATTAAGAACTCTATAGTTACAAATCGAATTCATTTCATTATTGAAACTCCAATTTTTGCAACTCCAGTTCATGTTATTTCTATAAACCCTACAGCTGCAAATCCATATCATGGTGTTGCTGCAACTCTTGCTGCTAAAACTCCCATTGTTACAACTCCATTTCACATTGTTGTCGCAACTTCCGCTACTGCAACTCTAGTTCACGTTGTTGTTACAACTCCCATTTCTGCAAATACCAACTTCCATTGCTGCAAATCCAGTTGATGTCATTGATGCAACTCCCTTTCACATCATTTTTATAACTCAAGAATTATGCTGAAAATAATTGCCATAACTCTGATGTTGCAACTCTGGTGTTGCAACTCTCAGAACTGCAAGTCGACACTAGAACCATGAGCCAAGGGAACCTTGAGATAATTGGAAATTTTAGTTGATGTTGCGATATAGTTGTTATTCCATTATTTAAATTTTGATCAATATTATACATGATTAATTGAGTTGTTAATAATTGCTTTGGAATTATTTATCAGTTGTTTATTTTTTGCTAATTATTAGAAAACCATATGAGAAACATGTGGATCTCATTTATTTGTTTTTATTTTAATTTTAAACATATGTTATGTATAAAACAAGTTCATCTTTCATTTAAAGGTGATGAATCTTAGAGAATTATCCAAATCATAATGAAATAATTTAATTATTAAACTTTTGTTTTAATTGTAATTTATAATTTCCATAGTTTATGGTTTTATTAAGCAATTTAATTTATTTATTTATTCATATTTATTTCCTTTGCATATTTATTTTATTTATTTCTTTTTTCATATTTATGAAAAAATTATCTCTTTTAACTAACATAGTTAATTAAATTAATTTATGTTGTGAATGTAACAAGCGTTGATAAATATCAACACTATGTTCTATGGAGGTGGGGTCTACTCCAATAGACCATAGTGTTGTATAATTTAGGTAGCTTTATTTTTATTTTTGTGCTTTAAATATAATTGCAATTAATTACTTGTTCATGGTTGTATTTATTTATTTATTTATCGATTTATTTACACAATTGATTAGCATCCATTTCAGATTGGTTTGCATTCATTTTCCTTTTTGAATAGTTGTGTTAAATGCATGATTACATTTGTTGGTTTGACTAAAATCATGGATCATATTGGCAAGGATTATTCTGTTCATTCCATCTGTGTGGTTTTTTTTTCCTGTTCTAGGGGTTACAATGTTAAGCTTCTTAAGCTCACTAAGTAGAAGTGTGTTATTTCAATTTCACAAGTGTGATATGTAATTTCCTACAAGTGTGTTTACTTTACCGCAAGGGTGATAAATTTCCTCCAAGCGTGTTTACTTTCCTACAAGCATTTTTACTTTCCTGCAAGCATGTTTAATTTCTTGCAAGTAGATTTCGTCTCTTTACTTCTAAATTTGTAGAACCTTGCCAAGCTTGTGAATGATCTAAAATCCATCTACAAAAGTAGTCATTGATACTACAACTAAAAAAAAACAAATTAAAGTAGAAATTTTTATTTGCATATATAATGCATGGTAACTCACAAGTTCCACATGAACCTCGAGTTGACAATTAAATGCATAATCTTTCTGAGAGATTAGAAAGGTAATTAAAAGGACCATTAAGAGGATTGGGTTGAGTAAGTAACGTATTACATTAGTAATAACTTATCAAGATTTCCATTGTTAGACAATCGTGAACATAAGCTAGCCTTAGTAATTGTCTTTTCTATCCATAATCTACAAAATTATATCCTAACATGAAAGACTAAGGTCACTTCCATTTCTAATCCTGTTTTGTATCTCTTAAGTTGACGAGTCATCAATGGAAGATTCACCCATTGTGTTTTTATCTTCTAAGAGATTGACTTGAGTTTGTTTGTGCTAAGAGTTAGAAAGCTTATCCATGGTAGAGTTTATCTCTAAGCTACAAGTAGGTGTTGATATTCTACCCCTTAATGATCATATTGTTGATGAAAACTTGTTCATTATTTTATTATATAATCCTTAGTATGGTGGCATCTTATTTTATCTTTGCACTTAGAAGTTTATTTCTCACTTGTCATGTGATTATTGACATCACATTCATAATCAAGTTGATCCTCGATATATACTCACTAGTGATGTCCTTTATAAGAGAGCTATACACATTTTTTTATGCCATTATCTCACTCTTTACAAGGATGACCAGGTCTTAAATGATTATCATAGTAGTGCTTGGACTTTCCATCTCTCTTATATGGATACTACCAAAAAGATCATTAGGGATAGTCATTTATGGCTTATTTTATTTTCTAATTGCATATAATGAGTTAAATGATGCCTTAATTCCACATTTTCACCCCTATGTCATGACTCCACTTGCTCCTATTCACCTTGTAATTGATATTAGTCACTTTTGAAACTAGGGGATTGATTTTATGGAGCATCATTTTACAAATTTCGATAGTCATAAGTACATTGTTGCGGTTATTGATCATTTTACCAAGTGGGATAAACCCATCCTAATATTCAATAACACAATAGCCATGTCAACTTGTTTCTTATTCAACCAATTTTTTTTTTCTAATTATACACAAGATAATGCCAAATTTGAGGTTATAAAAAACAATTTCAAAACCATGCTCTATTGAATTGTTGACAATCATAAATATTATTGGGGTCATATGTTATTTCCTACAATGTGGGTCTATAGGATGTTGGTTAAGAATTCCACTAAGTCTACAAATTTTCATGTAATCCATGGTCTAAAGGTAGTAATACCTATCTTATTTGAGATAATGTTGGAGGGGTTAGTTAACCTAGTCAACTAGATCTAACTAGTCAAGATAATTGACTAGACTTTGTAGTCAAATCAAGATGTAAGTCAGGTTGACTTCCCTATCGAGTTGAATTACTGAGTTAGTTTAAACAATTAATCCAACGTAATTGTTAATATTCTAGTATAAAATATGTATGTATATGATGATAATGTACTTGATGACTATTGTGAATTAATAAAAAGGTTCTTTTGCTAGTCTACCACTACTACTAGTTCTCTTTTGACTCTCTCTTCTATATGTGTTGCATATTATCTTTGTATAAAATCTACTTGGTATATGGATATGTTGGTAAACTATGTATATAATTCACTATAATACAACATTGGTTTCATTTCCAACAGTTCTTAAACTCGAGTCGACATAGAAATGCACACATAAATGTTGAGTTTAGTGGAGATACAAGAGTGGCAAGAGAGAAATATTAACAAATAATTGAAGAATTATGCACGTAGAAATTTATTTTCATTAGTAGAGGTAAGGTCATACTTCTTCACTAAGGCCCACATGAGATTCATTAAATCAATCCTTGTAGAGTTTAAGAAATGCATTGACCAATATTCTAATGTGTTGGTTCAACACTTAGCAATGGTTAATGTCAAATATAATCAACAAGGGGAGAATTAATTTACTCAAGTGGGTAAAAAATATACTTCAAGATTAATCCAAAGAAAAGGAGAAAATCAAATAAAATTAAAGAGAAATTACATTCAATCAAATATTAAGGATCCATAGAACATCCATGGAAATACATATTATATAAAAGGGGAAATTTACAAAATTGTTTACTCCCCTATGGCATTCTCACATTGTGCATTAGTGAATATTTGTATCATCTTCCTATCATCCATGTCACATGACTTATTTGCAAGGTTATATATTGCTATGTTATGCTCCTATTTTTCCACCATCAACAACTCCACTTCATTCCACTTTTTGGTGATATCATTCCCAAAAGTATAAGGGTCCCCCATTAAAATAAATTGTCTTCCCTTTGATTTTCTTTCCATAAGTATTCTATTTGTTTTTACTCTATGCTACAATTTTTTTTCTTTCCTAGAATAATTTCATGAAGATGTTGAAGGTCCTCCTCCTAGTGATATATTGTAGATAAATCCTTCATCTTAGTAATAAATCACTAGGAAAACTTGTTTCCTTGTGACACATTGTTGGATAACATACCTTCCTTTGAGATATTTTGAACATCCCTTTCCTTCTAAGCAAGAGTTTCACAAGATGAATCACTAGTCCAATGTATCACTAACTTAAGGGCTATCCCTACGACGTATTATTGGAAATAAATTATTCTATTGATATGATGCAAATATGGTCCATATGCACATATTGTATAATGAAATAAGAAATAATCCTTGTGATACACCCTTCCACCATCCTACACACCACTCGCTACATTTTCATGCCAAAGGTTAACATCCTCGCGATGTAGCCTCCTAGTGCATCCCCCCCCTTCCCTCAAAACCTTTATCTCTACAATAACCCACTTATATGTGTTGTATCAAAATATAACCAAGCTTCCTAAGATTTCAACCACAACCAAGCTTCCCATACGATTAGTTGAGGCGTTGATTGCATGGGATATGCTCACATTAGTGGAATTAGGTTGGTACAGTTAGTCTCACAATATTATCCCCACTCATAGAAATACATAAGATGATTCCACCATGCTATCCCCACCCTTGTTATTTGTACGGTGTGGTTAGTGATATGATTTAGCCACCACCACCTTCTTTTCACGTCAACACTTTAAATGGCACCAAAGATAAATCCCTTGCTAATATTTGACCTAGTAGTGTACAATATCCCATGGTGCTAATCAGAAACCCACTAGCTATATCTTATTCCTAGTAATGAAATGAGGCATTGTTCACTATGAGGCTTAAGCTTAGAACTAGTGAAAAAATACATATCACATTCTTTTAAACCAAGGACATCGAATTACAAAGCACACATCTCTTTTTTTTGGATTTTACTAACATGATGAATGCGCTCTATTATTTAAATGGGAATTTTGAAGGAAGAATAAGTGAACTGCGAAGGACCCCCACTTCAAGTAAAATAGGGACAAAGTCTTCTTTTAGAGGTACTTATTGCTTTCCTGCATGAATAATGTCTACATAAATAAAGAAGGATAGAAAATCCCCAGTTATTTAGGTTCATGATGATGAGCCCTCCACTAGTATGTATGGTCCAACATTCATAGACACCACATGCTTTATTGAATAAAACACATTCTATATTTGGTTGAAAGTATATATATTATTTTAGAGGGAAAATTTCCAAAGTATGTTCTAGACTCAAGAGTTCTATAGATGTGTTAGAAGATCATGGCTACATAAGGTAGCAATGTATCCTCTTGTTCTTCCATGTGTTGAAGTATTCGAATGGATCATTGAGCATACAAATAGTGGAGATTTCATTGTCAATGACATTAAGGGGAATTCTTTTTCTTCATTTAAAATTTCAAAAATTAAATCATTTATGGGATCCCTATTAAATAA
Source organism: Pinus albicaulis (assembly GCA_034641835.2). Classification (NCBI taxonomy): domain Eukaryota; kingdom Viridiplantae; phylum Streptophyta; class Pinopsida; order Pinales; family Pinaceae; genus Pinus; species Pinus albicaulis. Next base: position 892,677,243 of record CM076577.1, on the reverse strand, counting down.
GTATTCCTATACAAATATTGGATTAAATCTTTCAAAATATCACCAAAAGAACTCATGAAGACTTGGTGGGAAAATAAGGGAAGTTTTATCTCTAGACCCAATGAAGAATACCTGACCAATTTAATATTGATGTTGTTTTATCTAGTGGATTCCATGATTTCTAAGATATATGGCAAGCCAAATGCAAATCATTTTAATGAAGGTTGGTTTCCCTTGATGTATTCCACTATTATTGTATGAAATGTCTTCAACAGGTCTAACATTATTTCTACCTCTATATAGGAAAATATCAAGATATTCCAAAACATAGAGGAAGGAAAGCAACTTCAATTATTCATGACTTCTTACCTCATGGATGTTGTTTGCATCGAGCATGCATTCCCTACCATGGGTTAGTAGTGGAAAATCCAAGAAGACCCATTCACATATATTGCAAGATACTAATGGAATCCAAATACATCTCATCATACACACAAACTAGTCATGATTTCCTGGTTTCCTTTTGATGATGCCTTATTCAATTCACTAGCTCCATGTATTTTTAAGACATCTATGCAAGAAATGCATGCTACTTGAGATTGATTTATGAGAGAAGATGAAACATACCTAAGGGTGTTCAAGGAAACCAACTCTCCCCACTTACTACCTAAATTTTTCATAGACAAAGTAATCCTATAGGAAATCACTTATTAGGTGTATAGAGGAGTAAACTACAAGGAAAATACCCTCTAGCGGAGGTTATAATGGAAGTTTTCAGTGTTATAAAATTGGCCAAAATTATCAAAAAACATTTTCTACAACATCTGTTTTCGGTAACGGAGGTTTGGTGCAGCTTCTAACGAAATTTCAACACAACTAAAAAAAATTAGGTGGTCGGAGGTTGTTACAAATATTATTTTCATCAGTGCGCTAATCAGGTGCCAACGCATCAGTGCGTTGCATTTTGAATTCACCAGTACTGTAAACCTACCAAGCACCGGGACAGAAAACAAATTTCAGATGCCTCGAGGCGTTTAGCAACGGCTCGGTGCGTGTCAACCAGATAATCATACTGGGTTGGTCAAAGGTGCATGCACCAGGCCGTTAAGGTGTAAAATTTCACCAGGTGCCATGTAGGTGATACAATGCACTAAGCCCTCAAGTTATAAAAATGCACTGGCGCATTAAAGCAAACCGCATCGATGCATGCAATGCTTATCGGACCACCCGAGTGGTGGTTTTCGATAAATCACACCAAGTGTTCTAATTGGTATTGGCATTTGTGCGATGCCAATAGGTCGTGGAAACACACCAGTGCGCAGTATCACATAAACACACCATTTTGCAGTATCACACAAACACACCAAGAGTTATAATTGGTATTGGTATTTGTGCAGTGCCCATAGGTCGTAGAAACGCACCGGTACACATTAGTATACAAACACACCGGTGCACAGTAACTAACACGCATCGGTGTTCATTTTGTATTTTTTAGAAACATCGACCTGTGACAATTCAATTATTGTGATTTTTTAAAATTCATTATTTATCAAAAGTCGACACACATCTTATAACAATATTCATATCAATTAAATTTTTATTAGTGCATTTGAATTTGATGTTTGGATTAATTTTTTATATCATATCATCATATTTTGCATCTCTTCATTATAATATTTAATCATCCATATATTTAATCAGTGGCGTAACATTTCACAACGACAATGGAGAACGCAATAGACAAATTAAAACGTATATATATATATATATATATATATATATATATATATATATATATATATATATATATATATATATATATATATATATATATATATATATATATAAGACACTCCTTTTCATACAAAATGGGACAGTTATTGGTATTCCTCTGTCTTTCAATTGGGACAATATGTCCATTACATTAAACAAAATGTCTGATTTCACAGAAAAATATTTCAAAAAATACAATGCCTTGCTTTGATACCAAAATATATTGATCATCATTCTTTGCTTGAACTATTGTTACTGCTCGAGCTACTTCCATGACTTGGGTTATTTTGAGGAATGTTTTGTTCATGGTGTTGATTTTTTTCATCTTCTTCAATTTCCATATACAAACATAAAAATAAATTATAATGAGTGTATATACATTAGTGAGAATAATGAAAATTGCAATATTAAATAATATACATCAATGTAAATCTAAAATAAATGTACCATAGCAATAATTGACTCATGAACTATACACATTCTTTCAAAACCAAATTTCATGCCATCTTTCAACAATTCATTTTTTGGTGCAGTTCCATACTTTTTTTCCTGCAAGTCTTATACCCCACAACAAATCATATATTTAATATAAAAGATTTTTTTGTTCTATCAATTATAGACGGGGATAATTAAAACTAGATCGATAGATGCTTATAATTCCACAATTAATTTCCGATATGCCAATATATACTAACAACCCATATTTAACCCAATGTCAATCAATTCGTCTTATGGTTCTTCTTTGTATGTTAGCACCTGTTTGAAGACATTCAATGATGATTGTTGTAACAAAAACTTAAAATATACAAAAATGAACTCTACTTAATTTGTTATAAGGAAGTAAAAATTACTCACAAACTTAGATATCAACCATTTTCTTACTTGTTGTCCTATTTTATGTGTTGAATAGGTTCCATTTTCTTTTTTTGCAAGAAAATACTTGAAAATTAATATTTAATGCTAAACTGTTTATTTATGGTACCTAATCGAAAAATTCAATGATTACATATTAAATTTGAAGCACGTTGTTGAGATGGCTCCTCGTGCGATGAAATTATGTCCATTTCTTTGACCATCTCCTTGTACACCTTTTTGGACATTCCTACTGGCATATTTATGATTTCAGCTCATTCATCCTTAGATATTTTCATAATCTTCCTCAAAATGTAACATGACAATAAAATATTTAATTTTTATATTGATATATGAAAAGTAAATATAACAAAAGTGATATTTATAAATGATTGCTTTATAGTAATATATACATATAATTCTAGAAAAACATTTAAAGGAATATTACTTTTCCATTCCTTCTTTTTTGTTGTTGTATGTTTTTACTATTAAAAGTCTAACATGTCTTAATGACCAATTATCTGGAAACTCATCGTGTAGTTTAGATAAAATTTGGTTCTTGGAATCATTGGATTTATTTTTGTATTGTAAGTGGAAAGAACGTCTATATATTCGTTCCACTAGATCCCTCAAAGTTTTGTTAAAAATTTTCCCCCTTTCGTTAACCTCTAGCACCACTCTAGATGAGCTAAGGCGCAATTCATTTTCATTTGCATGTTCTAATTTTTTTTCTTTTCTTAGAAAAACATTAATTTTCTTTGTTGTTAGTCCCTATAGAACATTAAACATATGTGAATTAATAGATTGTTTGAAATACGTTATCTAATATTTTTAAGTATATTATTAATGAAAATTAAAAAAATAAACCCATATTGGATCGATAGTATTTTTTCAATCACCTAATTCATCCTTTTGCAATTTTTCCATCAAGCTTTTACGCTCTTTTGTTCTTAGATCAGAAATAATCTTATCGAGCTTCCTCATTTTGGCTCTGCATGATACACAATAAACAATACATATTAGTTAAACTCACATATAGTTCAAAAATAATAAGTTTTGTAAAGAATTTACAAAGAACTTGCATTTATTTCTTTTCTCGATGTGCTATCAATATTTTTGTTACTTGATCTCTTGTCAGCCATTTCTTTATCAATATGAAACCTATACCATACCATTCATTAATATATTTTCTAAATAAATCACAAAATTTTCAGGTAAAAAAAAAAAAATCAAGAAAACGGTGCGCCTTTCAATCAGTATGCACTGACGTCGGTGTGACATGTTCTTATAAACGCACTGCCAAAACAATAGAAACATCATATGGTGCTCTCTGTAAAAAAGGAGACACGGTGCGTTATATGTTAACGAGTGCACCAATTAACACAGGAAAATTAATAAAAATCCTCTAGTGTTAGTTTTTGTAGCATAAGATGTCGTGGAGGAGGTGGTGTGGCATGTTCTTATAAACGCACCAAGAAAACAGGGGACCACCGTATGGTGCTCTCTATCAACAAGGAGACCTGATGTGTTATATGTTGACCAGTGCACTGATTAACATAGACATAAAATAAAATTATTTTTATAAAACAGTACGTGCGCAGTGCACTATAATAAAATAGCGCACCGGTGCGCTATTTTACACAAGGCGCACAGATTACAAAATATATGTTTTTAAATTATTTTTATTAAACAGTACATGCGCGGTGTGCTATAATAAAATAGTGCACCAGTGCGTTATTTTACAAAGGGAGCACAAATTAAAAAAAATCTTTTTTTTATTTTATTTTTTTTTATCAAACAGTACATGTGCGGTGCACTATAATAAAATAGTGCACCGGTGCGCTATTTTACACAGGGTGCACCGATTAAAAAATACATGTTTTTTAAAAATTCATGCAAGGGCCGACATGGACTGGGATCCGACTCTATAAGTCGTCCCACGGGTTAGATGTCATAGGCCTATATATAGCAATACAAACCACATAAATCTAAAATGAAAATCCCTAATTCTGAAGTCACAGAAACAAGAAGAAGCAAGTGTAGAAACAAAAAGAATCAAGGGTTTAGCGTAAGAATGATTTTTATTTTTATTTTTTTTCCTAAAAATGAACAGTAAAATTTAAAATTTTTACTTACCATGTATTAAATCAAACAGAAACTGTAAAAAAACAATTATTACAGAAAAATTTAAGATTTTTACTATACTACAGGGTTTCAATCACCAGATGTTTGAAACTCTAATTCTCTGAATAATGTTTTTCGAAAGTATTCTGCTACTCCACAGTGCTCTCATGCTCTCTTGCTCCAGGTATGTCTCTTGTGCAAATATCTCCCTAAATGTTTTTGCAAAAATAATGAAATAATGAATAGTTTTTACTATTTAAAGAATTTTTTTATTAAATCAGATTTCCAAAAATAATTTTCCACCCATTTTTCAATTTATCTCTTTTTTCACTTTAAAAAAAAAATAAAGTTGTGTTCTTTTTATTTGCGGCTATTCGGTGTGTTTGTTATCTAACTGCACCGGTGCGTCAATTAGTAACACAACACTGGTGTGCAGTAACTAAAATGCACCAATGCAGTTAACTGTACATTAGCACTGATAACAATAGTCCATTTTTAAGGCACCAAAATTACTTTTAGGTATGTACACCAAAATTTATTATTGATTTTTCTCAAATGCAAGGAGAAAATATCTTAATTATATTGAATGCACAATTCTTCAAAATCCAGCTTGTTCTATAATATTTCTCAAAGTCCATCACAGAGTTCTTATCCATCTCGAGACGTAATATTTGCTTCAGATTTTATTTATATTTTCATTATCTAATTGAATTTGTTTTTTTTATCCATGTCAATCAGTTGAATAAAATTAATGTATACAAATTTTTAGGTTTGTGCAGATTCAGAATCTAGTTCAGATGCATAAAATATTCAAACAACTCCAAAATGTCGGAGGCTTTTATCAGGAGCAACATACCGCAAGGCGCATTTGGTAGATGAAAATGGATAGCTGCTTCACCCTGCCAATTGTAACATTTCATATTCTAGCCATAATCCTAGGAAAATGATGGTAATAATAATTTTTTAGTATATTAATGTAATTATTTCAACATCAAACCAATTAATCATGCATTGTCAACGTGCTTACTAATTGATATCATTTATTTTTTACTAATCATGTTCAAATATAGTTTTTGAAATTATTAGGATTCTAGTGATGATGAGCGACCTACCTACCATCTTCTGTTGCACCACATGAAAATTTCAAATCGAGAGAAGGTTGAATTAAGAGAAAAACTCGAAGAGGAACGATACCAAGAATGGGTTAATCAACCACCTATTCAATTCCCACTACGTCCAGATTCCCCAATTAGGAATGATTACAGCAATAGTAGTTCTTCACAAGTTTGCAATGGACATAATCAAATAGAGGTTGGTATGGATGATTGCTTAAGGGATACACTGCCATGGAGACAATGTTGTTAGATGCATTCCAGAATGATGAACAACTAGGGGATGATGCTCATATCGCTGATACCTTTTTCAAAAGCCTTAAATTTTCTTCCACCACCCCTCCCTTTGGACCTAGTGGTTAGTCAAATTCTACCCAGTTGGGGACAACGATGTTACTGTATAACTTAAAAGCAAATTTTGGCTTGTCAAATGCATGTTTCTCGGAAATTTTGAGGTAATTGACCATCAAGTCCTCCCTTATATTTTGAGAAATATGATTACACAATGAACATTAAAAATGGTCAATTTTATGAACGTTAATAATTATATCGAAATTAATGTACATTTCATATTGTCCATGATCACCAACTACAAGTTATTCAAAGGTAAGGTTCTTCTGGTACGATAATGTCTTGCTTGGTAGCTGCGAAGAGGCAAAGAAATTGTTCAAAATGTCAGATGTTGAGTACATATCATATCATGCATGTCCAAATGATTGTATTCTATATAGAGGAGAATATGCAGACAAAGAAATATGTCTGAAATGTGGGCATGACAGGTATGATAAATAAAAAAAGAAGGGTAAATCATGTGGTCTTCCTTTTAAGATATTGAGGCACATGCCTATAATCCCAAGGATTCAAAGGCTCTTTCGTTGTTAATAATTAGCTATGTTGCAGGGATCGCATGCCTCACACAAAAGTGAGTTGGGAGTTATGTGAATCCCAACAGATTCAATAGTCATGAAGCATATACAGGATACATGGCCCAAAAAATTCAAGGATGAAGTACGAAGTCTACGACTTAGCATAGCCATGGATGGCGTCAACCCATATTCCCTCAAGAACATCAACTATTATGTTTGGTCTATATTATTGATCAATAAAAATATCCCCCCATGCTTTTTCGTGAAAAATGAAAATCTTATGTTGGCTCTCATAGTCCCTAGTAGAAGACAAGTGAATAATATGAATGTCTACTTACAACCATTGGTAGATGAATTTAAGGAATTATGGGAGGGGTTAAATGTATATGATGTATCAAGACACATTGCAACAGAGAATATTTTTACGTTGTATGGCATATGTGCTTACATGACACATGATTATCTAGGCTTAGGAGTTTTCTCTGGTAAATTACATGTTTATTGATTTGTTTATATATGTAACAATATTCTTTCACATATTATTAATTTAATTTGTTGTAATTGTTCTTATCTTCATGATATTCTTTAACATTCCATGAATATATATTGTTATAATAATTTTGTAGGTCTTGTAACAAAAGGGTATTTTGGATGTAAATGTCTTGGACCTTCTCTAAAATTTAGATGGTCCAACAACCTACGAAAGCCAGTTTATGACTACTCTAGGGTATTCCTCCCAGAAGAAAAACCTTATAGAAGAGAAGCATCTGCTTTCAATGGTAAATGAGAGAGAACCCAAAGGCCTCCAATAATGACACTAGTTGAATGACTTAGATGATATGAGAGAGAGAAGGAGAAGAAATTCATAGAAATGTTTGATTCAAATGGGGAGCCTATGTTCAATGATCCAGAATTCTTCGACACCTATGTTGAGAAATTTCCCATTGGGATAAAAAGGAAATCTATCTTTTATAACCTCCCATATTGGGAGCATCTTAAGACTACCCACTTATTAGATTCCATGCATATGTTTAAAAAGTTTTCGTCTTCTTTATGGAGGCACATATCATCGAAACAAAGTGACACATTGAATATTAGGAAAGATCTTATTACTTTAAAAACCAAAAAGAAACATTGGCCAAGACGATTAGAAAGTACAGGATCAGAGGCAGGTGCTAGTCCCTCTAATTCATGGTATTTCAAAGAAGGTGATGTTCCATGGATTTAAAAAAAAATATGATATTTCTTTGGCAAAGGAAGTTGTAATGGGTGTGAGGGTGCCATCTTCATATGTGTCTTAGCTATGATGTTGCTTCACCATGGATGACCATTTTCCGGGGTTGAAATCACATGACCATTTGAATCTTCTAAGAGTACATATAATGTCAAAAGAATGAGTTTTTTTATTTATTATATTAATAAATTTTATCACGTTCAGGGATCATAAAACGTAATTAATTTTGTATATTATTACATGTGTTTATAACTTTGCAATGTCATTATCCTTTGTTCGTGCGTGGGTGTGTGAAGCATGAATTCCCCCAAGACCTATGATGTGCCATATCTAAATTATTTGCATTTGTATGTCTATTTTTAGGTGTATGTCTATTTATATATGTATGTGCATAATCTATCTATAGAATGCATGTCCATTTATATATGCATGTCTATCTTTATTATCCCTTAATTTAGATGGACAATAAACTATAATCTATTCTCAATGAGAACTTGAAAATAGTTAACTGAAGTGGCAAATCAGTTAACTAAGTGAATTTCGAGTTAAGAGGTTGGTTGGTGGGAGATGTAGAGTGAATTGAGTTATAACAGAGTGATTCTAGTTGTAACAAAGTTGGAAGTGCAGTGGTGCATTAGTTAATGCAAGTTGTAAATTAGTTTAACTCAGTTAAGTGAGTTAAATTCAGTTGTGCTAGTTGTAACTGCAGATACGCTAGTGAGAGATCAAGTGAATTAAATATTAATTAATTCACATGCAGTGATCTCACATGCAACTGATGTTTTTACTATTATTAAGTGCATGCATGTCAGATCCAGTGGAGACCCAGCTGAGTTCTATGTGAAAGGGAAGATAACTATTAGTTGTGACATTATCCGCTTGCACACATGGAAGCACACACACATTGGATGAGCCCATGATATTTACACAGTTAAGGAAGGAAATGAATCCATCATTCGGGGTTCTTTACCATCAAGGATTTCATAGTGGAGGCAGGTTGTCTGGAGACAGTAAATTAGCTAAGGGATTTGCCAATGATTGTATGACAGTGTGAGACGATTATCTGATATACTAAGGGCTCTTCTGATTGGAGATTTGTATGTAATTATTCCATGATTCATGATATAATATACAATATAATATAGTGGGTTTTTTAGTTGTAAGCTCTCCTCGAGAATTATCTATGTTGTGTGTGATTGATATTTCTTCATGATATTGTAATTGACTATTGTGTTTTTAATTCCACAAATATTTGTAGAATTGATTCAGTATTTAACTTTAACATATTTTTAGATCAATTGAATCCAAGATATACATACATATTGTATTAATTTCTACATGGTATCCGAGCACAGGAAATTGTAGAAGTGAAGTAGGAGCTGAGTTTGTGGTTGGAAAGAATTCGAACTTGCATAAATCCTTTCTTGGTGCTATGGTTGATTCAAGATCAAAATGGATTTCAATGGCTTGAGATTAGAGTATGCACTCGAGGGCAGCTCGAACTACATTTCTTTGAAGGACAGGATGGAGGCAGTATTCGAAGACAATGGCTTGAAGGAATTCATTGACAGAGATGTTCCTAATCAAGATGCTGTAAATCTAGATGCATGGCAAAAGAAATTCACAAGGGCGAGGAGGATCTTGTTGGAGGGAGTACGAGACCAAATTGTCTCAAGCCTCCATGGGAAAGCCACACCATATGCTATGTGGAAGGCTTTGACGGATCTATTCTAAAGTAGCAGCGACCATAGGAAATTGGCGCTCAAATATAAACTCGGGAAGATCAAGATGGAAAAGAATGACACTATTCTGGTATACTTAACAAAGTTTTTCCAATGTCAGGATGAACTTGGGAGTGTAGGAATAATTGTCTCTAATGATGATTTGGTGATTTTGGCTCTCCTAAGACTTCCTAAGAGCTGGCACAGTTATGAAGACTCTATCAACAAACGGGAAAAATTGTCAGATTGGGAACGACTGTGGTCGGATCTGGTGCAGGAGGAGTTCAGGTGGAACACCAGAGATGGTTCTTCATCAAAGCATAATGATGAAGAGGATTTTTATTTGGCTTCGAAGGTAAATAATGGGAAGGGGAAGAAATTCCATTCCAAATCTAAGGCTGGTGAAGATGGTAAGGAGCACAACATGTCCAAAGTGAAGTTTTTTCACTATCACGAGCATGGACAAATTGCCACAAATTGTCAATAAAAGAAGAAGAAAAAGAATTTTGTTGGAACTATAGCTGGTGAGGCCCTTGCCTCACAATTTCATCTTGAATTATCACTTATTGCATGCATGGTGTCAAGTGCAATGAGTTTGATGTGGTACTTGGATAGTGGTGCATCTTTCCACATGAAGGGAGACAGAGAAATTTTCAGTAGCTTGGAGGAGAAGGACCTCCATATGCATTTCTAAATAGGTGATGACAAAAGGTATAGTGCTACCAGGATTTGTATTGTTGCTTTCCAAAGGAAGTCGGGTAAACCCTTTTTTTTAAAAGATGTAATGCATGTACCAGGCTTAAGGAAAATTTTAGTTTCAGTTGCAATGTTGGAAGATAAGGCTATGATGTGGTATTTAGTGAAGGTAAAGCCTTCCTTTGGCATAAAGCCACAAAGAAAGTCAAGAATATTGGGATTCGTGTGAATAATATCTATAGACTTGATGTAGATGTGATTCTACAGAGCTTCCAACCATGGGGAAGTGTGAGAATGCCATGCAATTGAAATTTGATACAGAGTTGGATGTTCATTCAGGTAAAAGTGAACCTAAAGATGTTGAGCAGCCACATGCAAAGGATCATGGAGTGGGAGAAACCACTCATGCAAAGAAATTTTGAGCCAGATGGGCAAAGGGAGTGCATTCAACTATACCACCAGGTGATAGTGGGGCAACATGCATGAATAATCCCAAGAAGAAATTTTGAGCAGGATTCATTAAGATGGTGTGGATCTCATGAATCGAACCTGGCTACTAGGAGCCCATTGAGCATCAGTAGCAGGATCAGTTGGATGGATTCATTCAGATGTCGTGAGGAAATGAAATCAAAGTGACAGTGTCGGATACTGGAGCGCAGATCAGAGTTGGCAGCAAGTGTAGAGCGCATGGATGCATGTGTCAGCAGTGCAATGGACCCTGAATACATGTACAGTAGCTAGCAGAATTCAAAAATTTTGATGACACGTGCATTATATTGATTTATTTTTTTGGAGGTTATTCAGTATCGAAAGTGTTGCATGTAAAGGTTGCATGTGCGATAAAAAATAGCGAAGTGTTGCATGCAATAGTTGCATGTGTGAGAAACAATAGAGAAGTGTTGCATGCATGAGTTGCATGTCGCATGCATGGAGTTTCATGTCGCATGCAGGGAGTTTCATGTTGCATGAAAAGACATTCCTTCCTTGTTGAGAGGGAGTGTTTAATTTTGCAACAAGAAATAGTGAAATTGGCATCCATAAACAAACATCCTTGATCCTAGTGAAAATTAAGCACCTACACTAGGTGGGGCCCACACAGGATATTTTTAGGTCTATATCTATTTATAGATGTATGTGCATAATCTATTTATATAATTCATGTCTATTTATCGATGCATGTCTATCTTTATTATCCCTTAATTTAGATGGAAAATAAACTATAATCTATTCTCAATGAGAACTTGAAAATAGTTAACCGAAGTGGCAAATTAGTTAGCTAAGTGAATTTCGAGTTAAGAGGTTGGTTAGTGGGACATGTAGAGTGACTTGAGTTATAACAGAGTGATTCTAGTTGTAACAGAGTTGGAAGTGCAGTGGAACATTAGTTAATGCAAGTTGTAAATCAGTTTAACTCAGTTAAGTGAGTTAAAGTCAGTTGTGCTAGTTGTAACTGTAGATACACTAGTCAGAGATCAAGTGAATTAAATATTAATTAATTCACATGTAGTGATCTCACATGCAACTAATTTTTTTACTATTATTAACTACATGCATATCAGATCCAGTGGAGACCCAGTTGAGTTCTAAGTGAAAGGGAAGATAACTATCAGTTGTGACATTATCCGCTTGCACACATGCAAGCACACACACATTTGATGAGCCCATGATAGTTATGCAGTCAAGGAAGGCAAGGAATCCATCATTTAGGGTTCTTTACAATCAAGGATTTTGAAGTGGAGGTAGGCTATCTAGAGACAGTAAATTGGCTAAGGGATTTGCCAATGATTGTATGACAGTGTGAGACTATTAGCTTATGTATTGAGGGCTCTTGTGATTGGAGCTTTGTATGTAATTGTTTCATGATCCATGATATAATATACAATAGAAGATAGTGGTGTTTTCAACTATAATATTTCCCCAGGAAATTATCTGTGTTGTATCTGATTGATCTTTCTTCCTGATATTGTAATTGGCGATTATGTTTTTAATTTCGTAAAGATTTGTAGAAGCGATTTAGTATTTAACTTTAGAATATTGTTAGATCGGGTGAATCCAAGATATACATGCATATTGTATAAATTTCTACAATATACACATCATGGTGAACACCAACATGTAAATTAAGTACATATGCAACATGAACATAAAATTTATGGACCATATATATATATATATATATATATATATATAATTTCAAAAATATACAACTGTAATATAAATGCATATAAATGTCAAATATCTAGTGGTACATCAATAGTAGTACTATTCGAGGCCTACCTATTCAATGGTGCAGCCTCGATATGCTCAGATAGATGATGATCATGTGCCTACTGATATGGAGGTACCTGCTAATCAGGAACTTCTTGCTGATGACTCGTGGATGGTCCATCCTGCTCAGTGGATGGTGCGACGACTTGCTTAGTCGATGGACCTGTGCCCTCCTCAGGATCAGGTGCCTACTCAGGACTAGGACGTGTCTATTAAGATGGTGCAGACTGCTTAGATGATGCCTACTCATGATGATGATTTTATGTTTCAGACTACTCATCATGATCATCTCCAGTACGAGGTGGAGGAGGAGGTGGATTATTAGAACAATGATCACCCCCTAATGATCATGATCATCAAATGATGCGCTGCTCTATCATACTTCATCTCCACCACATCCACCCCTCCTCGCCCATGCCAGTGCTCTGGTAGCTCCAATGATATGCTGCATGAGGGTCAGCATATCATGAGGCATGTCTCTTCAGATCTGTGTCAACCTATGATCAACCTATATCTCTCTGATCGTAACCGGCCTGACTCCCTTCCCAACTAGGTGTCGAAAAATTTGGTCGCCCAACTCCATCCTAAATCAGGTGTCTGACCTACACCTCACACTCGCAGGTATCTGCGCCTGATCAGGACCAGGTCTATCACCCTGATCCTCCGCCTCTGCCATCTCCTTGTCAACATGATCTACACCTGGATCATTCGATGGCAGTGGAATCTCATCGCCAACGAATGACCTAATATCCACAAATTATATATAAGTACACAACAATAATTAGAAAATTTCATTACACAATTTAATAAAAAAATTTAAATAAAGTGTTAGAATAAATTTGATCATTCTAATTAATTAATTAAGACAATAAAATGAAACTATATTAGTTTAAAGAAAACACTAATATTACCTCTCGCATCCGGCGACTCATCCCGTGTGAAGAGGATGTTGGTACACCCTCGCCGATCCAAACCAGTGTATGGACATGGCACCAGAACGAAGGAGTGATCATCAACATTGGATAGCAACACTAGTGCATCAGGAGATATCATGGTGGAAAATTCAGACTCGCCCCTCTTGGGCATCATCTGGCCCCACATCTCCATCCATACGTGCAGCATTGGATTGTGAGTCTACCGAAAAAAAGTAGGCCTCCTCTTTAGAAACCTATCAAAAAATATACAAAATAACTCTGAAGCAAAATGGAAGGTGAACCTCCCACGTGCCTGAGAAGGACATCTATCTAACATTGTACAAAACTGTCGTAAAAAAATTTGTAGACCATCTCACAAGTCGTGGCGCCTGTAATAAAGAATCAACATAAAATAAAAGCGAGCAACTAATACGTTGCCCGTCACTAGTATGGTGTGCAATGGTCATCAGCAGTAGTGATAGGAACCTCACCTCCTTTGCACTAAATGAATCAATACGTAACTGACCACCGAACACCTGAAAATCTGCAGGAGAAAGTATATCGTCGCTAATGTATCTCTGGGAGTACACCAACTGACTCACTGATGCATAGCCGATGGGGAAATATGGGAACTGGGGCAAATCCTACCCTCTCATATATAGGCTAGTAATAAAGTATATTTCCTCCTCAGTGGGTGCATACCAGTGGTCGGGACCGACCCGAAAATCCTGTCGGTGGGCACTCCACCTGAAGTTGTGTTGTCCCAATAACCCATTATGACCCTTCAAGGATGTAGCCTCCTCATAGAACTTGATGAGACCTACCTCCCTTAGGAGCAACTGGGTGGCTGTCGTAATAGGGCGAAGGTACATAACTATCTCCCTCTCTCGTGCCTCCCATAGGCGAACCACGTTTTACTAGTCCTCCATATGTTCTTGATGTTCCCTTTGTTCTCTTTGTTGACGTCGCTCAATGATTCACATATTAAATACATTTTTTTTATTAAATGAGATATGTATATATATATATATATATCTTCTTATTCTTCTTTTTGAAAAAAAAAATAGTTAATGCGCCGAAAACAATAGTCACGCACTAGTATCGGTGCGTCCATTTTTATCGCGCATCACCCTCAATGCGCATGGAAATTTTCCTCGCACCGCAAAACATAAAATTCACTTTCTTATGTGGTATGTTGGCGAAACTATCCACCCCGGGGCAGATAGTTAGGTCAACACACTGCCCAACAATAACTCATGGTCAATGGTGCGGTCGTTTAAATGACCGCACCATTGAATATGTACCAGTGTCGGGAGGGCAGTGCGTTGACCACACTATGTGCCCCTGGGCAGATAGTTTGGTCAGCGCACCACCCTCCTGACATCAGTACATGGTCAACGGTGAGGTCCTGTAAACTCCTGCACTGTTGACTATGTACTGATGTCAGGAGGGTGGTGCGTTGACCGAACTATCCACCCCGAGCCATATAGTTGGTTCAATACACCACCCTCCCGACACTTGTGAATAATCAACGGTGTGGTACTTTAAATGACTGCACTGCCATGTCTAGTTAAAAAGAAAAAACACGGTGTGTGTTTTTCGGTACCGCACTGGAACCTAGTGTGGTTTCCGTTAGCATTGTTCACAGTGCAACCTGTAAATTTACAAGAAGCACCACGAATGGTGCAAGCTGAATAGCTCGAGCACATCGCGCAAATTTTTTTTGTTTTTAAATGGTAAATTTTAACTTTTTTTACAAATTTAATCTGCTAAAACGTTTATTTATTGAGAAACAAGTAAAATACCTGTACATTTGGGTGTTAAGGAGGAATATTTGCTGAGTAATTTGAAAAACCAAATTTTCCCAACGTTTTCCAAAATTCGAACTCCACAAGATGAGCAATGGACGACATCAATGTGTGTAATGAGAGAACCAATGGCAGGGCACATCACACAAGAGAAATTTTCACCGATGCTTGATAACTCTTGAGCACTAAAGAAGTGAAAATGTGGATTTTTCGGCTGGTAAATTTTATTTATTTAACCCTGTATTGGTGCATGGGTTTTTGAGACGCACTGGGCGGTGCACGGGTTTTTAAGACGCATCGGGCATGTTTCTACGTAGTGCACCAGTTAGCTATAGTAATTAGACGCACCAGGTGAGTTTTTACAGATATCACGGTGTCTCGGTGTGCCAATTTTTAGTATGCACCGCTGTGTTTTTGGTTAAATGCCCTGGTGCGATTTATGATGAGAAATGCACCAGACAAAAACATAAGAAAAAACCTCCACCCGCCAACCTCCTCTAGATACCTCTGCTACAAACGGATATCTGGGATATTGTTATAAGGGGTTGCTCAAAAACATCTTCTAGAGGGTCTTTTCCTCATAGTGGTAGGTGGAGCACATTCACGATATCAGAAACACCCATGGACATACATGCCATTTTACTTAAGTTCTTATGAACTCAAGGATATAAAGGAATCCAAAGCTTATTTTGACTAACTCTTTTTTGTTTTTGGGACCTACCATTCCATAGGTATGACCCCAAATTGGTGGTAAAAAATCATTACAAGTCATGCAAATACAGGTGGGAATACCAATCTAAGACTTGGAAAGATGAGGAAGAATTGATGAATGTTATGAATTACACAAAGGTAATTTTTAAAATGGGATATCAAATTGGCCAATTGGAGAGAGAGAGAAAGATAAGGATGAAAAGGGAGCCTTGGAAAAGAAGTAGGTTGGTAAGATGGAAGTAACCAAAATTGCTAGGGATAATATATTCAAGGAAGATGAATAGGCTACTAAGCAAGCTCAAGAAGTAACCAACATGACTAGGAAGAAGAGAAGAAGAGAAAGTGTTAACAAGATAAAATACTACATGAAGAAGCAGAAACTAAAGAGATAGAAAAGGCCCTCAAATCTCAACAAGAGGCCCAAAATACTAAAGATCAAGCCTCATAAGGTGGTAAAGGTGCAGGACCTATGGGTGTGGATCTAGCATAGTCAATTATGCCAAAAATCCCTAGAGGGAATATACCCCAACCGAAGTGAGAAATTTTTTCAAACGTAGTAGGCTTAGATATGAACAAAAAACGAGGTTAATTGTGGACCAATCAGAAAAGACTATGTCAAATCCTCACTTTCTTCTAGTATCAGTGAAAATTGACAAATATGTTGTTCCTAACACTTGATTGGATATTTGTAACCACTATATAAGCCCCATGTTTAATATAAAATCTCTTATTAATCCCTAAATATTGAATGGTTACGTTTCTATTGTTATATATTTATGTAGGCTAGAACCCCTCATGGTCCCATTTTATTATTATTCTACCCCTTATCTCCTATACATATACTAAGGAGACGTAGTCTTAAAATCATCAAATATTATCTCGTACCATATATTCATTGTAAAAGGAGGTATCCACCTTAAATATTATTGTAATTATTGGTTTGTTATCATTTTTAAAGTGCAAGGATCATAACATTTGGTATTAGAGCTCATGATCCTAGGGTTTTGTTACTCCAAATATGTCATCATGGAATTTTCATTATAACTTTCTTTATATGTGGTTTTAGATGGTGAAAAATGTATAGTAGTGATAAGACATATTGGCTAATGTCTGGTTCAAATTTCCAATCTTGGTTTGCTATATTTTTGGAGATATGCTCCAAGGAAGTTAGGGTTTTTGAATGCTCCTAAAATTAGTCCCAAACATGTCAATTCAACATTTTCACTATATTTTTTTTTTATAGGAGGTTTTAGATAGTGAAGCTTATAGAATATTGGATATATGTCTTAGGAAATATCTATTCAAATTTCATATCTTGGTTTGCTATATTTTTATAGATATATTCCTAGGAATTTAGGGTTTCAGAATGCTCCTGAAATCTATCCCAAACATGCCAGTTCATAAAATTTTCTATAATTTTTTTTTATTGGTGAGGTTTTAGACCGTGAAACATGGACCACATTGAGGTGATATTTTGTTTGACATATTTTTCAATTTTTATATCTTGGTTCGCTATAATTTTAGATATATGCTCCACAGGGGCTTCACTCAATGAACCCCTAACATATCACCTACGATCATAGCATATTAAAAAATATCCTTAATTTGAGTACATATTGGAAATACTTATAAAATTCACATTATTTAACCCCCTACCAATATAAACCCAATAGACCTTCATAATTTAAAAATCGCATAGTTTCATTATATATTCTAGGTATCCATTTTTTCATTAACATTTTTTATACCCCTTTATATTTTTCATTAACATTGAGCTCTATTTTTATACCTCCCAATATAAAAACCCTTTTATATATTATGGAATTTTTTCCTCATTATATATCCCCCAATATTAACCCATGTGCTATGGCATTACTCCCGTAGTGAAGCCCCGTGATATTCTCTAAGGAATTCCAGGTTCCTCAATGCTCCCAAAATCAATTTCCAAAATGTCAGTTTGGAATTTTTGCAATAACTTTTTCTGTGATTTTTCAGACAGTGAGACTTGTGCCACATTAAGGAGAAATATTAGGAAACTTCTAGTTCAATTTTTATAATTTTTCTCACTATACTTTCATATTTAAACCCCATGGAAGTTAGGGTTTGTGAACATTCTTGAAATAAAATTTAAACAGGTCAAATTATTTTTTTTGCTATATCATCTTGTATGGTTCTTTTCATAATCTGAAATATTTAGGGATTTCATGAGACATACAAAATTATCTTAGGTAAAAATTTTATAATTAATTTAAAGAATTGGACACGTTGCACACTATGCAACTTTTCTCATGGGAAGAGGCCAAAAATAAGCAAGTTTTGGGAAAGTTACCATAACTTTCACTTGACACATCAAATTCAGTTCACACTTGTGGAATTTTAGAAAAGACATATCAATGTTATAGAAAAAAAATTCAGATCCAAATGGGCTCGAATCTTAGAGGTATATCAATAAAATTTCAACCATTTTGATATTCTCCCAATTAAGGTACACAACTTACTAGTGACCTAATTGTTGATTTTTCTTGGTGACTAAAAATTGTAATGAAGAGGAGTGTTATTATTATTTTACAACATGACTACAAAGAAACCTACTACACTAATTAAATACAATGAAATCCCATCCTTGAATCATGAATAAAGTTAAGACTTAGAACTCAATTTATCTCAATTAGAGAAGAAAGTTAATGAAATGGACAATAGTATGTTAAAAAAGGAGGATTTATCAAGTTCTCAAGAAAAAATTAAAAGAGAAATGGAAAAGAAGATGAATGAAAATAAGGAAGGAATAGAAAAGAAGATGAATTAAAATAAGGAATAAATACGAAAAACCAAGATTTCCATGGAAAGTCTTCTCTTGGAGAGGCCTCCTAAAAAGGATGTGGAGAACCAAGGAAATCATTAACATGAGGAGAAGCAGGCTATTGAGAATCAATAACATATGTGGAATATCCTATCACAATAGAGAACAAATATTGAATCACATAATCATAATCATGAATTTTCAATCCAAGATCCACATCATCAAGGCTTCAACTAAACACAAGGAACTAATACGTTTTGAAAATAGATATGAGTAAATTTGATGGTAATTCTCTTGTAACATGGATATTTCAGTTGGAGAAATACTTTGATTTACACCAAGTGGCATCCTTACAAAAAGTAAATATTGCATCCATGTTATTATATCAATACCAACATATATGGTTTAAATGGATGTGCGAAAGAAAAAATGATTATGTTATTTGTTGGTCCATTTTTACAGAGGAATCGATAACACAATATATGGGGATATTAAGGCAACGCATTATTTAATAAATTGGTAAATATTCAACAAAAAATTTTAGTTATGGACCACATTCAACAATTCCAAAGTTGAGTCTCAAAATAAAAAATATTTCGAAGTATAATTTGTTAGATCTAATTGTGGGAACTTTAAAGGAAATCATCCAACATGAAGTGTGTCTCCTCAGACCTAAAACTCTAGAGTAGTATTTTAGTCTGGCAAGGAAAGGTGAAAGTAAAAATATGACCACTAAAAAATAAGTCACTAATAACTATAGCAAAGAGCACGCTTCCTCTCCTAATTTACAAGGTTGAATCCTTAACAAATGGATGAAATAATATCAAAGGGACTATGTTTCGATTGTGAAAACAAGTACAATAAGGGACATAAATTTAGTGAGAATAAATTATTCTAGATATACTTTGAAGAGGAAGAAGATCAAGAATTGGACTAGTCAGAAGATCTAGAGCTATGAGAGACTACTACAACAATATCCTATCATGAATTGGCTAGCAATAACACTCAACAGATCATCAAGATAGGACGATATATCAAAAATAAAAAGGTAACATTGTTGATTTATTTAGATAGTAACCATAAATTCATCAACTAGGAATTAGAAAACCTTCTGAATTGTTTCATATATCTGGCACCGGAGTTTCATATAATGATTGCAGATGGAGGCACCATAAATTGTTCATGTTCCATAGTATTGAGCTCAATATGGGGAGTATTTGTTGGATAGTTCCATGATTTAAATACAAATGGGTGGTGATGATGTTCTATTAGGGTTCAAATTGCTACAATCATCGGGAGCATTGACCTTTAATTTTCAAGATCTCTTCATAAAATTTACCCCAAAAGGAAAGGAAATTGAGCTAATTAGAGGTATCCAAGGGGAATCTTTAAAGTGATAAGCTCTAATGGAATGAAACAATTAGTAAAAAATGGGCACTAGGGTGTAATTTCACAATTATGTTCACTAAATGTGTAAATATCAATATCATATATGTTAGGGGATATCCAAAAATCTATCAACAATCATCCCAAGTTATTTGGATTAATGCCTAAGGGTATTCTACCTAATCAGGATCATGACCATGAAATTCATTTGTAATTGGGAAGTGTACCATAGATAAATGAAGAAGGTGTTATCACTCCTAATTTTATGAGTCATTACTTAACATCAGCATACAGTTCACTCCTCAAAATGGTAAGGTCTCCTTAAATCATTTTCAAGCTGGCATAGGAAATTTCATTTTTTTTCATATTTAACCTATCCTAAGTTTCAATACCACCCTCATTCATCTCAAAAGCACCTCCATATAGGTCATATCATGTTCCATCAGTCATCATTTGCTGAAATATTTCATTTCCCAAGATTACAACTCCAAAAAGGTCATTTTAGCCAATAATACCTACTTTCGTAGTGAATTCAGTGTAAAATAGGAAAAAAATGCTACGAAACAGGCTAATAATTTCGTAGTGGATATGAGGATTTCACCTGACTTTGAGAAGTCAACTCCAAGGGAGGTTTTTGGGCAAACAAAGAAGTATTTTAAGAAACTCAAAGAGATTATTTTCATGCACATATCAAATAACAATAACCACTTTCAATTTTCTCAAAGGTGCTACATAATGGGAGATACAGGGATGTCTTTCAGCCCTATTTTCAGAATGCAGAATTTTCATATTTTATACATGTTTTTAGAATGAAAATTCTGGAAAACTGGAAATGGTTTTCAAAAAACAAAGAGATTTTTTCCTTCAAGAAATATTGACCTACAAAACCTCCTTCAGTTTTTCAATATCTATCAAGGATATGGAGATAAGAGCTAATATCTGAACCCTGTGGTTTAAAAAAAAATAGAGTCATTTTAGTGATGAATAAACTTGCTAAAGGTGAAAATGATGTTTTTTGAAGACGGTAAGAGGAAAGTTTGCATGATCATATTGCATAATATCACTTTTCAGACCTACAGATGAAATTTGGAAGAAAAATGAATATTTTTGGAATTTTCTTCATTATCAAGTAGTTTCGTAGCGTGCTCCAGGCTTGAAGGCCAAAAAACGCTACAAAAATTCCTCTAGGTTCATTATTGCTTTAAAATCTAGTTTTGGCATGATTTATGGGGGGATATTGATGGTTGCAAGGTGTCATGACATAATGAAGGTGTTATAATAGCAAAGAAGTCAAGAATATTGATAGAAAATCATTTTTCCCCACGCTACTAAAATACGCTACGAAAATTTCTAAACATGACTGTTTTAGTAGTCAACTTCAATTTTGACTTAAGACCAAATGAAAAATTATTCTAGAAATATGAAAGAGGTTTTTCTTCACCACCGGTTCATCTACGAAAACCTCTCTCAGTTTCTACAAATCCATCAGGGTTTGGAAATTATACACTCATCTTTGAAGCCTGTTTTTCAAAATTTTCACTAACCAGATTTGTGAAAAAATTGTACAAATTCAACTTGGAGGAGGTCCAACTCAGCATCCACGTGGCATAATGACACATCAACACTCTAGTACACTCATAAAATTAGTTGGTTTCATTTTATAAGGGTTATTAAATTTATTTGTTGAACTATTAATGAAAGAAGAGTCTTTTTTGTATTCAAACTCTACAAAATAGAAATATCTCTAGTAAGTCTCCAAGTGATGGAATCATGTTTGAAATAGGTCTCTGAGGTGGGAATTCGAGGGGAGTAAGGTGGCATATCATTTGTATGAGTACTCACTCTATAAAGGAGATATTTTTAGAGTTAGAAATGGTTGTGATATGTTATGGCTGACTGCTACTATTGTAAACAGGGTTGTTGATGAGTAATGGAGAGTGGTTATTGGTTTCATCCTTCTCCTGAGATTAATTTGATGCTTTCATGAACAATATCCTATGAATCTTATTAATTTCTGTCAATATGTTAATGTTTTATTACTCAGAATTATTTCTTTGCATGCTCTGACTTCCTTTTAAGCACTAAAATATTGGATATCTTTCTCAATGTCATTCTTTCAGTATCTTAATGTTCATTACTCAGAATTAATGTTTCTCATGCTATGAAATCATTTGAACATTAATATATTGAGTAAACCCTATATGTGTATATTCTACTTTCATTTAAGTATCTAAATGCCCAGCTTCCACAAGGAGAGCCTTTGTCATTAAGATCCATGTCACTAACTCCATAGCCCAATGGTAGCAAGCCTTCATATTTTCAACCTGCAAACATACAAAACCAAGATACAATTCATAGATTTAGGCATCTATCTTTATCATTAACCAATATGATAAATTATCCATGAGAGAGCCCTCTCAGACTGAAGAGGCTAAGCTTCAGTCAAAATATGGTTTGAAATAGTGACACTGAGTTGTCTGATCAGCAGCCAATCAAGTACAATTTTGGTCATAACATTTTGGTGCATCTATCGGGAGTCTGAAGATATACATCTCCCGAAATTTTGAAAATGAACTCTTGAAGGTAGCAGGAGCTTAGAATTTGTTCAAGGTTGCAACTACCTTGGCGACTCCATTGTTGAAGAATTTAAAATTTCATAGATTCATAGTGATTCCACTCGACTTATAAAGAACTCAGATGTTGACATTCTTGTTTCAAGGTATGCATTCGTAGATTTTTCAAGAATTTATGGTTTCCTAAATCCTTTTCCCAAGGATGCATATTTTTTAAGGAATGGCCCAAAATTTAATGGAGAATATTTGAGTTTCACTTTTAAGTATATATCAGATTTTCGTGACTTTACTTAGCTTCTTAGAGTCAGACATGAAGATATTTTCATCATATTGTTCTATGATTCATTTCAAGGGAAATGTAAACAGTGGATTGAAAGCTTTCCTATTAGATCTATTAAGTCATTTGCAGTTTTTTGGCTTATTTTTTTGGAAACATGGATGGAAAGAACAGAGTTGGTGGCAGACTCTTCTTCCATTCAAGGTTTTAAACAATGGAATGATGATCACTCTAATGAGGAAGTGGATGAAAATTTTTATTTTTCCTTGTCTTCTTATTTAAATTCATTTGAGTGCAAGTCAGAATATAAGATTCAATTTTTGGATGAAGTTGCTAAGAACATTGAGAAATACATTGAAGTTTTAGAAGATCAAATTCAATCCTATAGTCTTCATGATCAAGATTAGTCTTTTCAAAAAAAATTCATGCCAGAACACAAAGAGAGGGTGTTGCTACCTTTCTCTTTTGAGATTGAGGAAGAATACTTTGTTCTTGGAAATCAGTTTGATAGCACACAAATGAAATTTTGTGTTGCTGAGCAAAGCATATATGAGTTGTCCAAAGATGCAGAATGTCTTGAGAATCATCAAATAGTTTATTTCTTCTATGATCCTATAGCTGACTACATGGAAGAGTTCTACAATCCAAATTTCCAGCTATATTTTCATTGTGAAGATTAGATACATCTAGTGTTGCCTTAGTCATTTCAGTATCCTGTTTACTTTCGGTTCAAGTGCAGTCGAGAGGTTCAAGTGTCAGATCAGATCAATGAGTGGCTTCATTGGAAGTTTCATGTTTCTTGAATCAAACATGAATATTGCAGTTGTTAGGTTAGGTAGGAGCGTGTGTGAATAAGCTCAAGTAGACTAAGCATCTTTTCAATATGTGTAGATTTGGTTTTTCAGCAGTAATCATCAATCTTAAGCCTGAGAAGAAGGCCATAAGAGCTTGGTGAATTTTTCATAAATTTCAAAGTTTTTATTTCCAAGAATATGGATGGAACTAGAACTGGAGGTTCTTTGGTGTACCACACGGGCACACCATCCAAAGTGGAGCCATTGTTATCACTCATAATTTTGTGAGTCATTACTTGATATGGTCATACAGTTCACTCCTCAAAAGGGTAAGGTCTCCTTAAACCTTTTTCAAGTTGGCATAGGAAATTTCATTTTTTTCATATTTAACCTATCCTAAGTTTCAAGACCACCCTCATTTCTTCTCAAAACCACCTCCATATAGGCCACATCATGTTCCATCAGTCATCATTTGTTGACATATTTCATTTCCCAAGCTTACAACTCCAAACAGGTCATTTTATCCAAGAATCCCTAATTTCGTAGTGAATTCAGTGTAAAATAGGCAAAAAATGCTACAAAACTGGCTAATAATTTCGTAGCGGATATGAGGATTTTACTGTTTTCTGACTTTGAGAAGTAAACTTCAAGGGAGGTTTCTAGGCAAACAGAGAAGTATTTTAAGAAAATCATAGAGGTTATTTTCAAGCACATATAAAATAACAATAACCTCTTTCACTTTTCTCAAAGGTGCTACATATTAGGAGATACAGGGATTTCTTTCAGCCCTATTTTCATAATGTAGAATTTTCCTGTATTATACATGTTTTTAGAATGCAAATTTTGGATAGCTGGAAATGGTTTTCAAAAAACCAAGAGAGGTTTTTCTTAAGACATACTGACCTAAAAAATCCTTCTTAATTTTTGCAATATCTACAAAGGATATGGAGATAAGAGCTTATCTCTGAACCCTATGGTTTCAAAAAGAACATAGTCATTTTAGTGATGAATAAACTTTCTAAAGGTGAAAATGATGTTTTTTGAAGAGGGTAAGAGGCAAGTTTGCATGATCATATTGCATTATATCAATTTTCAGACCTACAGATGAAATTTGGAAGAAAACTGAAGATTTTGGAATTTTCTTCATTATCAGGTAGTTTCGTAGCGTGCTCGAGGCTTGAAGGACAAAAAATGCTACGAAAATTCCAGTAGGTGCTTTTTTCTTTAAAATCCAGTTTTGGGATGATTTATGGGGGGATATTGATGGTTGCAAGGTGTAATGACATAATGAAGGTGTTAGAATAGCAAAGAAGTCAAGAATATTTATGGGAAATCATTTTTCCCCACGCTACTAAAACATGCTACGAAAATTTCTGAACATGATTTTTTTAGCAGTCAACTTCAAGTTTGATTTAAAACCAAATGAAAAAGTATTTTGGAAATATGAAATATTTTTTTCTTCACCACAGGTCCATATACAAAAACCTCTCTCATTTTCTGCAAATCCATCAGGTTTTGGAAGTTATACACTCATATTTGAAGCCTATTTTTCAGAATTTTCACTAACCAGATTTGTGAAAAAATTGTACAAATTCGACTTCGAAGAGGTCCAGCTCAGCATCCACGTGGCATAATGACACATCAGAACTCTATTACACTCAGAAAATTATTTGGCTCCAGTTGATAAGGGTTATTAAATTGATTTTTTGAACTATTAATGAAAGAAGAGTCTTTTTTGTATTCAAACTCTACAAAACAGAAATATCCCTAGTAAGTCTCCAACTAATGGAATCATGTTTGAAATAGGTCTCTAAGGTGGGAATTAGAGGGGAGTAAGGTGGAATATCATTTGTATTAGTACTCACTCTATAAAAAAGAGATTTTTATAGTTATAAATAGTTGGGATACGTTATGGCTTACTGCTACTATTGTAAACAAGATTTTTGATCAGTAATGGAGAGTGGCTATTGGTTTCATCCTTCACCTGAGATTAATTTGATACTTTCATGAACAATGTCCTATGCATATTATTACTTTCTGTTAATATTTTAATGTTTTATTACTCAGAATTCTTGCTTTTCATGTTCTGATTTCCTTTCAAGCACTAAACTATAGGATATCCTTCTCAACGTCCTGCTTTCAGTATCTCAATGTTCATTACTAAGAATGCATGTTTCTCATGCTCTGACTTCCTTTGAAAATTTATATATTGAGTAAACCTTGTATGTGTGTATTCTACTTTAATTTAAGTATCTACATGCCGCAACTTCCACAAGGAGAGCCTTTGTCATTAAGATCCCTATCACTGACTCCATAGGCCAATGGTAGCAAGCCTTCATCTTTTCAACCTGAAAACATACAAAACCAAGACATAATTCATAAATTTAACCATCTATCTTTATCATTAACCCATATCATAAATTATCCACAAGAGAGCCCTCTCAGACTGAAGAGGCTAAGCTTCAGTCAAAAGCTGGTTTGAAATAGTTACACTGAGTTGTCTAATCAGCAACCAATCAAGTACAATTTTGGTGATAACATTTTGGTGCATCTGTCGGGAGTCTGAAGACATACATCTCCTGAAATTTTTAAGTTGAACCCTTGAAGGTAGCGGGAGTTCAGAATCTGTTCGAAGCTGCAACTACCTTGGCGACTCCATTGTTGAAGAATTTAAAATTTCATAGATTCATGGTGATTCCACTAGACTTATGAAGAACTCAGATGTTTCCATTCTTGTTTCAAGGTATGCATGCGTAGATTTTTCAAGAATTTATGGTTTCCTAAATCCTTTTCCCAAGGATGCATATTTTTTAAGGAATGGCCCAAAATTTAATGGAGAAGATTTGAGTTTGGCTATGAATTTTATATCAGATTTCTGTGACTTTACTGAGCTTCTTAGAGTCAGACATGAAGATATTTTCATCATATTGTTCTATGATTCATTTCAAGGGAAATGTAAACGGTGGATTGAAATCTTTCCTATCAGATCTATTAAGTCATTTGCAGATTTTTGGCTTATTTTTTTGGAAACATGGATGGAAAGAACAGATTTGGTTGCACACTCTTCTTCCATTCAAGGTTTTAAACAATGGAATGATGATCACACTAATGAGGAAGTGGATGAAAATTTTTCTTTGTCCTTGTCTTCTTATTTAAAGTCATTTGAGTGCAAGTCAGAAGATAAGATCCAATTTTTGGATGAAGTTGCTAAGAACATTGAGAAATACATTGAAGTTTTAGAAGACCAAATTCAATCCAATAGTCTTCATGATCAAGATCAGTATTTTCAAAAAAAATTCATGCCAGAACACAAATACAGGATGATGCTACCTTTCTCTTTTAAGATTGAGGAAGAATACCTTGTTCTTGAAAATCAGTTTGATAGCACACAACTGAAATCTTGTGTTGCTGAGAAAAGCATATATGAGTTTTCCAAAGCTGCAGAATGTCTTGAAAATCATCAAACAGATTATATCTTCTATGATCCTATAGCTGACTACATTGAAGAGTTCTACAGTCCAAATTTCCAGTTATATTTTCATTATGAAGATCAGATACATCTTATGTTGCCTTGGTCATTTCAGTATCCTGTTTACTTTTGGTGCAAGCGCAGTCAAGAGGTTCAAGCGTCAGATCAGATCAATGGCTGGCTTCATTGGAAATTTCATGTTGCTTGAATCAAACATGAAGTTTGCAGTTGTTAGGGTAGGTAGGAGCGTGTGTGAATAAGCTCAAGTAGACTGAGCATCTTTTTCAGTATGTATAGATTTGGTTTTTCAGTAGTAATCATAAAGCTGGTGCCCAAGGAGAAGGCCATAAGAACTTGGAAAAGTTTTCATAAATTTCATAGTTTTTCTTTCCAAGAAGATGGACGGCACTGGAACTACAGGTTCTTTGGTGTACCACGGGGGCACACCATCCAATGTGGAGCCATTGTTATCACTCATAATTTTGTGAGTCATTATTTGACAGGTCATATAGTTCACTCCTCAAAAGGTTAAGGTCTCCTTAAACCTTTTTCAAGTTGGCATAGGAAATTTCATTTTTTTCATATTTAACCTATCATAGGCTTCAAGACCACCTTCATTTCATCTCAAAACCACCTCCATATAGGTCACATCATGTTCCATCAGTCATCATTTGCTGATATATTTTATTTCCAAATATTACAACTCCAAAAAGGTCATTTTAGCCAATAATACCTACTTTTGTAGTGAATTTAGTGCAAAATAGGCAAAAAACGCTACGAAATTGGCTAATAATTTTGTAGCAAATATGAGGATTTCATTTTTTTTTACTTTGAGAAGTCAGCTTCAAGGGCAGTTTTTGGGAAAAAAGAGAAGTATTTTAAGAAAATCACAGAGGTTATTTTCAAGCACAAATCAAATAACAATAACCTCTTTCACTTTTCTCAAAGGTGCTACAGATTGGGAGGTACAGGGATGTCTTTCAGCCCTATTTTCAGAATGCAGAATTTTCCTGTTTCATACATGTTTTTAGAATGCAGATACTGGGCAGATGAAAATGGTTTTAAAATAACCAAGAGAGGTTTTACTTCATGACATACTGACCTATAAAAATCTCCTTCATTTTTGAAATATATATCAAGGATAGGGAGATAAGATCTAATCTCTAAACCCTATGGTTTCAGAAAAAACAGTCATTTCAGTGATGAATAAACTTGTTAAAGGTGAAAATGATGTTTTTTGAAGCTGGGAAGAGGCAATTTTGCATGATCATATTGCATTATATCACTTTTCAGACCTATAGATGAAATTTGGAAGAAAAAGGAAGATTTTGGAATTTTTTTCATTATCAAGTAGTTTCGTAGCGTGCTCCAGGCTTGAAGGCCAAAAGAAGCTATGAAAATTCTTGTAGGTGCTTTTTTGCTTTAAAATCTAGTTTTGGCATGATTTATGGGGGTATATTGATGGTTGCAAGGTGTCATGACATAATGAAGATGTTAGAACAGCAAAGAAGTCAAGAAGATTGATGGAAAATCATTTTTTCCCCACGCTACTAAAACACGCTACGAAAATTTCTGAACATGATTTTTTTAGCAGTCAACTTCAAGTTTTATTTCAGAAAAAATGAAAAAATATTTTGGAACTCTGAAATAGGTTTTTCTTCATCACAGGTCCATCTACAAAAACCTCTCTCAGTTTTTTCAAATCCATCAGGTTTTGGAAATTATACACTCATATTTGAAGCCTATTTTTCAGAATTTTCACTAACTAGATTTGTGAAAAATTTGTAAAAATTCGACTTGGAGGAGGTCAAGCTCAGCATCCACATGGCATAATGACACATCAGCACTCTAGTACACTCATAAAATTATTTTGCTATAGTTGATAAGGGTTGAACTATTAATGAAAGAAGAGTCCTTTTTTGTATTCAAACTCTGCAAAACAGAAATATCCCTAGTAAGTCTCCAAGTGATGGAATCATGTTTGAAATAGGTCTCTGAGGTGGGAATTTGAGGGGAGTAAGGTGGCATATCATTTGTATGAGTTCTCACTCTATAAAGGAGAGATTTTTAGAGTTATAAAGGGTTGGGATATGTTATGGCTGACTGCTACTATTGTAAACAATATTTTTGATCAGTAATGGAGAGTGGCTATTGGTTTCATCCTTCACCTCAAATTCATTTTATACTTTCATGAACAATTTCCTATGCATCTTATTAATTTCTGTCAATATATTAATGTTTGATTACTCAAAATACTTTCTTTGCATGCTCTGACTTCCTTTCAAGCACTAAACGATTGGATGTCTTTCTCAATGTCCTGCTTTCAGTATCTTAATGTTCATTACTAAGAATTCATGTTTCTCATGCTCTGACTTCATTTGAACATTTATAAATTGAGTAAACATTGTATGTGTGTATTCTACTTTCATTTAAGTATCTACATGCTTCAGCTTCCACAAGGAGAGCCCTTTTCATTAAGATCAGTGTCACTGACTCCATAGCCCAATGGTAGCAAGTCTTCATCTTTTCAACCTACAAGCATACAAAACCAGGACACAATTCATAGAGTTATCAATCTATATTTATCATTAACCAATATCATAAATTATCCGAGAGAGAGCCCTCTCAGACTGAAGAGGCTAATCTTCAGCCAAATGCTGGTTTGAAATAGTTACACTGAGTTGTCTGATCAGTAGCCAATCAAGTACAATTTTGGTGATAAAATGTTGATGCGTCCACCGGGAGTCTGAAGATATACATCTCTAGAAATTTTGAAGATAAACTCTTGAAGGTAGCAGGAGCTCAGAATCTGTTCGAGGCTGGAACTACCTTAGCCACTCCATTGTTGAAGAATTTAAATTTCATAGATTCATGGTGATTCCACTCGACTTATGAAGAACTCAGATGTTTCCATTCTTGTTTCAAGGTATGCATGCACAGATTTTTCAAGAATTTATGGTTTCCCAAATCCTTTTCCCAAGGATGCATATTTTTTAAGGAATGGCCCAAAATTTAATGGAGAATATTTGAGTTTGAATTTTAAGTATATATCAGATTTCCATGACTTTACTGAGCTTCTTAGAGTCAGACATGAAGATATTTTCATCATATTATTCTATGATTCATTTGAAGGGAAATGTAAATAGTGGATTGAAAGCTTTCCTATCAGATCTATTAAGTCATTTGCAGATTTTTAGCTTATTTTTTTGGAAACATGGATGGAAAGAACAAAGTTGGTGGCAGACTCTCCTTCCATTCAAGGTTTTAAACAATGGAATGATGATCACACTAATGAGGAAGTGGATGAAAATTTTTCTTTGTCCTTGTCTTCTTATTTAAAGTCATTTGAGTGCAAGTCAAAAGATAAGATTCAATTTTTGGATGAAGTTGAGAAGAACATTAAGAAATACATTGAAGTTTTAGAAGACCAAATTCAATCCTATAGTCTTCATGATCAAGATCTGTCTTTTCAAAAGAATTTCATGCCAGAACACAAAGAGAGGGTGCTTCTACCTTTCTCTTTTGAGATTGAGGAAGAATACGTTGCTCTTGAAAATCAGTTTGATAGCACACAATTGAAATATTGTGTTGTTGAGAAAAGCATATATGAGTTGTCCAAAGTTGCAGAATGTCTTGAAAATCATCTAATAGATTATGTCTTCTATGATCCTATAGCTGACTACATGGAAGAGTTCTATAGTCTAAATTTCCATTTATATTTTTCATTATGAAGATCATATACATCTTATGTTGCCTTGGTCATTTCAGTATCCTGTTTACTTTTGGTTCAAGCGCAGTTGAGAGGTTCAAGTGTCAGATCATAATAATCACAGGCTTCATTGGAAGTTTCATGTTGCTTGAATCAAACATGAATATTGCAGTTGTTAGGGTAGGTAGGAGTGTGTGTGAATAAGCTCAAGTAGACTGAGCATCTTTTCAGTATGTATAGATTTGGTTTTTCAGCAGTAATCATCAAGCTTGACCCCGAGGAGAAGGCCATAAGAGCTTGGTGAAGTTTTCATAAATTTCAGAGTTTTTATTTCCAAGAATATGGATGGCACTAGAACTACAGGTTCTTTGGTTTACCACAGGGGCACACCATCCCAAGTGGAGCCACTGTTATCACTCATAATTTTGTAATTAATTACTTGACATGGTCATACAGTTCACTCCTTAATAGGGTAAGGTCTCCTTAAACCTTTTTCAGGTTGGCATAGGAAATTTCATTTTTTTCATATTTAACCTATCCTAAGTTTAGGGATCACACTCATTTCATCTCAAAACCACCTCCATATAAGTCACATCATAATCTAGCAGTCATCATTTGTTGACCTATTTCATTTCCCAAGATTACAACTATGAAAAGGTCATTTTAGCGAAGAATCCCTACTTTCATAGCGAATTCAGCGTAGAATAGGCAAAAAACACTACGAAACTAGCTAATAATTTCATAGCGAATATGAGGATTTCACTATTTTCTGACTTTGAGCAGTCAACTTCAAGGGAAGTTTCTGGGCAAACAGAAAAGTATTTTAAGAAACTGAGAGAGCTTAGTTTCAATAACATATCAAGTAACACTAAACTCTTTCACTTTTCTCGAAGGTTCTACATATTGGGAGATATAAGGATGTATTTCAACCCTATTTTCAGAATACAAAATTTTCTTGTTTTATACATGTTTTTAGAATGTAGATTCTGGAAATCTAGAAATGGTTTGGAAAACACCAAGAGATTTTTTTATTAACGACATACTTACCTGAAAAAACCTCTTTCGGTTTTGTAATATCCATCAAGGATAGGGAGATAAGAGCTAATCTTTGAACCCTATGTTTTCAGAAAAGACAGAGTCATTTTAGTGATGAATAAACTTGCTAAAGGTGAAAATGATGTTTTTTGAAGATGGTAAGAGGCAAGTTTTCATGATAATATTTCATTATATCACTTTTCGGACCTACAGATTAAATTTGGAAGAAAAAGGAATATTTTGTAATTTTCTTCATTATCAGGTAGTTTCATAGCATGCTCCAGGCTTGAAGGCCAAAAAACGCTACGAAAATTCCTGTAGGTGCTTTTTTGTTTTAAAATCCAGTTTTGGCATGATTTATTGGGGGAGAGTGATGGTTTCAAGGTTTCATGACATAATGAAGGTGCTATAACAACAAATAAGTCAAGAAGATTGATGGAAAATCCTTTTTCCCTGCGGTACTAAAACATGCTACAAAAATTTCTGAATGTGATTGTTTTAGCAGTCAAATTCAAGTTTGATTTTAGACCAAATGAAAAATTATTTTGGAAATCTCAAAGAGGTTTTTTTCAGCACAGATCTATCTACAAAAACCTCTCTTAGTTTCTACAAAGCCATCAGGGTTTGGAAATTATACACTCATCTTTGAAGCTTATGTTTTAGAATTTTCACTAACCAGATTTGTGAAAAAATTGTAAGAATTCGACTTGGAGGAGGTGCATCTTAGCATCCACGTGGAATAATGACACATTATAACTCTATTACACTCATAAAATTAGTTGGTTGCACTTGATAAGGTTATTAAATTGATTTGTTGAACTATTAATGAAAGAAGAGTCCTTTTTGTATTCAAACTCTGCAAAACAAAAATATCCCTAAGAAGTCTCCAAGTGATGGAATCATGTTTGAATTAGGTCTCTGAGGTGGGAATTCGAGGGGATTAAATTGTCATATCATTTGTATGAGTACTCACTCTATAAAGGAGAGAGTTTTAGAGTTAGAAAGGGTTTGGATATGTTATGGCTAACTGCTACTATTGTAAACAGGGTTTCTGATCAGTAATGGAGAGTGGCTATTGGTTTCATCCTTCACCTAATATTCATTTGATACTTTCATGAAAAATTTCCTATGCATCTTATTACTTTCTGTCAATATGTTAATGTTTTATTACTCATAATTCCTGCTTTGCATGCTCTAACTTCCTTTCAAGCACTAAACTATTGGATATCTTTCTCAATGTCCTGCTTTCAGTATCTTAATGTTCATTACTCATAATTCATGTTTCTCATGCGCTGACTTCCTTTGAACATTTATATATTGAGTAAACCTTGTATGTGTGTATTCTACTTTCATTTAAGTATCTACATGCCTCTGCTTCCACAAGGATATCTTTTGTCATTACGATCCCTATCACTGGCTCCATAGCCCAATGGTAGCAAGCCTTCATCTTTTCAACCTGCAAATATACAAAACCAAGACACAATTCATAGAGTTAGCCATCTATCTTTATCATTAAATAATATCATAAATTATCCATGAGAGAGCCCTCTCAGACTAAAGAGGCTAAGCTTCAGTTAAAGGCTGGTTTGAAATAGTTACACTAAGTTGTTTGATCAGCAGCCAATCAAGTACAATTTTGGTGATAACAGAAGGTAAAATCATACTAGAAGTAGAAATAATTATTGAAACAAGGATTAAGCAACCGATCAACCCAAAAATTATGGACATGATCATCAAATAGAATAACCTAGTAGTGGAAGATATGACATGGGAAGATGAATTGTTATGGTAGAATCACTAGAAATTATTCAAGTGTTGACGACAAAACTTGTTCAATAGTGGAGTGCACGTTAAGCCCTATATAAGCCCCATGTTAACCCTATAACCCTTCTTAAACCCTAGATATTGAGTGATTAAATTTATATGTTTATATTTCTATGTAGTTTATAACCCCTCATGGTCCCATTTTATTATAATTGTACCCCTTGTCTCCTATATATACCAAGGATACCTAGTCTTATAATCATCAAATATTGTCTTGTATAATGCATTCATTGTAAAAGGAGGTTTCCCTCTTGAATATGAATATACTTATTGGTTTCTTACCATTTCTAAAGTGCAAGGATAATAAAAATCGACTAGCCATGACCTCATATGGTATAGCATATTAATACGCTAATGAAAAAAATGTGAAGGATTTTC
Source organism: Pinus albicaulis (assembly GCA_034641835.2). NCBI lineage: Eukaryota > Viridiplantae > Streptophyta > Pinopsida > Pinales > Pinaceae > Pinus > Pinus albicaulis. The sequence continues at coordinate 892,642,940 of CM076577.1, read as the reverse complement.
TTGATAGGATCTAAAGACAAAACAACCTTATGTGAGAATTGGAGTAGTAGAATAGAATTCCCAAGGCCAAGAATACAACACTAAAGAAATAAAACACCAAAATGGAAGATTATTAATCTTACATAGTTAAAATACATAGGTACTTCAAAGCAGTGGTAAAACAAGTATACCCCTTCCTTCAAATATATGAAAAAGACATTTTCCAAGCTACTTCCACTTTGGTAACTAACAAAACAACGAGGTATACATCTAAAGGGAGTGTTGCATAATACTAATCAATTGAAGCAGTGGCCAAACGATTACGTGATATCCCCGTAGAGGTCCTAGGAATGAATGAAGAAGAAAATAATTTTAATTATGGCATTGTTAAATGAGCCTTAAATACTCAAGAGAAGTTATAGAAATACATGACTAGGTTTGTTGCCTTATACGAGAGAAATCACCACTTGGAAAAGAGACTGATTAAGATGAACAAATTGCCATCTATTAGAGTAAAGGGAGAGATGAGTCTAGATCTAGAGGTCAACAAGGAGTTGGATGAAGTGCTAGATGCCAAAGAACTCTTCTTCAATGTGTTCAAAATCAAAGCAACCAAAGATTCCCTGAAGAAACACATAATAGGTCCATGATAGAAACAAAATATTTTGAACTCTTTCGTGGTTTATGTAACAAACTATCCCACACCCTTGGGGTATTCTTGGGTTGTGGAAGGTGTTACTTTAAAAATTAACCAAATATTCAAGGTATGTTATGACTATGGGGTCACAAAATTCTCTTTTTCCAACCTCGTCGAAATTAGAAATATATTCCACCATCTTGTTTGTCTCGTCAAGAGATTTCTGATGTTATAGTTTTTTCTCAATCCAATTCCCATTAATTGACACATATTCCCATTTGAAAATTTATTCATAAAACCTTACCACATCAACAAGCATGACCACATGACAATTCCGAGTGGCATACATGGCTCTACTAGGTTGCTCAAAATATAGCGTGACTCCTACCACGTCATCATTCCAAAGTGCCACTCCACGATACCTCAAGAAATGTCATATTCAAACCTTTATGGCATGATTTTTAATTTCACATTATCTGCTGGAGGGATTCCCATGTAGTTTTCTCCATTAGGAATTATACAAAAGGTGTTAATTGGAACCTTCCCGTCACTTAACACTAATAATTTGAAGTTCCACCATTTGTTACCTCTGACGTGGCATGACCCATGGTGTCACCACCTATCCACATCATCCAACTCCACATAATTTTCTCCTATGCTTCTTGATAAAATCATATAGACATTGTGGTAATTTCACCCTACCATGTGCCATCCTCTGACGATGCCACATCTCATCAAACATTGACTCTTTTTCCATCCAACATGACCAACTCTACCTGCCAGGTGTCACACAACATAGATGTCATGTCAACATATGTCCACATTACATACCCTCATGGCATCCATGCAAATCTACTCAGCCTATGTGGCACCTGCCACCTTAACTTGTGCCAGGGGCTCCCACAGAGCCAAGCCAAGTGCCAAAGGCATGATTCATCCGTTACGACCCACTCAATATTTTCATTCCCCAAGATGGAAATATTCCTATATTTCCATCATGCCATAGCACCGCCATACAACAAGGGCTCGTCCCAACTTGAGCGCAACGTCACATGAAATTTCTCGTAGGGTAACAAATTTTTTTCCTATCTTGTGTGATTCGTCAATGGCACCCATGCCCCGAATTGTCCGTACCTACTACCCATTGAGGGGGATGTGGCACAATGTGAATATTATAGGCAAGTAATGGGGAAATATCTATTTGTGCTCACATTCAGTAATTCTCATCCCTAAAGTGATTAACGCATACCACTTGGAGAGGGAGGCACACCATGATGATAAATTTTACGTCAGATGATGGGGATATTCCTGTCTCACCCACTTTATCTGCAATGCCCATTTCCAAAAAAAATTCATAATATATATATATATATATATATATATATATATATATATATATATATATATATATATATATATATATATATATATATATATATATATATATATATATATATATATATATATGTGTATATATATATATATATATATATATATATATACTTATTTATCCATAATATAAATTCATTGCAGGAAATACAGATACTCAAAGACTCTGAGGATTCCCGAGGCTATGCCAATATTTCCTTGGGCCTGAGTGTGGCTCAGAGCATACCCATGATGTGAATGAAACCTTAATTCAAATCAATAGCGTTACAAATAACATATAATTGGATACAATGATAACAATGGATCGCAAAATTGGTCTACCTTTAAATACTTATATTAGTTAAGTCATAGTTTAATAGCACACCCTCCATTGATAAGTTTAATAACTATTCATGTAATTCCATAATAGTTTTTTTAATATTAATAATTATCCCAAATCCATTAATTCATTTTTGAATCTCAATGCCTATAAATCCTTTCATTATTCTAATTTTCATCCTTTACATAATTTAAATTCATATTTTTATTACAAATGAAACTCTTTCCCTTATTTTTCTACCTTAGATAGTTTTTCTAATCATTTTTTTTTCTTATAATTTAAAAAATGATATTTCTAAGTCCCATGATATACCTAATTTTAATTCCTCTCCTCTCGGTCCTATCAGGCTCTTCTCTTTCTAATCCTATCACCTTCCATAATCCTAATAATAATATTTCTTCTTCCTCTAATTCCTCCCTTAATTCCTGCCATCCCCATCCTTCATCTCTTTTTGCCTTTGTGGTTAACATCTCCTTGGTTAAAATTGACGCCTCCTCATTAAGACTTCTTGAGAAATGTTTTAACTTTTCCCTTGTTCCTCCCACCATTCTGTTATGAAAACAACTCACAAAATAGAAGAAAAGATAGATCAATGACTTAGAAATCAGCCTCTTGAAGGGGACAACCTCCTTTACATTACATAAATGAAATGATTCTTGGATGATACATAATAAAAAACCTACCTTCTATATATAGGAGTCTAAGGGGTCACAACATAACAATATGGGGACCACATGAGCACAAAAATAACAATAATGGGGCTAAACCTATGGGGCACAATAATAACAATAAGGGGACTACATATGCACACCAATAACAATAATGGGGCTACACTAACAATAACAATAAGGGACTACACTAGTATTATAGGGACCTAACATGCCCCTCTCCTTCAAACAAATGTTTTCCTCAACGCTTGAGTAGTTTTGGATGATTCTATATAAGCTTCTCATCCTCCCATGTGGAATCCTTAGCGGGTAATTTCTTCCACTTGATGAGATACTATGAAATTGATCAATTTCGTAGTTGTTGAGTTCTTATTTCTGTGAATGCTTCAGGTTCCAATATTATTTTTACTTCCTCGTAAATTTCTAGAAATATTGTTTGATTTGGGATTTTGTCACCTATAACCTTCTTTAAGTATGAAACATGGAAAATGGGGTGCAATCGGGAAAAAGCAGGAAGCTTCAATTTGTATTCCATAGTACCAATCTTTTGAAACACCTTGTAAGGACCATAGTACTTTGGCAATGATTTATTATCCTTCTTAGCTTGCCTGAGAGACTTTTTTTTGTATGGTTGTAGTCTTAAAAATACCCAATCACCTACATCAAAAATTCTTTCATTGTGATGTTGATATTCATATTGTTTCATTCGATTCTACACCAAAGTTAGGTTATCCTTTAAGAGTTAGAGAACTTGTTGTTGATGCTCAATGTGATCTTCCACTTCTTGAACCTTAGAATTTTTTTCTTAAAGATGATTTCGATGTTTTAAAATCTATTGAGCATAATTGTGCAATCATTCCTCATTTTTCTTTCTGTAGAATCTTTGTCATTCTGTTAGAGTGAATTATCTTTCCCAGCTTCCCTACGATACCCCTTAATTCAATTTCCTTTTCTTCCCAAATAAATTTAAGAAATTTTCTTAAAAATTAAAATATATTGTACCCAAATATTGTAACCATTAAACTCCTAGTACAACATCATCACCACCCATTGGAATGGAAAGAATTGGGTTATTCAATACATATTCCCCCATGTTTAGCTTGATATTATGGTACTTTCTAGAGAAATTTATAGTTCCTTCATCTGAAACCATCACTTGACACTCTGGTGTTGGATATATGAAACAATTCAACTCCTTGGCTATCTTACAATGAATAAAATTATGGGTACTACCTGAATCAATCAACACCATTACATTTTTCTTCTTGATATATCATTCTTTCTTGAGATTTTGAGGAGTGGTAATTTCTGTCAATGCTTTAAAATATATGGTCCGATTCATTTCTTTTTATCTAACGTCATTTCCTAGTGTATATCCTTTTCTTTTGAAGTTTCTTGTTCCTTTTCTTCCTCCTCTTCACAATCTATGTAGAATAATTTCTTCTCAGCACACTTATGACCTTTGGCGTATTTGTTATCACAACTAAATCCCTTTTGCTCTTTTTTCTTCCAATTGTTGCGGTGTCAACCTTGTAGGTTGTGAAAGGCTAGGAGCAACAATACTTCCATATTTATAGTTGTGGGTGGTAGGCTTCCTTGTTGCCATAACTTTTCTTTCAATTTTTCTTGCCAATCTGAATACCTTCTCCAATGGATTAGGTTTCCAAAGGAAAATCTCATGTTGGATGTTATCCTTTAGATTCCCCATGAATACATCAATCATATGCTCCTCTAGAATATCATTTACCCTTATATTAAATTTTTGAAAGTCCTCTATTTGCTCTACCATTGAACCCTTTTGTTTGAGATTTATCAATTGTCTAAAGAAGGTGTTGCTTTTTGTATCCTCAAAATGTGCTATCATTTATCTATAAAAATTTACAAAATGACAAGTGATTTATGACAACAAAGCCATCGATACCATACAAATTGATTTGGTTCTAAATATAAAGTTTCAATGCCTACCTTTTGTGTGTTTTGCACATTATGGAGATCAAAATATTGCTCCCTATGCAATATCCATGTTATCAGATCCTTGCCATCAAACTTCCTCATATCAATATTTGGAATATGGTGGGTCTTCAATCCAACATTAGAGACTATGAAATCATGATTAAAATTTCTTTTGTTCTCATCGTGAGTTTCATCTACTACCTTTTTTCTATTAGTAATCATTTCTTGTAGCATCTTTTTCAAACCTTCCATGTCTGTTTTTAGACTGCTCTTTAAGTCTTCCATGTTTCCTTTCAGGTTTTCATCTATACCATTGATCTTAGCTTCCATGCCATTCTTCAAACCATACATGTCTGATTTTAAACCATTATTCAAACCATCCATGTATAATTTTAAACCATCCATCTTAGCTTCCATTTAATTTTTTGTTACTCTTTGTGAGAGAAAAAATTGTTCCACTTGGTCTCGTAATTTTGAAATATCATGTTGCACTTCTTCCTCCTCATGCATCATAGTAGATATTTCTCAGGGATTAATGGGTGTGGAGTTATTTTTGGGAGGCCGTTTAGAACCCAATACTGATATCAATGCTTTAATATGCCCTTGGAATCACTTTAAAGTGATTTTTTAAACACAACTTATGCAATTTTAAAATAATACACACCTTTTTTTGCTTTTGATGAGCTTGATATTGAACCTGATGTATCTCTGTGATTTCGTATCCCCAATATTTGAGCTTCAATCCTTTAGTATCCCTCTGGGTCTTCTTTCCAATGCCACAATTCATAACTAATTTGGATTATTTAAGATAAAGTTATGTCCGATCTCCCACAATGACCTAATTATGGACAGTTCAGTAGAGCGAAATTGTACAGAGTTCTAATTTTCATTGTTTTGACCTTCGGCTTTGAAATCAATATACAAGAAACCAAAGTCTATGAAATTTCGGCCATTTTTTAAGAATTCAAATCCAATGTTTGAAATGAAAGTTATGGCGATTTTCCCTCAGTCACCTGTTTGAGATGAAATTATGGATCCTGCAAAAACCCTAACTTCCACAGATCATATCTCCAAAAATATTTCGAACCAAGCTCTGAAATGTTTACACGGAGTTCATCAAGATTTCGGCTCCACGTGGTAAAAATTTCATCTTCTGAAGCTTTTTCAAAAAAACATTATAGCAAAATTTCCAATATGACATGTTTGAAGACCGAAACCCTAGAATCCCAAGCTCTGATACTAAATGTTATGAAACCAGCTCACAAAAAAGAAGAAAATATAGATCGATGACTTAGAAATTTGCCTCTTCGAAGGGGAAACCTCCTTTACATTACATAAATGAATAATTCTTGGATGATACAAATGAAAAAACCTAACTTCTATATATAGGAGTCTAAGGGGTCACAAAATAAGAATATGGGGACCATATGGGCACAACAATAACAATAATTGGGCTACACCTACGGGGCACAATAATAACAATATGGCGACTACATGGGCACAACAATAATAATAATGGGGCTACACTAACAATAACAATAAGGGGTTGCACTAGTATTATAGGGACCTAACACTAATTCCTTTCCTTCTTCTAATTTTCATCCTTTACTTAATTTAAATTCTTATTTTTATTACAAATGCAACCCTTTCCCTTATTTTTCTTCCTTAGATAATTTTTCTAATCATATATTTTATTTTTCTTATCATTTTAAAAATGATATTTCTAAGTCCCGTGATTTACCTAATTTTAATTCCTCTCCTCTCGCTCTTATTTGCTCTTCTCCTTATAATCCTATCACCTCCCATAATCCTAATAATAATAGTTCTTCTTCCTCTAATTCCTCCCTTAATTCTTGTCATGTTGGGTGTGGAGCCTAATTATCTTGTTTACTTTGTATCACAGCATTGGACCCCTGTACCTTAAAAGGGGCGGCAATGCCGCCCGTAATTAATCGCTTCCGTGGGGGGTCCAGGGGGGGGGGGTGGGGGGGCAGCGCTTTTCGGAGCCCCACCCCCCCCTGGCGGGGGGTTTCAGGGGCAGTGCCCCCGAAGCTAAAAACAGATGTAAATTTTTTTTGTAAAAGTATAGTAATTTCTAGTCAATCTGGGTCGTTCATAGGCGAATGATCTGACGGTAGAAGTTATGTTTAGTTTAGGGTTTTTTTGCCCTAGAAGGCAACCCCTCACTTTTATGAGGGTATTGTATTGAGGCTGTGTATTTTATGTTGTTATAAATTACTGCAGAAAATAAATATTTACCGAGAGGAATAATAAGCATAAAAAGCCAGCAACAAAACATTAACATAAACACAGATGTTTATCCGGGAAAAACCCAATCAATGAAATTTCATTAAACATTGGCGAAAACCCTGGCCAATCCAGCCAAGTGAGCCTTCACCACTCACCTCCAAGCCCTACATTACAATGAAGTCTTCCCAGCCTTTTATAGGCTCCATTACATGCAATACCATGGGCTAAAACCATCGGTGCACAATACCATGTGCCCCCAAAACCACTGCTATTTACCCTAGTCAACATTGACTCTACCCCGAGTCATGTTTACCTAACAATTCCCCCCTTAAACTTGACTTGGGGATTATCAACTAAATCCAGCCAAAACTGCTAATTGAAACAACCCCGTTCACTCTAGCTCTTTCCCCCTCAAATTTTTACCCAAGGTAATTGTTAACTTGACATCCCCCCTATCATCTAGGTCTAACCCAGACTTTACCAGTGATTTACCCAGGGGTACGCATGCCATACCAGGTCTTACAGGAGTATGCCCATTTACATGTAGTAAAAATTAACCCCATTATAATTTTTTTTTTGTTTCATTGTTACTGTCTTTATACATATGAAATCAATGTCCATATAAAAAGAACCCATCTACCAGATTACATGGGTCACCAGTCTCTGTAACTTCCAGTTCTCTATGAATTCTCTTCAGATACATGGTTCATCAATTAATTAATCCACATGCTCATATCCTCTCTCATTTTGACATTTATTCATGATGTCCTCTTTGGTAGTTGTACATGAATCTACCCTCTACACTTTTGCTGGTCCATTCTAATTATCTGCTTGGTTTCTTGGTAGAACTACCCTTCAATCGTGCTCATTTATGTATTCTCCAAGACCACTGTAGTCAAGGTCTTCGTCCTCGACATGGCTCGAGTGTTTCCTTTTCACGCACATCTCAATTTGTCAGCTTTGCTAGAAGTATCTGGCCTTCTCCATTTCCATCCGAAGGAGAAAGAACATCAAAGATAATAATATCCAAAAGAGTGGCATCAAAGGGATCTACCAAAAAATTCCAGGAACCTAGGTTTCAGCACAGCCCATACCTGCACACCTTGATTTACTTTAGCTTCCAGCAAAGCATCCAGCCAAGAAGAAGCATTAACATCATATGGGCGATGCAGATATAGCTCTGGACATATCCACCAACTTGCTATGAATATCTCAGACTTAGCTTCTTCAATTGCCAAAGCAATAGCTTCAAATGCAGTTTTGCCATCAATAAACCACTGAATTTCACTGCCATCAGCAGTCAAACCTCTTGGTGGGGTATAAGATCCAAAACGATGAGGATGGAACCATCCTTCAGGAGTCCGTAGCCCTGCATCATTAATTGCTGCCACCCAATCACGAGATTTACCAGATCCCTTCGTCCTTATCTTCACAGTCCTGTTACCACACTTTACCGTATATCCAAAGCGCAAAGGATTGCGTTCCTTGGTCAGCAGATCTGGTCTCCACTATGCGGATCTGGTCTGCGCTCACTCGGCTTGATCCACGCAGAATCAGTCCACGTAGAGCTCACTAAGGTCTACTCTCATACATCCACGATAACTCTCAAAGAAAAAACTTCTTCCGCCCGCTTTTTAAAATGATGGCACTGATGCAAACGAAAAACGTTGAGCCTAGAATTGTATTACACAGAATTAACATCTCTAATTCAGAAAATAGTCGAGACTGTTTTTGGGATTTGTAAAAGTAGATATCGTCTCACATAGTGCTCATCACTAGCAGTGCCCCTAGTGACACGGTGAGGCTATGAACTTCAGCGAACAGGGCCACGTTACAATTGCAATAGATCCAATCAGATCTGACATATTCATAAGTAGATCGAACCAAATTTTACACAAACTCGTCCTCCTCTTACATAGATCTATGCACGATCATGTTCACATGTAGATCTATTCAAATCTAACGCCTTCACACATAGATTTGTCCTTTTAGGAGAAAAAATTTCACGCAGTAGCAGCAAACTATAGACATAGAAAAATCACTAAACTTGGCAGCTCATTCCAGATTTCGTATCTTCATAGCTCTGATACCAGTTGTTAGAAATTACTGCAGAAAATAAATATTTACTAAGAGGAATAATAAACATAAAAGAGCCAGCAACAAAACATTAACATAAACATAGATGTTTATCCGGGAAAAAACCCCAAACTCCGGGGAAAAACCCAATCAATGAAATTTCACTAAACATTGGCTAAAACCCTGGCCAATCTGACCAAGTGAGCCTTCACCACTCACCTCCAAGCCCTACATTATAATTAAGTCTTCCCAGCCTTTTATAGGCTCCATTACATGCAATACCATGGGCTAAAACCATGGGTGCACAATACCATGTGCCCCAAAACCACTTCTATTTACCCTAGTCAACATTGACTCTACCCCTAGTCATGTTTACCTAACATGTCACCCCACTCCTTCATCTCTTTCTTCCTCTATGGTTAACCTCCCCTTGATTTAACTTGACGCCTCCTCATTAATCTTTCTTGGGAATTTTTTTAAATTTTCCCTTATTCCTCGCACCATTCATTATGAGGATATTATTTGATCCATTGATTTATTTCCCGAAACCTTCCCCCCCATGCACCAGAGGAGCTTCACCAAGAAAGTAGTCACATTCTTAGAAACTCCAAGCTCCCTAATCCGAACCTAAATAGGGAGGAATATCTAACCCTTCGTTAGCTAAATTCCAACCTCAACATTCTCATTCTTAAAGTTGATAAAAGAAATGCCTCTGTGATTATGAATTCCTTAGATTACCATCATAATATGCTTGATGTCCTTTCCTACTCATCATATAAATCTTTAACTAAGAAATCCCTCCAATCTGTCTCCAACAGGGTCACCAAATCTATTAAAGCCTCATCCCTTGACCCTGCCATCCGAAAACATCTTATTCCCCCTAACCCCGTTAACCCTAGGATTTATGGTAAACCTAAAATTCACAAGCAAGATATTCCCCTTAGACCTATTGTAAGAACTATAGGTGGCCCCACCCATGCCCTTTCCAAGTTCCTTTCCAAAAAATTTCATCCCCATTCTGGTCATTCATCCTCCTTCATTAAAGAATCCTCTTATTTCCTCTAGCACATCAAGAACCTTAAACTTGATGTGAATGACATCATGGTTAGCTTTGATGTCATTTCATTATTTACTAAAATAATTGTCCCTGAAGCCATTATCTCATATCTAAACTTGCGGATCCTGAAACTCTCAACCTTGACAAAATATGTCTTACCACCAAATATTTCACCTTATATGGTGTTTGTTATGAGAAAACTGAGGGCACAACCATGGGATCATCCCTCTCCCTTGTTGTCTCTAAAATTTTCATGGAAAACTTTGAAACCAAAGCCATTGAAACCTTCCACCTTAAACCTAAATTTTGGAAGCAGTTTGTTGATGACACCTTTGTCATTTGATCCCATGGTTTACCCTCACTTCTCGATTTTCTTTCTCATCTCAATAACATATCCCCCACATTCAGTTCACTATGGAGCTTGAAGATATCAATTCCCAACCCTTTCTAGATGTCTTTTTCTCACACCTTCCAGATGGTTCCTTAACTCACCAGGTATATCGAAAGAAGACCCATACTGATAGATACCTTCATACTAACTCCCACCACCATCCTGCTCAAAAATATGTCATTCTTAAGACCCTTGTCACCTAAGCCATTTGAATCTCCTCCTCTGAATCCTTTCCCAAAGAATAATCCCATCTCTTCAAATATCTTAAGTCTAATGGTTACACAAATTCCCAAATCAACAAATCCTTCCAGTATGGTCTCGATCCCCATCCTAAAAACCTTCCCAAAACCCCACCCTTAACCAAAGTAACCCTTCCTTACATTCAAGGAGTTACATATCAATTATCCAAGGTCCTTTTAAAAAAGAACATAAAATCCTTCTTCAAACCCCAGAAAACCCTCATCAAACTCTTTATATCAACCAAGGATAAAAATGACCCTATGTTAGGTCTCAGAGTCTATGAAATCCCCTGCTCCTGTGGAATGTCTTACATTGAAAAAATTGGTAGATATTTTAAATCTTGTTTGAAAGAGCACATAGATGGCACCTTCCACAATTGCATTGGAAAATCATCGATTGTTGAGCACTCCCATTCTACCAAGCACCTTATTTTTTTTACAAGACCAAAATCTTAGATTCTGCCCCATTTCATTCCAACCAGGTAATCAAGGAAGCCCTTGAAATTGAAAAACATCCTAATAATTTTAATCAGGATCATGGGTACTAATTAAGATAGTCATGGAAACCCACCATCCATTTCTTATCATCTAAACCTTGTTCCTCTAATTCAAACTCTAATCCTTGCTAACCTCCTCCTCCCTCCTCCCCCCATCCCCCCTACTCTTATTGAATTCATACTTTTCTATATATATTCATCCCTCATTACAAAAATTCTTGATAGTTATTCCTCATTATAATATTCTGTTAATTTAATGCATCTCCCCCTATTTAAAATATTTAATAATCTAAATAAATTTTCATTACTTAACCGATTCAAAATGTTTTGCCTAATTTACTATTGACGAGCACCGCATCAAAGATTAGTATATTTTTTCTATGGATTTGTTCACATAAATATCCCATAGTCATATAGCTAAAATTTTAATCCATAAATGTGTATTAATAAATTCGTTTTTAAATTTCATTATTTAATCTCATTTCTTCCCTTTTTTTAATTTTGATCAAATAATAATTCATAATTTTACTTTTAATCTTATTAATTAATTACATACAATTATTTCTTCAAATTTAACAATTATTGGACATCCCCAATAATAAATATTTTATTTAATTTTCTATTTGAATTAATTTAGTTAAACTTAAATTTAATACAATTTTCAAAACTATGACAAATCTATTTCCATATACTTCCTCATATTAATTCTTGATCCAATATCAATACTAATTTTGTTAATAAAATATGAATTATTAATCTTCATTATTTAATTCCCCTTTCCTTGTTTGAATTTTGGTCAAATAATTTAATTTAACTCTATTCTTTTTAATTATTAATAATCCCTAAATAATGGCAATAATAAATATATTGTTTAATTTTCTATCTTTATTGATTTAGTCAAACTTATCAGCAGTCCCTTTAATCTCAAATTTTCTAAAGGCTAATTTTCACCATTATTTATATATGTTTTGGTCAAGCACTCTTCCTATCACTAATTAAGTGTCTTGTCCCTGAAGATGCGTGAAGTTTTCACCTGAAACATCGGGTGTTTCGAATAAAATACACAGGCTTCCAGAAGTTCTCAACAACATTAAGCCATAGTTGTCACTACTCTCTAATTTTTATTACAATAACATCACATTAGACCTTTACATATGTCCCATCTTGCATAATACACATTGGGAATAATCTATCCTCCACATAAATAGAGTGCATTACAATATAAAGCTAGTAAGTGAACCTTTCATTTCACAAACATGCCAATCATTGGAATGCTAGTAATAATGATTAGTTGTATGCCTTAATGCATCGAGTCATAATTTCATCTAAAATCAAGAAACATTCATATCATCCACATAAATCTAGTATCCCAACTTAGCCAACAAAGCATACATGGAATATTTTCATCAAGGACATGAAACAATTTTTAATCACCATTAAGGAATAGCACAGAGTTATACATTGATCAATAATGTACCATTCACGGTAATCAGTCTCATTCAAATATATAAAATTCATGGATCTTATCTAAATGGCTAGAGATGACTGGAAATTGAAGGTGGGACTTCAACTCTCCACCCAACCATAGGCTAGTTGCACCATATTATTTCTTGCATTTGTTCACCCCCAAGCTAGATCCATGACTCGAGGGATTTCTTTCTCAGGGAATTTCAACTAGTCTCAACTGGGTTATTGCTTAGTTCCTGGAGGAGTATGGGTTTACTTTATAGGTGGTTTATCAGTTGTGTTCTCTAGGAAGACACTATAAGATCCTACAGCTCATTGTCTGGGTGGTTTATCAACTTACTTAGAAAGCACTAAGTGGTTTAACAACTTCCTTAGAAAACACGTAGTGGTTTATCGGCCCTTTTCAACAAGCACTCATCACGCAATTCCCCCTCCAAGCATCCAACTGACCATTCATTCTTGGATACCATAATCCAACAAATTCAATGCATCAATACTGGGAATCACATCCCATTAGTTTCAACATACTTTCTCAATGCTTCAATACTAGAAATCACATCCCATCACTCTAAACATACTATTATTAAGCTATTCAGTGAACCTTTCATTTCACAAACATGTCAATCATCAAAATGATGGTAATAAAAATTAGTTGCATTCCTTCATGAAACTAATCACAATTTCATATAAAATTAAGAAATGTTCATATCACCCACATAAAGCTACTATCCCAACTTATCCAACAAAACATACATGGAAAATTTCCCATTAAGTACATGCAACCATTTTCAATGACCATTCATGAATAACACAAAGCCATACATTAATCAATAACATACAATTCATGGTAATAATTCTCATTTAAATATACAAAAATCATGGCAATTATCTAAATGCTAGTGATGGCTATAAATTCAAGGCGGGACTTCAACTCTCAACCCAACCATATTCCAGCTGCACCATAGTCTTTCTTGTAGTTTTCAACCCCCAAGCCAGATCCATGATCCAAGGGATTGATTTCTCAGGGAATTTCAACTAGTATTAGCTAGGGTATTGCTCAATTGTAGGAGTATGGGTTTACTTTATAGGTGTTTTATCCTCTGCATTTCAAGGAAAGCACTGTCAAAGCCTATGGCTCACTATCGAGGTGGTTTACCAACTTACTTGGAAAACACTAAGTGGTTTATCTGCCTTCTCAACAGGCACTTAGTGGTTTATTCACCCTTTTCAGTAATCACCCTGGTGGATTTCTACCCTACCTAGTGGTCTATCATCTTACTTGGAAAGAACTAAGTGTTTTAACAACTTCCTTAGAAAACACTTAGTGGTTTATCTGCCCTTTTTAAAAATCACTCATCACCCAACTCCCCCTCTAAGACTCCCACTTACCTTACATACTTGGATACCCCATTCCACCCGTTGCAGTGCATCAATAATGAGAATCACATCCCATTAGTATGAACATACTTTATCACTCATGAAGTTCCTTACTCTTGCATTCCACCTTGTTTTTTTCCCTGGGTTCTCTTTCTATTTTTCCAACATTTTGTCGTGTCCTTTTTTTTTCTTCTCATTCTTTATTTTCCTCTAAGATCTCTTCATGCCCCCAAACTAGACTATTTGCTTTCCCTCCCCTCCATGTCATGGAATTAGGGAAACATGGGCATCTCCCCTTCCCAACATGTCTTTGACAACTATTTGATGGTGTGCATTCAACTGCTCTAGTTAACACCACTCTCATGTCTCCTACTCTTCAAGCCAACAAAATATAAAAGTTATTATAATTACAGTCATCATTTATCATCACAAAATCAAGGGCTAACACAAATGGTGTTACAAACCCCACCCCTTTTAAGGAACATCGTCCTTAGTGTTTTTTGTAACTAGAAAGGAAAAGGAAAAAACTGAGGTTTATATAAAAACTCTTACATCCTCTTATTCATCAAACAAAAATGGGTATAATGCCTTCATTTGTTCTACCATATCCCAAGTGGATTCATATAGTTCAAAGTGCTTCCATTTCACCTTGACCTACTCTATTACTTGATTCTGGAGCATGATCTTCCTCGATTCAAGGATGAAAAGTGGTTATGGTTAGAATTTTTCCTCGGGTTCCATGTGTATCACAGACAATTCAACAATATGATTAGTACCATGCACATATTTATTAAGCAAAGAAGCGTAAAAAAAATTATGTGTGTTCACCATGGGTGGAAAGGCCAATTTATAGACCATTGGCCCCACTCTTTCAAAATTTTGAAAGGGTTTACAAAATCTATTTGCCATCTAGGCACAATACCCCACTTTCAATGAACTCTTCTTCAATATAATGTTGAAATATATGCTCGTAGTGTTCATAATCAGACAGTTCCTATTTAATACCTTCCTTGATGTCAACTGTGCAAGTACTCAAGGTTTCCAAATGAACCTCTTATAGACTCTTGTTGACTAAATCTACCACCTTATTTTCTTTTTCCTTGATATGATTTATCTCAAATCAAAATCACTGATCAAGCTAGCCATCTTGATTTTCTAAAATTTAATTTAGGTTGGTCAAACAAATATCTCAGTCCCCCATGGTCCATCATCAACAATAACCTTCTCCCCAATAAATAACTCCTCCACATTTTTAAAGTATGCACTATTCTTGCAAGATCTAAATCATGGGTAACATAATTATTCCCATGTTCATTTAACTTTCTTGATGCATTACAAATCACATATCCTTCTTGCATCAGGACTCCAGCGAGTCCTTCCTCTCAAGCATCTGTGCAAACCAAAAAGTCCTCTCTGGATATTTTATTCTTAAGATAGGCGCACATGTGAGTAATTTCTTAAGCTACTCAAAAATAGTTGCACATTCTAGTTCCCACTAAAATTTTACTTCTTTCCTTTGCAACGCAGTGATTGGATGCCTAATCTTTGAAAAATCCCGAATGAAAAATTAGTAATACCAATCTAATCCCATGAAATATCAAACCTTTATGACATTTTGGGGAGTGGGACACTCCATTATGGCTTTGATTTTTCAGGATCTACAACTCCTCCTTCTGAAATAACATTCCCCAAGTAGTGAACCCACATTTGGAAGAATTCACACTTACTAATTTTCGCATACAACTTATGCTCCCTTAGTAATTGTAATACTACTCTCAAGTGTTCTTCATGCTCTTCTTTTATTTTTGAATACACTAGGATTTCGTCCACAAATACCAATACAAATTTGTTGAAATAGGTTCTAAGGACATTGTTCATCAAGCGCATGAATATGGCTAGGGAATTTGTAAGCCCAAATGGCACCACTACTAATTCAAAGTGTCCATATCTATTCCTAAAGAATATTTTGGGATATCATCATATTTAATCCTAACTTGATGGTATCCATACCTCAAATCTATTTTTGAAAACATTGAAGCCCCTCTTAGTTGGTCAAATAAGTCACCAATTTTGGGCAGAGGGTACTTGTTCTTCACTATAGCTTTGTTTAGTTGTCAGTAGTTGATACACAACCACAATGTGCCATACTTCTTTCTAACAAATAGCACTTAGGCTCCCCATGGTGATACACTTGTCCAAATATATCCTTTTTCCAACATATCTTTCAACTATATCTTCAATTCCACAAGTTCAAGCATACTCATTCAATTTGGAGCCTTTCATGCTCGCACCATTCCAGGAATTAATTCAATATCCCTCATGGGTGGTAATCTTGGAAATTATTTTGAAAATATATCACTAAATTGCTTAATAAATGGATGAATTTGAAATCGGTCAACATTTCCTTCCAATTCCTTAGAAATGTGGATTTCATATAACACACAACCCTTTCTACTACATCACTTTACTTAGAGTGCAATTATTTTCTTGAGCACGATCAATCTCTTTATCCCTTGTAGCATTATATTCTCACCAGTGTCTCTAAGGCACTCTAGTACTTTGTTGTAACAATAACTTTTGGTTTTTTGGGTTGCTAACTAGTCCATTCCAATTAAAACATCATATCATCCTAATGATAATAAATTGAGAGTTTTTGTGGACATGTGACTCATCTCCATAGGGCATGACTCCACTATATCTATCACCTACCTCTTAGTACCGGTGGCCAATTGAACCAACCATGATTTTTCATGAATTTTCTTTGGTAATTCACCTTTTTTTGTAACCTTCAAGCTAATATAGTTGAAATTAGAACATAGGTCAATTAAATTGAAACATGTTAATTAATTACCATACCTTCCATCTAGATTACTAAAGCTTGTCGGTCTACCTACCTATTTTCTAGTGTAGAATAAATTTGGGGTATATTCTAAGCCACATAAACACTGTTGTTTCTTCTTGTACATTGTACAACTTTGTGTCAAACTATTGTTGTTGAGGATAGTTCCTCCATAGATGGTTTTCTCACAAGTCCAGTACTGTACATACCCTTTCATGGACAATTTAGCCTCTTATTTTGCTAGTTTTGGGGGTCGATTTATGTTGATAATTGTGGAATTTTGTTGATATTTATTCTTGGCATAAGTGGTGAACTTCCCATTCTTCCCTCCCTGCTTATATCACAAAAAATTAATCCCTTTCCTTTAAATTTTACCTTACCTTTCTTCTTCCAATATGTTCAAACTTTAGTCTGGTGTTTGGAACATTCATAGAAATATTTTTCCTCCAAATGGTATCCTCTAGTGTTTTTGTTTCATCAAATTCAATCCTATGTCGATAGACTTGCGATAACCCACTGAGGTACCTTTGAATCTTCACCTTCTCATTTTTTATATATGGCACATATCTCAATAATTCCAAAAACATGTTGGTATATTCTTCAGCAGTGAACTATCCCAACTTATGCTTGTGGAATTATTTGACCTTATTGTTATAATACCTCATGGACATGTACTTCTCCCGCAAGTGTTTCTCGAACATTCTCCATGACAACTCTTTTTCTGTGATGTCCTTAGCATTCCTCAAATTCCCACCATATATCGTATTTTCCTTTCAAACTGAAAATAACTACTTTTTCCTTGACGTTTTCAGAGTATTCATTTCCCCCTAAAGTATTTATTCATCCCTAACAACTAAGACTCTACGTCTTAAACCTTATTTATATCTCCATCGAAGGTAATGGGCTTTGTATTCTTGAACTCCTCTAGCATTGAACACTTCTTACTTCTCCTTTGATGATGATGTTTCTTAACTGCAATATCTAATGATCAATAAAGGTTTCTTGACTCTCTTTTTTAAGTGTTGAGTAGGATCATACCTTCATTTGCATGCTTATTTATTTTCCTTGAATTGCTTCCTACTATCCTATTGGTATCCAACCTTTTCCTTTGGACCTTTGATGGGCTAGGTTTGGACTTGTGCCAATCTAGGAAGGTGGCACCAAGCTCCTATAATTTATGCCTTTTTAGGTTTCATAGGATCTACAATATCATTGCATTTACCTCTATTTCCCTTTCTTGTGATCTAACAATATTTTAATTGTCTGCTTTGCAGGTCCTTAGCTCAACTCTTAAGCTTCTAAGGGTGTCCATCTACTCATGAGATTCTTCCTCTTTCCTTTTCCAAACTAAATATTCTTCTTGATCATGCTAGGATATACTTGTGCCATAATTCTCCATCCTGCACTCATCCCTTTACTCTCTTATTGTTCCTTGGTGTATTTTTATGTGTTTTTACACACACATAACTGTTATCCAACTAAAAATGAAAACGAACACCATTACCTATCACCTTGGCTTATTTTCAATAAGAATGTTGATGTGAAACCATATGAAACATAAAATCTTAATTAGTATGTATATTTAAAGATAAAATAACCAGTTATTAATTCTGTCAAATCAAACATTATATTAGTTGTAATTTAAAATCAATACACATCTATAAAAAAAAAGAAACTAGTAGATCAAATATTCATCCTCGGTGTGTGCATGTGAGCCTCTTAAGTTATAGTGTTGAAGCTTCACTCTGATACCACTTTGTAACACACCCTCCCACCCCCTTGGGTTATTCTCGAGGTGTGGAAGGTGTTACTTTAAAAACTAACTCGATCTTCAGGGATTTTTATGAAGATGGGGCCACAAAAATCCTCTTTTACCAACATCATCGAAATTCAAAACAAATGCCACCATCGTGTTTGGATCATTGAGATATTTTCAATGATATTTTTTTATCTCAATCCAATTTGTGTATTGAAGGTTATTCCCATTTAAATATTTATTTCATTAAAACTTGCCACATTAGCAAGCATGACCGCACGACAATGTGGAGTGGCATACGTGGCCCTGCCACATTCCTCAAAATCCAACATGGTGTTTTCCACCTCATCACACCATAATGCCACCACACCATACCTTTGGAAATGTCTTTTTCAATACTTTTGACACGATGATTAATTTCATGTTATCTGTTGAAGGGTTTCCCATCTAGTGTTCTCTGTCAAGTGTTAGATGGAAGGTGCTGACGAGAAAATTCTTGTACCTTAAATCCAATAATTTGATGTTGCGCCTTACGTTACCTCCAACATGGTGTGACCTATGGCACCACCTAACATCCATGTCATCCAGCTCCAAGTTACTTGTTACCTATTATTCTTACTGACGCTAGGGTAATGTCACCCTACCATGTGGCATCTTATGGCCATGCCATGTGTCATCCAAAAATATGCTCTTTTTCCATCCAACATGACTAATTATGCCTGCCATGTGTCATGCCACATAGGAACCATGTCAGCATATGTCCACGTCACCTACCCCTGTGGCATACATGCAAACCTACCCAGCCTATCACACCTGCCACCTCAACCTGCACCAGGGGTCCCGCAAGGCCAAGCCCCTTTGTGAAAAACTACATTTTTATGTTATATATTTTGGTACCCAAGACATGATTTCTCTATTATGCCCCACTCAATATTTATGTTCCTCGAGACAAAAATATCGTTTCCTATCATCACACCACAAGGTCACCATATAGCAGGGGCTTGTGCCAACTTAGGTATGGAGTGATGCAAAATTTCACGTTGGGTAACATAATTATTTCTTGTTATGCATGATTTTTCAATGGCTCCTATGCCCTAAAATGGTCCATACCTAATATCTGCTGAGAGAGGTGAGGTAAGATGAGAACGTTCCTGGAAAGTATTGGGAAATCTATGTTTTCACCCTCTATCAACATTGCTCATCCTAAAGTTATTAACACATACTACTTGGCTAGGAAGGCACGACGCGACATGAAATTTCACATCAGACTTCAACGATAATATTCTTGTCCCATGCACTTCATGAGAGTATTCCTTACATTGAAATACAACTAAATATTTATTTAAAGTTGAGTAATGTGATGTATTTATTTTCTCATTCATTCATCACCCTTCAAATTAAATTAGATTATAATAGTTGTAACGCACTGGAGTTAGATATTTTATTTTGTTGCATAGTTGGCATTGTCTAGATGGATGGTGGCATATAGTGTGTTTACATGTCAACTAGGCTAGAATTTATGTAGCTAGAAGTGATGGAAATTGGGCTAGCAGTGATGTGCATGTTGTTTAAAGCTAAAGGGGAGTCCCATGGTTGTTGCACTCATGTAGAGAATCATCATAGTAGCAGAGTGTGCCAATAAGCTATAAAATATTATCGTTATGATGATTTTTTGGTCCAAGATTTGGAGGAGCTTCAACCTCAGAAGATCATCTCAGATGCTCCTGGAAGTGACATAGTTGGATAGTGCTCAGAAAGAGATTTCCAACGGTATATTGAAGTTCACAAATGGCCTCTAGGATTAGGATTTATTTCCAATCAAAGGTCAGTGCCCAAAAAGTCAAAGTTGAAGAATTAAATATGGAGTGGGGTCAAAGTGGTGACCAAGTTTGACACTCATACAAATTTAGCGGATATTTTGAATCAAATAAGCTAAGTGAAGTCTTGGGCGGAGTCGACAAGCGAACAAGTACGTTGAGGTTAAGCTTGGGATGGTTCACATGTCTGCACAGAGGTTAAGCCTGGGATGACATCAACCCAGGAGGTCCTTCCCTGGAGAGAAAAGGTGCAATGGAAATTGAAAAATCCTAGGATGATAAAAATCCAAGATAACGTAGGCAAACAGTGGTGGAAACAATTCTCATTAGCCAATGGTAGAATCCAAGACATAAATCTCAGAAGGTAAATATTGGAAGGAATGCCTCAGAAGAATCATAAAGTGAGCTAAGGAAGAGTATCCACGATGACATGTGCATGGGATGACGTTATCATGAAAATACAATATGGAGGACACATGGCATGCATTTTCAACGTTTTCAGGTGGCCTAGTGGGCCAAATTCGAGTGACACATGTCACCACTCAGGAGGCACCACATGGGGTTGATGATGCAAGTATGACATCATCCTAGAGGAAAATTAAAAGCTTTCCTGAAAGAAACAAGGTAAGCACACTAGGAGCTTTAATTGGGAAGAACATTGGGAGTTTTAGCCGAGAAGCACATCGGGAGCCGAAAGTTCCATCCCTAGAAGAAACAGAGGTTTTAACGGGTGATAGAGCTAAGAAGACGAGAATATTGGGAGCCAGTAGTTGGGAAGTCGAGAAGCTAGGGTAGTTGTAGAGGTATGAAGGGTTTTCCCAGAAGGAAATCCTGGAAAGAAAAAAGCTTGGAAGAAAAAACAAAGGAAAGTCGAGAAGTTTATCAGGGAAAATGAAGCCAAGAGACAGAGATTCTTCTAATGAAAATTTTTTCAAATTATCTTGGAGGCTTGATCTCAGAAGGTCCACCTTGGAGGAAAAAAAAATATGCACCAAGAGTTTTAGTCGAGATAAAAAATAGAGGAGACAATAATAATGACAACAATTGACAATTCTTTCAAATGATGAAAGGAACTCCCAAGTCATGGTTTTTGTGGAATTTCACATGTTATTGTGACTATAAGCCTTCACGCCAATTCCACTAAAAAATGGGTTGCAGGTTGTATGTTTAGCGCTTGAGGACTTGAATGGGTCAATAAATTTGATAAATAATCTCCATATTTGGTAGGTATTCCATATGTATATTTGCACCGCATTGGTGGTAAATAGAGCCAGAATGGGTCGACAACTAGATATGAGATTTGGTGTCAAGGGAAACTGTAAATATTATTGGATCAAGGACCATGATTAAATATTGAATTTATGAGCCTAGTTTATGCAGATCAAGCCATGCCTGAGCTTCCTTGCAAGCCACAAATAATTCAATTGATAATATGGACAGGTACAGAAGATTTTACAATAGCTTAGAGAAGCCATGCATGAATTACAATCTGAGCACAATGGGAAATTAATAATCATGGTATGCCTTACTAGAATACATAGCTTGAATGAGAATTAGTTCTTAGTATGTTGAAACACTTAAGTGTCCACTCTCAAAGTTAATGCAACTACAATGGGCATGTAATCTGATATAGCAAGCTACAAACCAGGGATTTGGTGCTTCCATCTAGTGGGTAAATGAGGAGAGCTTGGAGGTCAGTGCCTCCTGCAAGTGGGTGTTTACATAAATCCATGAAGTAAGTGCTTCATGGTAAGATGACCAGATGTCTGTAGAAGAAGGGAGTTGGTGCTTCCTACTAGTGGGTGCTAGCAAACAATCATAGGGAGTTGGTGATTCCTGTGAGTGGTAGCTCACAAAAAAATCGATGTAATAGAGTAGGATCTTATAATTACATCAAACACATGATTGGTGGTTTTTCCCTTTTAGGTTTCCATGTTACATCCTCTGTGTTCTATGTGCTTGTTGCTAATGCTTTTGGTGTGTGTGTGTGTATGTATGTTTGATAGTTTAATTTGATGCATATGATATGAGAGTGGTTGCACACATAATGGTTTCCAAGCTTGAACATGAAAACTATAAATTGGCATAAAATTAAAGATTAAATTATTTTGATTCACCCCCCCCCCTCACAATATTTAACATTGTTTCCAAAATGTTTGTTATTTTCTCACATATTTTATGTTTTGATGATATTTCTATATCACACAACAAACAATTACATTAATGGTTGATGGACCATAACCCAAATGGGTCTCTCATCCCAATCGATGTGGAGTCTAATTGGGACTTCACACAAGAGAGAACCCCTATAACTTTCTACATGCCTTAATAATAGCTCCTTTAGAGCCCAAGTCGTTGAATCTTGACCCTACAAGATGTCCTATGCCAAAAGACTTATCCTTGGTGCACCAATCCTCAAAATAATTTTTTTAAGGAATACCGCACGGTGAACCCAAAGGGACACTTCCCCACATTCATGGATGTAATCTCTACTAAACATGTTAGCATAAACTAGCATGTCTCACTTATGGGATTCATATGGGGCACTTGCAAGTGTGGAATGAACCAAGTTCCCAACCACATTGAAATGGTTAATCTAACCCATTGGTTTAAATCATATGCATATATCCATTGTGGGTAAAAGATCCTTCTCAAAATCCTTATAAAAAATGGGGCCATAAGTCTTTTTACTTTTCCATCTTAAATATACTATCTATGTGTTATTAATACATATACATTTCTTAAAATGTTACATTTTCATGTATTTGACAATATAATACATATGTAATATTGATTTAAAATCCTCGCGCAACATTTTCATAGAGGAATTTCACTAAGGCATAACTCTACGACCCTAATCTACAAGCTTGACATAATTAGGAGCACATTTTTTTCTCCCACTCTTGCTTTTAGTTTTATTTTCTCTATATTCCTTTATTCCAATATGAACAATTAACTATCTTTACAAAAACCTATCAAGGGGAGGCCTAGCAAAGAAAATCTAGATAATATTTACGTTGTAAAGCGTCCCTATTTGAAAACAACTCCCCCAACTACCATGTGTATCATTGTGCACCATTGATTTTGATGTTAGAAGATTGAAATAGTGTTTGCCTTCGGATTAAATATTGTTTTTATTAATCAGTTACACAGCAAAACCGTTTTAAAAATAATCAACTTCATTCTCGCTTGGTTATATGATCACAGTGAGAATCCAAATGAAGTATCTTTAGCTCGTAAATGATCATATCAATCCACGCTGACGCAGAGGAAGTATATTAAGGCTTTCTGATGAAGTGAGGGCTTTTCGAACTATGTGAAGAGATTTTCACTTGAGTTTCAATCACGCTCAAAGTGTAGAAATTATATAACTAATGCATTATATGTATAATATTCTCCTGATCACACACTATTTGACTTCATGCACAATACAGAATCTATTCCACCATTGATCATCACATGCGGAAATTAAATCAATTGCAATGCACACATGAAACCATAAAAATTCACACACATTAACCTTAGATTTAATGGAACCCTAAGCTAAAAACCCCAACTATCTGTATATAATATATTTCATAGAGATCATATAACAATCCTCATACAAATCTGATCATATCAAGCTCTCAGTACAATACAATCGCTACACATTAATCAGGCCTGATCTTGCAAATCCATGCACCAGATCTCGCCACCTTTACTAGCCTCGCCTTCTACCGCACAATGCCTCGTCAAGAATGGCTCAATGAACCTTAATCCACCCGGCTTGCATCACCCAACTCTCATCGCATTCCCAACCAGCAAGTTGGATGCAATCAACGCATCACTATAGTAACAACTGATACTCACACTTGCTCTTTCACCTACCTCTCCACTGGTCTCCACTGAAACTTTCCATGCACTATAGTTAACTGATGTATTCTTCCATTGATTAATGAGTTATTATTTAGTGAATTAATTAACTAATTAATTCACACCACTCTCACTAGTGTATCAATCAGTTAGACTAGATACAACTAGTTCAACTGAGTCTAACTGAGTTAAACTGAATACAACTCCACCAACTACTTCTACAACTCCACCAAACTCTGTCACATGAGTTCTAACTGAAGTCCTCCATGCAATAGCTCCACTAAACCCTCGGGAATAGCACAATTCCTTCTTTCAGCTGTTGTGCCACAACTGTGCACTTACCTGAAGTGCTCCAAGAGAATAAGATGATGTTTAGAGTCCAAATATTATTAAGAGCTAATAATATTCGACATATCTATTTTTAGGCTAGCAATCTAAAAATAGATTCCGCCCAATATGTCTAAAATAAGAAGTCCATCTATTTTTCCAACTTGACCAACCATCCACAAATAGCATCCTGCAACTCATAGAATATGATCGACATGTCTAAAAATAGACATAGTCTAAAAATAAACTTTGCACCAAAAATAGCCTGCGGGCCCACTTAGTGAAGGTGACTCTTTTCACTAAGCTCATCATCTTGTTGAATCTAAACACTCCCTCTCAACAAGATAGGGATTATCTGCCACCCCGATCCTGTCTCTATGGTATTCGAATTTTCTCCTGGTGAGCGCCTTCGTCAAAATATCAGCATCCTGATCCTCCGTAGGAATGCAAGATAGTAACATGATCTTCTGCTGCACACAATCTCTAATATGATGGTACCAGATGTCAATATGTTTCGATCTATCATGAAATACTAGATTAACTGAGAGTTTAATGCAACTCTTATTATCACAATATATCACAGTAGGATCTAAGTGTGAACCGAACAACCCGACCAGGATCTTCCTCATCCATATAGCCTTGCATGCATCCAAAATTTATGCCATGTAATCGGCCTCCGCTGAACTGAGTGCCACGGATATTTGTTTCCTGCTGTACCAAGAAACTGTTGTAGACCCAATACTGAAAATCCCTCCAGATGTGCTCTTTCTATTCGTTGGGCTCCCTGCCCAATCTGCATCTGTGAAGCCATGCAGCTTCAACTCATCCGACTGTCTGTACAAAAGTCCATATCTCGATGTGCCTCTGAGATACCTCAGAACATGCTTGCTTGCCTTCCAAAAGAGCTTGGTATGCTTAACCATAGCTTGTAAAATTTGGTTAACAACGTAGCATATGTTCGGTCGTGTATTGACCAAATACATGAGCGAACCAACCAACTGTCGATAAACAATGGCATCCACTACCTCTGCCGATGTAGCATCCTCTTTCCTCCAACCACCAGGAAGAGGAGTGTCAATAGGCTTGCAGCCTTGCATGTTGAACTTCTCTAGTATCTCCCGGGCATACTTGCCTTGAGACAAAAACAGTCCATCCTTCCGCTGCCAAATTTCCAATCCCAGGAAATAATGAAGGATGCCCAATTCCTTCATCTCAAACTCCTTTGCAAGATCAGCCTTGCATGAGTGTTTCAACAGTTCATCACCTGTTAGTAATAAATCATCTACATAAAGTATAATGATCAGCAACTTACCCTCAACCACAATCTGGTACAGGTTGGGATCCACCTCACTCTTGGTAAAACCAAGTCCGGTGAAATAACTGTCTATCCATGTGTACCAAGCACTAGGTGCTTGTTTCAGCCCATACAGTGCTCTCTTGAGCCTGCACACATGCGACTCGCTGTTAAATATTTCGAAACCTTCAGTCTGCTTTATGTACACCTCCTCCTCAATGACTCCATTGAGGAATGTAGTCTTCACATCCATCTGATGAATGTGCCAACCCATCTGCGCTGAGAGAGCAAGGATGCTCCGTATGGAATAATACCTTGCGATAGGTGCAAAGGTTTCTTCATAGTCGATCCCCTCAATCTATGAGAAGCCCCAGGCAACAAATATTTCCTTGTACTTCTCAACGCTCCCATCAGCAGCTTGCTTCACTTTGTAGATCCATCTCGAACCTACCACTGATTTCCCTTCCGGCCTTGGGACAATCTCCCATGCATTGTTTCTAACAATCGAATCATACTCTTCCACCATGGCATCTACCCATGCAGGGTCCTCCACAGCTTCCTCGAAAGAGGATGGCTCCGTCATGATACACTGGCTCATCAAAGCCATGTATCTAGTAAATTGGTCAGGTGATTGTCTCTGTCTGCGCTGTGATGTAGGTGCTCCTACATTTTGCGCTGCATCAAGATTCAGTCGCTTAGCTTCTGTAGTGCGCTTCCGCCCTCTGATGTTTGGCACTGCAGGAGTGGTTTCTTCCACTCCATGAACCTCCTCTTGTGGATGATCCACATCCTGAGGCTCACCCTTAGGAACTAATAGCTCCTCATCTGCATGCAAGTGTAGCTCCCTCTAAAGTGATAACTTCATGACTTTCTCCTCATGAAATTTGATATCCCGTCACACAACAGTCTTCCAACTATCTGGAAAATACACACAATAGTTGTGGGGTGTTTCTGTGTACCCCACAAATATTCCCACCTCTACGGTCAGCTCCAGATTCTTCCTGGCATCCTTCGTCACATGAATGTAAATAGGTGAGCCAAAAATATTCAAATGATAAATATCAGGCTTCTTACCAAAAAACGCCTCTTCAGGTGTACTCATGCCAAGTACTCTATGAGGACAACGGTTTTTCACCTAAACCATAGTGTTGCATGCTTCTGCCCACAAGTGTATGGGAAGGCCTTGATCATGCAACATCGCTCGTGCAGCACCCACGATCATTCTGTTCTTTCGCTCTGCGACCCCATTCTGCTGTGGGTTATGAGGCGCTATGAGCTCTCTTCGAATTCCTTTTGCGCTGCAAAAGTCCTTGAATTCTCTAGAGATGAATTCACCACCATTATCGCTCCTAAGAGCCTTCACTTGCTTCCCCGACTCTTTCTCAACCAGTGCCTTGAACTCACAGAACTTTGAGTATGTCTCGTTCTTCTTTTGCATGAAGAAAATCCAGCACTTATGAGAAAATTCATCAACAAATATCACATAATACTTGTGCTTTGCTATTGAAGCTACTAAGAAAGGTCCACACACGTCTATGTGAATTCTCTCAAGGATTTTCATGGTGTGACTATCCTTCTCATGAAAGGTGGCTTTCACAAATTTTCCCAAGGTACATCCCTTGCACTGATCTGACTGCGCAAGTGTACCTTTGGGAAGCCTGGTAGAAATATGCTGCAAAATTTTAAAAGCGCCATGGTGAAGATGGCCCAATCTCCTGTGCCACAATTCGTCCTCATCCCGGCTCACCACTGCTTCTGCTTTGCCTTCCATTGTTGCGTAGCCATCTACCTGCAATTGATAAAGGTTCCTAACTCAAACCCCTATCCTCCGGGTTTCACCAGTTTCCTTACTGCGCAGGAAATCCTTTCCCTCGCTAAAGACAACATCATATCCCTTGTCTTCCAACATAGCCACAGAGATCAGATTCTTCTTCAATCCTAGAACATGCATGACATCCTTCAATGTGAAAGGTTTACCAGACTCCCTCTCAAAGGAAATGGTCCCGATACCAGTTGCACTGTATCTACCATCATCGCCCATCTCGATGTGCACTCCAAAATCCTTCTCATCCATATCACTGAACAAATATTTGTCTCTGGTCATGTGAAAAGATGCACCACTGTCAAGAAACCACACTGAACCCATCACACTTGAGACCAAGCATGCAATCAGCGAAAAATCCAGCTCAAACTGCGAGGCTAAGGCCTCTCCAGTTGCAGATCCAGTAGCCTGCTTATTTTTCTTCTTCTGTGGACAATTAGTGGCATAATGTTCGTGTTGGTGACAGTGAAATCACTTCACCTTGGACAAGTCCTGCTTCTTTCCTTTCGCACCGGATTGAGAAGGATTTTTCTTTCCCTTACCTTTCCTTGCTTTGGCAACCAAAGTGCAATTTTATTCATCTTCATTCTTCGATGAAGATCCATCCCTGGTACTCTGCCTTATCTCCTCCTGCACAAGATCCGACCAAAGTCGCTCCCATCCCGGGCAGTCTACCATCACGTAGTCCTCGTAGAATGCCAAATCTTTCTAAGAAAGGTATGAGTAGCCAGCTCATGAATTCATCAAGTCTCTTTCATATACAATAACCCCCACACTTCCCAGCTCATCCCTGCACTAGAAAAACTTCGTGAGGTACTTGGGTATACTTTCGCCCTTCTCCATTTTTATGTTCCTGAGTTTATCTTTGAGCGCCAACTTCCTCTGGTCTCTCTTGCTTTGGAAAAAGTCTATCAAATCTTTCCACATCAAGAATGAAGAAGATTTAACATGAAGGCTGGACACTATGTGATCCTTCACACCTTCCAATAGAATCGTTTGACATTTTTTTGTCTTCTTTTTCCATGCGTCAAGTGCAGCAGCATCGCTAGAAGCAGGTTTTGGAATTTATGCATCTATGAACTCCTTCAACCCATTATCCTCCAGCACGGCCTCCATCATGTCCTTCCATGCAATACAATTTGAGCTTCCCTCAAGGGCATACTCCAATCGCAATCCGTTGAAATACATCTCAACTTTGACACCAAGAAAACACTGCTGCAAATTCGAATTCCACCAGCACAAAACTCAACCGCTTAAATAATTGCAATCTGCTCCAATGATCAATGCTCTGATACCATGTAGAAATTATATAACTAATGCGCTATATGTCTAATATTCTCCTGATCACACACTATTTGACTTCATGCACAATACATAATCTATTCCATTATTGATCATCACATGCAGAAATTAAATCAATTGCAATGCACACATGAAACCATAAAAATTCACACACATTAACACAGTGATTTAACGGGAAATCCTGAAGCTAAAAACCCCAACTATCTGTATATAATATATGCCATAGAGATCATGTAACAATCCTCATACAAAGCTAAACATTTCAAGCTCTCAGTACAATACAATCGCTACACACTAATCAGGTCTGATCTAGCAAATCCATGCACCGATCTCTGCCACCTACTAGCCTACCTATACTGCGCAATCTCTACTGAAGAATGGCTCTGAATGAACTCAAATCCACCTGGCTTGCATCACACAATCCTCATTGGCATCTCCACTAAGTGTTGGATGCAATCAATGCATCACTATAGTCACAACTGATAGTCATATTGCCCTTTCACCTATCTCTCCACTGGTCTCCACTGAAACTGTCCATGCACTGTAGTTAACTGATGTATTCTTCCATTGATTAATGAGTTAATATTTAGTGAATTAATTATTAATTAATTCACACCACTCTTACTAGTGTATCAATCAGTTAGACTAGATACAACTAGCTCAATTGTGTCTAACTGAGTTAAACTGAACACAACTCCACCAACTACTTCTACAACTCCACCAAACTCTGTCACAAGAGTTCTAACTGAATTCCTCCATGCAATAGCTCCATTAAACCCTCAAGAATAGCGTAATTTCATGCAATAAATTTGTTGTACCATGGCATAGCCCCAATTCTTAGAAAGTAAAGATAATGTTTAGAGTCCAAATATTATTAAGAGCTAATAATATTCGACATATCTATTTTTAGACTGGCAATCTAAAAATATATTCTGCCCAATATTCCTAAAAATATAAGTCCATATAGTTTTCCAACTTGACCAACCATCCACAAATAGCATCCTGCAACTCATAGAATATGATCGACATGTCTAAAAATAGACATAGTCTAAAAATAGACTTTGCGCCAAAAATAGCCTGCGGGCCCACTTAGTGAAGGCAACTCTTTTCACTAAGCTCATCATCTTGTTGAATCTCAACACTAAGTTCTTTCACATGTCGCGGCTAGTCACAACTCTCTGCTACATTTTTGTTGAGATGTTGCAGTGAGTCATGGTAGAAAAACCTGAAGAAGCTACACAAGATTCTTAAGGTAACGCCTAAGGCTTCTTGAGATGATACGTTGGAGTTTATTGAGAGTGAGAGTAACCATCATTATTTCAAATTGCTTCCTCAATGATCCCCCTTTATCTCACGCTCTATGCTCTTTCAGATGTCACGGCCAGTCATAGCTCTCTGCTGCATTTTTGTTGAGATTTTGCAGTGAGTCATGGTAGAAAAACCTAAAGAAGCTACACAAGATTCTCAAGGTAACGCTGAAGGCTTCTAGAGATGGAAAATTTGATTGAGATGGTCCTTATAAATGTAGTCAAATTTCGTAAAAAAAAATATAAGTGGACCAAATCAATATATACTTTTTCCATTACTTTTTTCATTTTTTCATTTTTAGTTTTTTAATCATTTTAGTATATTAAATTTTTTTCTACTATAGACAAAAAATAAAATTATGGAACAAGGTTCATGCAAAGTATATATATTTTATTAATAAACCATTATATATATTTTATTCTTATTGTTTAAAAGGTTTTCTAAACTCTATATTTTATTTTTATTTTTAATTGTTAGGAGATTCTTTAAAGTTTATTTTATTATTTTCTTTTGGTTTTTTTTTTTTTATATGCGGTAGCCCGTCACAGCTCTCTACTGCATTTTTGTTGAGATGTTGCAGTGAGTCACGGTAGAAAAAACTGAAGAAGCTTTACAATATTCTCAAGATAACGCCTAAGGCTTCTCGAGATGATACGTTGGAGTTTATTGAGCCTGAGAGTAACTGTCATTATTTCAAAACACATTTCAGCAATGATCCCCCTTTCTCTCACACTCTAAGTTCTTTAAGATGCCGCGACCAGTCACAACTGCCACATTTTTGCTTAGATGTTGCAGTGAGTCACGGTAGAAAAACCTGAAATAGCTACACAAGATTCTCAAGCTATCCCCTAAGGATTCTCTAGATGGAAAATTTGATTGAGATGATCTTTATAAATATAATCAAATTTCATCAAAAAAATAAGTGGACCAAATCAATATATACTTTTTCCATTTTTTCATTTTTATTTTTTAATAATTTTAATATATTAAAAAAAATTTCAACTATGGATAAAAAAATAAAATAACCTTAATTTTATCTTTTTCGGTTTATGGAACAAGGTTCATGTAAAGAATTTATTTATATTTTATTAATAAACCATTATCTTTATTTTATTCTTATGGTTTAAAATGTTTTCTAAACTCTATTTTTTTTTTTTTTTTTTAACTATTAGGAGGTTCTTTAAAGTTTATTTTATTATTTTCTTTTGGTTTTTTTTATATGGTAAATATTTATATTTTTCTTTAGTGAAATTCCATCTGGTCAACTTTTAACTTCAAAGAAAATAAAATATTATTTGTATATCGAGAGGGTTTCATGTGATAGAGGTTAGAAATAGTGAGAGAAAAGATATGGTAATTTTATCAAGCTTATCATTTTTTATAATGTTTTGATTTGGACATTCTTCTAAAATAAATATTGATGTAGCTATTGAGAAATTAGGAGCATAACCAGTCCCTAAAAACAATTGAAAATTTTACTATTTTATCTTTGATTGATTCCAAATAATAGTATAATTTATAAATAAATTAAGAAAGAAAACAATACATGTATTTTTAAATTTTATATTTAATAATAAAGCTTACAATTATTATTGATATTATGGTGATCATTTGGATACTTAATATTTATTTGTGATATATTTTTAAAATGCTATGATCTTTTCATTTATTTATATTTTGAAATATATATTAGTTTATAATACTTGTTAAAAGAAATTACAACTAAATTATAATTGTTCTTACTGAAAAAATTAAAATATATTCTAATTGATGGTGTTTCCAAAACATTATTTGTGATATTGTCATGGTCATTTGTATAATTTTAATTATTTGTGATTTATTTTTAAATCAATATGAGCATGTTATATTTATATGTTTGAAATACATACTAGTTGATCATAGTTCTTAAAAACCAATGTACAATAAATGATTAGGCTTACAAATAATTCATAATTATAGTTAAGTAGAATATTATTATTTTTTGTATTGTTGAAATATATATTAATTAAATGAAAATATCAAAACTAATTGTATTTTTGATATTCTCATGGTATTTTAAATATTTATATGTATTTGTGATATATTTTTTTAAGTATTTATATTTTTCAAGTATATATCGGGTGATAAGTTGTTATTCTTTGTGGTTTTGATTTAATCTCTTTTTTCCTATTGAAAATATGTTTTCCTATTGAAAATATGTTTTTTGGTACTTCGATACTTATGGTTCTTAGAGAAAAAATGGTTATACTAATCAAACACCTCATTTTCTAAACTTCTTATGGTTCTTAGAGAAGAAATGGTTATCCTAGTCAAACACCTTAGTTTCTAACCTTGTTGAATAATGATATTTCATCTTAGGACCATTGTTGGAGTAGAGAATACTTCAACCAAGTACCTCACCTTATGGGTCACCTTTACCATAGTGCCTAGGAATACATAAACCAAAAAAACATTGTGCAAAAAAAGTGATACTTATCTAAAAATGATATTAACATATATAGTCGTAACCAAATTATGTAACTGAATAACCCAATACTGTAAAACATATTCCTTTGATAAATGTGATAATATATTTTTTTAATTGAAAGGGTTATTGAGTGCTTTAAGGTGTTTATATATTCTTATAGTAACCCATTAATGTTAATGTATTTTTATTGTTGTCACATAAATTAATGTTCATTTCTTTTGAGTATCCATTGAGGATGTTCTTGTCTTTTTAATGCTATGATGTAAATTAATGTTGTAGCTATATTGCATGATTCATGTGAGAGCATTTCCTCTATACTACTCTTTTCTATGTTTATGCTTTACAATGTTTCCTTTGCAACATATGGTGCAATTTCTAGTTATGAATATATGGAATCATTAGATAAACATAGAGAAGATAAAAAATAAAAACTTCAAACAAAGTTAGAAATAATGCTTGATAATAAGGTTAGATCCTTGGAAATCAACATTCATAAATAGAAAGACAATAAATTACTAGGGTCGGAGATGTGGTTGCAGAAAATGGACATTTGATTGCAAGAAATGGAAAAGCAAGTGAAGAAAAGAAACAATAAATCAAGAAGGAGAGGTCTATATTATAGAAAATCTAAATCTATGGAGCAAGATCAAAGGGTTGGAGGAAAATCTAAACAATCGTTTTTTCCTGAATAGTTCAAAATGTAATTTGGATATAAAACCTATCATAGAGGAAATGAATAAGATCAGAGAGTTAGACCATGAGAGTAGCAAAAGGTCCTTGAGACTCATAATTTTTGGTTTAAAACCAAAGAAAATTAAGGATGCACTAGCAATAGTTAAGGAAGAACGAAAAAATAAATTACAAATTGAAACAACTTGTCTCACAGAAGCAAAGAAGATGTGAAAAAAAATTTAGCATAAAGATAAGTTAATACATGTTAAGATAATCTCTAATGACCATAAATATTACATACTTGGTAAAATTTCAAATTTAAAAGGGTTAGTAATATTTACAAATGAAGACCTTAGTCCAAATGACCACACTGAATTATGGAAGGAAGTTCAAAAGGTAAAGGAAGCTAGGAAGGAAGAAAATTGGACCATCAATAGGAATAGAAAAGTTATTATTAGGGTCAGATGCCAAAAATATAACAATAAATAGAAAATGGGACATTATAGATCCTCTCTTGGAATCATCATGGCCTTCTATGGAGCAAAGGGTCTATGTTAAGTTATATCTCGTGTGAAATTGAGATTATATTTCTTATGTGTGAAGAAATATTTTCGGAGTTAATCACATTAGAGATAAATTATCGACACATTTCAAACCATATAGTGTGGTTCATCATCAGGACAAGATGGAGAATTAAATCATGGCACCCGATTAAATAGAGATATTAATGTAGAGACCATTAATATTTTTAACGATTACAACTAGTTTTGAAAAATGAATTTTTTAGAATGTTTAAATGGACCTAAGTCAAATATTTAGATTAAGTCAAAGATTTAGATTTAGATTACTTTTGTTTTTAGATTAAAATATAAATAAATAAGAATAAAATTAAATTAATTGAAAATTTATTTATAAAATAATATTTTAATTTATACACAATAAAATATTTAGATTAAAATATAAATAAATAAGAATTAAATTAATGATTAAGTTGTGGTCAAATATTAAGTCAAAGTCCACGAGGTCTTTGATAGACGGTGATCGGGTGCTCTGTTAAGGCACTCCTTGCTGTGAAGTCACTGGTTCAATTCCCCACCCTGATGGGGGTGATATATTGGACATGTTGAAGATTTAGTCCTGCCAAGCTATATATATATATATATATATATATAGTTTTAGATTGAATAATAAAATGTTTTATGAAATATTATTTTAATATGTACAGTCAAATATTTAGATTACAATATAAAAAATAGGAATAAAATTAATAATTAAGCCTATGTCAAACTTTAAAAAGGGGCCAAGCCCAAAAATAAATAAAATTCATAGAAAAAAAATCAAAATAACTAACAATAAAATTAAGCTAAAAATTAAATCAAGTGATTGACCAAAATTATATTTTTTGTTGAAACTTGGAATATGATGAATCTAAGGTCCCTCATGTAGAAGGATTTCTTTTATGTTAGGTGTGAAACAATAAATCTTGTTGTAGAGGGATTGGAGGCATAACTTGCTACATAAAAAGAAAAAAATTTCTCACATTATGCTTCATAAGAAAGACCATTTTAATTAGTAGGAGGGGATGGATATCTCATATATTAATGCTAAAAAGGTTTATATAGAATTTTTTTCTTTCACGCCTATTAACTCTATATTTTATAAGAAAAAAAATATAGATAAAAATTCCCC
Source organism: Pinus albicaulis (assembly GCA_034641835.2). Classification (NCBI taxonomy): domain Eukaryota; kingdom Viridiplantae; phylum Streptophyta; class Pinopsida; order Pinales; family Pinaceae; genus Pinus; species Pinus albicaulis. Next base: position 892,607,496 of record CM076577.1, on the reverse strand, counting down.
TTACAACAATATCCTAGAGTGAGATGTTTAGAGATTGAAAATGATGGTTGCATCCTCTTGGTAGGAGACTTTAATGCTAGAAAAAAAAATAATCAAACTATCATTTTAAGCAATGTTTCCAACCCTAATCCTCTAAGGCTAGATGAGGCCCTTATTTTAGCTATCAAGTACAAAAGAAACTATGAATACTTAACTATGTATTTCTTTGGTATTGAGCTAATCAACCTCTGCAATTCTCAAGGTCTAATAATTTGCAAGCATCTAATGAAGTGGCTAAAATGCATCTATGTGACTTTTATTCATGTCCTTTGCAACGACATCCTAGATTTTGTGATATTTGATTTCCCTACATATAACCGAATAATAAATTTTAACCTCTTAAACGACCATGATCATAAATTTGGTTATAGAACATAACTCTAAACTTGGTCATGCACAAAATATCCATTGAAGAGAATTATGATAACCAAAAGTTCTTGATTTTTGACAAAACAAAGTTAATCTTTTTCCAAGGATTTAAAAAATGAACTAAATATCTTATCAAATAAGAATAATATTGTGATCTCTATCATTTTTTTATGACAACCCTCTCTATTCCATCAACAAGTTCTCTATCAAGGTGTTGCATAAAAAGAAAAATAGAACAACCAACCCTTGGTATGATAAAGAGTGTAAGATTGCTAGAAAATCCTTAAGAGATGCTTCTAATGAGTCCTTAAAATATGGCAAGATAAATGGATACAAAGCCTTAATCAAAAAGGAAAAAAGGTACAATATAGATAGCAATACAAGTTTTTACATCTATCTAAGCAGATCCTAGAAAATTATGGAGGCTAATTTTGACTTGTAAAAATAGATAAAATAATATGGTTCCCTTGAGGGATTGCAATCCCTACCTTAAAAATATTTATGAATTGATTATGTCATAGACCAAACCATAGAGGAATAATTTTTTTAAATAGATAACATTGAGTTTTGGGTTGAACATATCATAAAAGGGAAAGCTAAGGACATAAGAGTACCAAACAAAAATCTTAAAAATTGGAGGGGTATCCTCATCCCTCACATCCACAAGCTTTTCAATTTAACAATCAAGTAGGGAATCCTTAAGCCCTAGATTAAAAGCCTCATTGTACCTACTTTTAAAAATGGGGATAAAACAATCCCTCTAACTATAGGGTCATTATGCTTAGGCACATTTTAGCCAAGTTATATGAAATTATTTTGGAAAAGAACATCAATATATGATTAGAAATTCATAGAAAAATACTAAAGACCAAGCTAAATTTAGGAGCTATCATTCAACTGTTGACCACCTTTATTACACTTATATCATTATGGAGAAATGTCACAATAATAAACAAATCCCTTGTGTTTTTTGTTGAATTTAGAGAATATTTTGACATAATGCTTAATACTAACCTTTGGAATAGGTTAGAAGAGCTAAAAGTTCCTCTCAAGTTGAGAACTTCTGTGATAAGGTTGTACAAGAACATTATTACCAAGTTTAAGAACACTAGGGGTTGGTTAGATTAACTAAATTGTAATATAGGAGCTAAGCAAGGTTGTCCCATATTCCCTACATTTTTTGGCATATCATCATTAACAAGTTAGAGGGTTGCTTAGAAGAAGTGGGTTGTATCAGCCAAACTCACACTAGTGTAGTCATAATCCTTTTTCTTTGTGCTAATAATAGTGTTCTTATGGGGAGGAGTTCCTATGATCTTGACAAGCAACTAAAAACCCTCAAGGACTTGTACTCTAGTATAGGTATGATAAATTAACATTAACAAAAAGAAAGTTATTGTAATTAAATAAAAAATTATCACTTATGCTAATTTTGTGTATGAAAACAATAGCTTGGAGGAAGTTATTGCATCCAAATATCTCGTAATGATCTTCATCACAAGCATAATAGGAACTATAGCATTGAGAAAAGGATAAGAAAAGGGCATAAAAATTTGTATGGACTTAAAAACAATTGTGAACTAGTGCATTGTTCTCCATGGGATAAGAAGAAGTTAATCTTTAAAACCATCATCACTCATGTTATATTTATATGGTTATGAAGTTTGGGGCTACAACATCTCTAACAAATCATGGAGAAAAGTATTTTATAACTTTTTAATTGCAAAATTGAAGGAAATACACCCTATGTTAGCGTCCTCGTAGAAGCAAGTTTCTCCCCAAATTAGAGAGCAACTATGACTAGGTACCTAATGTACATGAATGGGATAAACACCATGGAAGATAAGAGGCTCCTTAATATTGCTTCAAACTCTAGTGAAAACCACCCGTAGTTAAAGCAGAGATGGCATAAAGATACCAACTCTTGGCTAAATCATTATGGAATAAAGGAAGACTTTACTCTGCAAAATAACAATAATATCAAAAATATTATTCATCTAAATTTGAGGAGAAATTTTGGTGTGATATAGAAGTAGAGATAAAATAAAATTAAGATACTATAAGGAGGTGATCAACCCTAATCTAGAAGATCAAAAACATCTCTTTTTATTTTAACTGGGATAAAGACGAAAATTGACATTGCTAAAATAAAGACAAAATTTCATGACCTCCATGGTGAAACAAGGTGTTGGAAAATTCCTAAAATAGGGTGGCTCCAAAAAAATTGTCATCTTTGTGAGGCTAAAATGGTTGAAAACGAAAACACTTATTTGAAAATGTTATGCATACACCCATATCAAGCCACAATTTCAAAATAGTTATCACAATACAAACATTTCTAAACATTTTAACTCATAAAAACAATGATTCATGAATGCTTTTCTCCAACCTTTTAAAGCACATAAATAAAAGTTTAAAACAAACCAAGTAATTCCTTACATTTCTTAAAAATTAATATACCAAAATTGATTTAAGTGAAGATTAACCATTATCATCATTATAATACTTCAACATAACACATTATACACACATATAAAAACTCATTTTCACACTAAAAACTATAAACCGGTATAGATCCATCTTAACCAAGGATCTAGCAAGAGCACAAAGGGAACATATCCCTTGACATGAAAACTCCTTTTAGAGTGCAAAACATGAATAAAAAGTTTGCAACTCAATAGCTTTGATCATTCTAGAAGCTTTGTGTGTGTGTGTGTGTGTTTTCATTGTTTAATTTGCATTTTTGAATGTATAAAATGGATTCAAGACCTTGAAATTTTAGTTGTAATTTGGATTGTGTACAATACACAACCTAAACTTGCAATTCCAACATATCTTTGCTAGATTTGAAACAAAATCAATTGAGAAATATACCCTTTTTATTTCAAACAAATTGACCAAAAAAATATACTTGAAAAGGGCCACAATGTAAAATAATGAGACTACTTACAATGTTTTAACAATAAATAAATAAAAAACCACTACTCTATATAATGCACATATAGGCTTTTTTTACTTTTAATTGCTTTTTTTCTCTATAAAGTTGATAAACATTATTTTATTTCATATCGACATCGAAATATTTTACATATGGATGAGAGCAAGACTGAAATTATTTTACTATATTTGAATTTAGGCTTCTCTGATCCATATCATGAAAAACAAGCAATTTGGTTCATCGTCGAGACATAATTTTACTATGTTTGTATGGCTAGTGAGATTACTTTTAATTAAAAAATCAAACAAGTATATTGCTTTTGTTTTTTCATTGTATTCAACATTTTAATTTTTTAAGGAATATTTTATTTTTATTTTAAAAAGAGCATTGTGTTGACTATAAGTTGAATACTCATGAAATTACACATCTCCCTTATATTAGGATGTAGAATGAGCATCTAGACTCAAATATACATAACTCAAAATAAAATATAGGAAAAAACTATTTCTTTGTCCATATATATATATATAATGTCTATTTAATATATATATATATAATGTCTATTAATTAATGTATAATTAATGTTGAATTTTAAATGTGTGTAGTTGTTAAGAAGTTGAGTTATTTTGTAGTATGTAGATATAGAGTATGTTCTAAAATTGTTTATGTTCGGAAATAAGTTAAGTCAGAGATTAAAAATATATATATACACAAATTAACCAACCAATACCCAATGGCATATGGTAGGAATGAAACCTTACTCTCTTATAAATAACACCATTAGTTAATTCCAAATTACTTGATTTTTCTTCTCAGTAATTAATTTAGAATTGTGTGGTTTTCTTTTTTTTCATGGAGGAAAAAACACCATGTATTGATTACTATAACACAGGTACATTGATCTTAGATAGATAGGTCGAAGATCTCCCTGAATGGTCTGAATTAGGTCACTATCAGTCAGAGATAAAACTAGTTATGACAGAATTGATACAACATGCTCATATAGAGGGACTGATACAACCATGAATGAGGCTAATGAGAAAAGAGCTGGCTCAATACTGAAGCTAAATAATAACTGTGCAATATGATCATAGCATCAAAACCAGAACAACAAAAAGAGGTCGTTGTCAGAGCTGAGGGCGAAGCATTTCTAAACTTGAGAGCTCAGGGGGGCGGGTGGGAAACCGAAGAGAGCAGCGGCCTGCCATAGAAGTGAGAAACAAAAATGGAACCAAAAGGGGCACTCATTCCATGCTTTGAGAGAGAGTCGGCGGGGTAGTTGAGCTCCCTGAAGATGTGCTGGAGAGGGGGATTGTGGAGCTTGTTGAGAAAGAATTTGATGCACCCAATCCATCCCTGCAATCCAAGAGGTTGAAAAAGAGACTTTCCAGAGAGGCCATCAATGATGGACTTGGCATCTCCATAGATGTGTAAAGAAGGGCGTTGTAGATTATAAGCCAGCTAGAGGACACTCCACAGGACGAGGACCTCTTCCTTGGTGTTGGTCCCAGCTCCACCATTCCATAAGAGGTGGAACCTGTCTCTATCTGATAATTTGATCCAGACTCCGAATCCGCAAATTCCATTCTGCGCGATTCCGTAAAAAAATAGTTGGCAAGGTAAAGGGGAAGCATCGGAAATGACGGGAGAGGTCCATGGGGGGAGGGGGGAAAGAGGGATGACGGTCAATCTAGGACATAATTGCCCCATGGATGTGGGTGGGAATCACATGTTTGCTTTCAAAGATGAAGCGGTTTCTGGCTAGCCAGACTGCCCAGAAGAAATAGAGGGGCAGCCTCCCAAGAGGTGAGAGTGTCGATGATGCAAAGGGGGCTCCAATCAAGGAGGGGGATGAAGGAAGAGAAGAGGGACCAGAGGTTTCGGATGAAGGGGCAAGTAAGGAAAAGATGGAGAATGGATTCAGAGTGAGAGAGGCAGAAAATGCATAGGCCAGGGCCAGAGACACCCCTATTGGATAAATTGTCCCAGGTCAGAATTTTATTCCTCCAAACAATCCATCCGAACAATAGGATCTTATAGGGGATTGATCCAGATTTATGCAGGAACGCAATAATACACAGAAATAAACATAAACACAGAGATGCAGTGGAAATAATATTTCATTTCATTAATATCAAATAACAGAAATATGCTTATAGACATAATGGAAATAAACTAGCTAGGGCGCTGATAGCATATCTCTGAGAAGAGATGTGGCAGCTAAAGGCCTCTGAACTGTGTTATAATGAGGCTCGAAGGCCTATTTATTGTTGAGAAACAATAGAAAACCATAAACATCCAAAAACCTAACCCTAGGAGATGAAGCGCCAAAATTGTGGGCCCCATTTGGGTAAATTAGTACATCAATCTTCCCAGGGACGTAACTTTGGCATACGATATCCGTTTGACGCGCTCAATACCTCGTTAGGAAGATCTATCTGAGGACTACAACTTTTGAGTGAGCAACATCGGTCTACAATCTATATTGCTACCGATTTTCCCAAAAAACGTCGTTTATGGCCTCAAAACGACTCCAGAAGTTCAGGACCCAAAAAAACTGCTAAAAATTGTAAGTTGTGTTGAAACTGAAAAACTGAAAGAACCAATGGTGGAGGTTCAAATGGAATATGTGGGTAGCCACCAATATCCACCTAGATCATTAGGGCCTCAAAACAGCTCTAGAAGTTCATGACTCGAAAAAAACTGCTAAAAATAGTAAGTTGTGTTGAAGCTGAAAAACTGAAAGAACTGATAGTGGGGGTTCAAATGGAATAGGTGGGTGGCCACCAATATCCACCTAGATCATTAGGGCCTCAAAACGGCTCTGGAAGTTCATGGCCCAAAAAACTGCTAAAAATAGTAAGTTGTGCTGAAACTGAAAAACTGAAGCACTGATGATGTGGGTCCAAATGGAATAGGTGGGTGGCCACCAATATCCACTTAGATCATGAATGTTTCTAGACTATAAGGGGGCTGGTTCAGAACTAGGGAAAGGATCAGGTGTTGATAGGTATCGGCCACTGTGTTGAGATTGCAACAAGATGATGAGCTTAGTGGAAAGAAGTCACCTTCACTAAGTGGGCCCGCAGGCTATTTTTGGTGCAAAGTCTATTTTTAGACTGTCTATTTTAAGACATATGGATCATGTTCTATGAGTTGGAGGATGCTATTTGTGGATGGTTGGTCAAGTTGGAAAAATATATGGACTTCTATTTTTAGACATATTGGGCGGAATCTATTTTTAGATTGCCAGTCTAAAAATAGATATGTCAATTATTATTAGCTCTTAATAATATTTGGACTATACATTATCTTATTCTCTTGGAGCACTTGAGTTAAGTGCCGGAATGTGGCAGGAGCTGATAGAAGGAATTAAGCTATTCACAGGGGTTAAGTGGAGCTATTGCATGGATACTTGATTGTAGAACTACATGTGAGAGAGTTTGGTGGAGTTGATTGAGGAGTTAATCGAGTTGTGTTCGATTTAACTAATCCAAGCATAGTTGAGCTAATTGTATCTAATCTGGCCCAGTTGATACAAGGCTGAGAGTGGTGTAGATGTTACCCATTAATTCACTTATTATAAACTCATTAATCAACTAAAGAATACATTAGTTAACTTAGGTACATGGGCGGTTTAAATAATGTTTAATTACGAGAATAGGTGAAAGAATAGTTAACTATATCGATTTAGCATTATCTTATTGCATATTTGCACAGTTGCAACAACCGGTGATTAGAAGGAGCCCATGAGGATTACGCGGTGCAGCGGGGTGGTTCAAGTTATTTAATGAGCCATCCTACATCATTGATTACGCAATAGAGGCTGGCTATCAGGTGGTAGAGATTGGAGCATGTATTTTTGCTAGATCTAGCTTGATTAGTGTGTAGCAATTGGAGGTTGTGCTGAGAGCTTGTGAGGAGCTTTGTACAATGATTGTTACATGATCTCTATGACATATAATATACAGATAATTGGGGTTTTCAGCTTTAAGCTTTCCCATGAAACACTGTGTTCATATGTGCGAATTTTTATGGTTTTAATGTGCGCATGCAATTGATTTTATTTCCGCATGTTATGATCAATGGTAGAAGAGAATCTGTATTGTGCATGAAGCTAAAATAGTGTGTGATCAGGAGAATCTCGGTGAATAATAAATCAGTTATTCAAATTTCTACACACTGAAATAGCACCATCAGTCATAGTGCCTTCCCAAGTGATGTTGTCCCCTTCATGGCGCAAACAAAAACCCTTGGATTGCAGTTGTTTTAGATATGAGGCCCATGAAATCCCCATCAAACCAAGAGCAAGGGCCGATTTCCAAACAGGGCAGCCTTTCTGCGAATGAGAGATAACTTGAGCAAGAAAAAATATTCCTTTCTGCTCCAGGACGTGGGAGAGATGATCATCCATGCAAAGAGATGATCTTTTATATACTACTAGTAATTAATTCCGAATTGTGTGGTTTTCCTTTATATACTACATGTAATTAATTCCAAATTGTGTGGTTTTCCTTTTATACTGTGAGTAATTAATTCCAAATTGCTGAGTTTTCCCATTATTGTCACTAATTGATCATTCTGTTATATTGATTATTCAACTTTGTTAAAAAAGATAAGACATTGCAACATCCAGAGCTAATTCTTTTATAAATTTGTTCGATTCAATCTAACATATCTTTCACAGATTTGGACAAGATAATTGATTTATCTAAAAATGAAGGAACGCAGTACAATAATAGAAGAATATATTTTCATGTCTGGTGTGATTTTAACGATTCTCCGGAGGTTGAGAAGCGTTTCGTACACACTTCCACATTGAATTTTTGATACGTTATACTTCAAACTATCATGGCTTCGAATTAACTCTACTGTGTACAGACCACCTTGTAGGTCTGTACTCTTCACTTCCAAGCTGTTTGGATTGGTCCAACGATGATGATGAGCAAAGCTTCAAAAGTGGATTATACCTAATAGCATGGAGATACATTGAGATTGGACAGCTCAATAAATCATAAATTGCAGGAAATTGCAAGTGGTTAAGCAAAAAGCATTGTGTGAAATTGCAGGAAATAGCAAGCGGTCGTGAGAAAAAGCGGTTGGGCAAAAAAGTATTGATGTTTACCATATGATAGTTCCACCTGGTTAGAATAAACCCCTTAAAAAAAATTTGGGGTAACTTGATTCTTACACCTCCCTAATTACAGTGCCGTAGATTGGGAACTTTACTTGGATATGGAGATAATGAATACAATTGGTTTTGCTTGGAGGGAAAGAGTAATCATAAACATACAGTCTACTCTCATGATTCATCCCTATACCGTTCAACCTTTGCTTGTAGAACCCGCGCCATATCCATAATTCGATTTAATCTTAAGCGAATCTTTCCCCTTAACTTATTCGATGTGAAAGCTCCTATCGAGTAGAAAATTGAGTGCATGCCCTATGAAAATTCAGAAATTTATTTTTTCATTTTGAATTCAAGGGCAGCGCAGAGCTATCGCTCTCATGATTCTTCTGTAAATCATTATCTTGGGACCACGATGGAGTTTGTCAGAGCCCAAATAATTTATGAGAATTTAATGACAGTGGGCTACCTCTAATCATCCTACATTGCATGCATAGAAGAAGTGGGAGTTAAAATTAAGAACAAAACTCATCTCTTCGGCGGTATGTTCAGAAAGGGATTAGCAATCGATTAAAGGGATCAGGAGTTGAACTCTTCTTGCAGCAGGAGAACATTCATCAGGATAAAGCGATTGTGTATTGACCAGGAGAATGACAGAGAATTGATCAGATGAATTATTTGAGTGTTGATGGTGGTGGTAATTCAAAGATGCAGGAGATAATAGTAGTTGGGATATCGTTAGAGGAAGAAGAGAGCACAGAGCTCCTGTCATGGGCTATTAGCGTAGCAGCTCGACCAGGCGACACCGTCGTCCCACTCCATGTACTTGGTAATCAATTCTTATAGAGTTTTGTTTGAATTTCGTGTTTCTTCACCATTCTGAGACTCTCAATCTTCACCGCGCATGGTGGACTTATAGATTTTGTTCAATTCTTAAGTGAGGTTCTCAATGGAATGTCTATAGAGACAGTGGTCCTCCAACTAACATTATGGTTGGAGGGTTGGAGATGAGTGCTTGTTATGTTTCTCCCTCCACCTCTGTGGGGATTGTGTGGGTATGTGTGTGAATAATCAACAATAGGATATGGTGCTTTGGATACTTGGAATAGTTTTTGGGACTTCAAAATATTCTATCAACTGGGTGTGGGAAAATTCTGGTGTGTACTAATGAAATAGAAGGAAAGAAATACCAGTTGAGAAGGATGAAACAAACTTCGGTAAAACTTCAAATATTTATTAAATAGAACATGAAAGTGAAAAAGATTGAGATTAACACTCGAATTTTGTTATGTCTTCTCAGTGATATATAGATCCAGGGTTAATATGATATTTTATTATTAGCTCTTAACAAGTTACTCTTGTTAGTTGTTGTTTCTGGCAATTTTGTATAGTGAGAGTGTAGGGAATAACTCTTAGTTTTGTTAAAGGTGCAGTCAGGAAGGATGAAAAGAAGCTTTCAGACTCGTTTACACAGCTTATGAAAAACAAGATTGATAGAGCAAATGCATTTACTCTAGATTTGTTGGGAGCATTCACAGACCTCTGCCAGGCCAAACAGGTGGGTAGCGCTTAGGAGCTAGGCATTATCATTGTTTGTTTAGATGGTTCTTTTATTCCATATTAAAATTGGTGGAGGTCCATGTGTTTGATTTAATAACCAAGGCGGAGACTATTGTAACAGGTTAAAGTCGAGGCAAAGGCGTTGGTTCATTGCAGTGTCGAGGAAGGCCTGGTTGATGAAGTTGCTACTTTGGGGGCTTCATTTCTCATTCTCGGAGCTTCAACTCATCAGGCAAGAAGGTATGCTGCTGTGGCCGTCTATGTGCCCTGCAATCTATTTATGATTAATTGCAGTTAACTTTGTTAAACTAGGTTTGCAGTTAAGGCATATGACTAATGGAGATGGTTTAGATATGCTGTTGACAAATTTCTTCTGAGAACAATTATGTAGATTATAGGAAACGTCTGATGTTTCGAGAGGATGTTTATGGTTTAGATAGATATTCAATTCACATGCAAATTTGGATTGGATTGCATTCCTTTTCAGACGCAAGGTTCAAACATAACTCCATTCTTATTCGGTACCCACAATATCCCTATGGCTTGGGAGGTCCACACCTGCTATTTCCAAATTTTCAGTCACCACTTTTTATTCATTTACAGTTTCATACCATAAATCCGGAGGTCTCTACAGCTCATATTCCCTAAGAAAGTCTAACAAAGTTGTTCAAAAGAGGGAAGAAAGGGGGAGGGAGGTGAAAAATAAAAGCCTGTCAATACATTGGGAAAAAGGGCAGACTATACCTTATAGATTTGGAACATATACACTAATTTGCAAAGAGTTTGACCATAGTGTCTCCATTTTTATAAGACAGAGCATTACTGATTTCATATCCAGAGATGATCTAATAACAATGGTGATTTCATTCATAAGGGAAGTGTGCAATTCTGAGTGAACTGTAATTTACAATGATATTGTTTACAGTTTACTATGATGGTCATGAATTATCTCATTCTAAGCAGGCCTACACTTGGAGTGACGAAGTATTGCCTTCAGCATGCTCCAGCTGGATGTTCTGTGATTACGGTGAAAGGCAGGCGACTTCCCCTACATGCTGAAAGCTTTCCTAAAATCCCTGATAATTCAGTCTTTTCTCAGGAAGGTACGTATATTTTGAATGCTTTGATTTTTCTTCATGGTATCTGACATTCACATTACGATTCATCTCCCCGTTTTCACTTTTCTCTAGTAATGATCCGAAAGAATGCCTTATTTTCATTGCATTTTCCAAAATGTTTCCGATCATATAGGTAGATCATTTATTTATTTCAATCAGAAAATCATAGGCTAGCGTTTTGAGACACCTGCACCTTTTCTACAAATAGACCAGAGCTATAGTCATCTGAAAAATATAGTCCGAAAAATGAATGCCCAATAGAAGCTTAAAATTGCCTACGTCAACGCTATATGACCAATGCGATATAGATACTCTTAATTACAGAAGGATTGGAGTTCAAAGCAGAGCTTCAATTACTCAAATTATCTGCGCTTGGTTTTCTAAACAATGTATGAGAAAAAGGTAGAAGATGCACTGGAAGAGCATCATTCTGCTATTAATTAGCCTTGAATTTGTACAATCTGTTTACAAACACACATGGACATAATAGACTTGATGTTGCCAACTACTGAATTTATTTTCCAGCTCTGAAGAATTTGGATTCTCACTTCATTGGCGTCGCTTACAGGAATTCACAAGTTGGACCTCAAATGGCATCACAAGGATTTTGGAAAAGCACTCACTTCTTTACAGAAGCGGTTTTTCTCAAAAATGTCATTTGGCAATGGAGAACTAACACCTGGATTCCATAAAAGTTCCAACAGTTTTCACATAGCGAAAGAAAAGCTCTCTTCAACAGCAGTTGTGAAACAGAATCATGATGGATCCGCTCATCCATTCTCCAAGATGGGCCTCTTTTGTCAAGCATCTTTGGAATCTGATGAAGAACTAGATTCTGGATCGAACCAACAGAACTGCTTGAACATCTGGAAAAATGTTAATTTGGTGTTTCCACCGCTATTCTCTTCATCTTTTGGCCGCCGACCAATACAAGCGATTGCAAAGTATAACGAGGAAGTCTGTGAGCCAGATAGAACGACTGGAAGTGCCGATTCACCTTCTATAGCAAAACCATCATGGAAATGCTTTACATATGAAGATATTTCTAAAGCGACCAACAATTTTCATCCTGGTATAGCCTGACCTATAGAATTTGTTTCCATATTTAGAATCACAACATTTTCCATAAACAAGTTTACATCAAGTAACATTACGGTATGAGGCAAATGTTGGTTGTCTCACGTTATTTGATTGAATAATTTATTGTTCTGAATCTCGTTGCATGTCAGACAACGTTGTTGGCAGAGGTGGTTTTGCAGAGGTCTACAGAGGAGAGCTCCAAGATGGGAAAATAATAGCAGTGAAGAGATTGGCTGGTGGAAATACAGATGAACAAAGGGAAAAAGAATTTCTCATAGAATTGGGTATAATTGGCCATGTCTGCCATCCAAATACAGCCTCCTTAATTGGTTGCTGCATTGAGAATGGTCTCCATCTCATCTTTGACTTCTCACCATATGGTAGTTTGGCTTCTCTTTTACACGGTAAGCTACAATTAATGTAAAATTGTCCCATCTAAGGCTTGGTTTTGGGTCTCTTCAAATTGAATACTGTAAATGTAGTAAAATGAAATACCAAGCAAACAAAGCACCAAAGAAAAATAGTATAGAGAAGTTCTGTATTAAGTTTGAAGACAATGGCTTAGAACAATCCTGAAGCATTAGCATATTGGGATAAATTATGGATTAATATTTATCAATATGGTGAATCGGTGCTTAACGGGGTTGGTGAAAGAGGGCGGTGTTATCGCCTCTACTAAGGTCCAAGTAATCCAGTCACATGCTTTTGCTCATACTTATATGTGTCTGTACTTGTAAATATGGGTGGGGCCAGGTGCAAATTTTGAGCACATTTGATGGAATAGATATCTGCCACTCATGGCTTCTCAGCCAAATGGGGCTTCACTCATGGCTTCTCAGCCAAATGGGGCTTCCGTAGCATGGAAAAACATTTCTGACCTCGTATTAAATCTAAAATAGAACAGTTGCTGCTTGCTTGTGTTGACCGGAGTCTTTTAGCCATTTTTTGTTTTTTTTCAACTTTTCAATAAATGCAAAGTGATATTTTTTACAAATTTAAGTGTGATCTTTGCAAAGACATATACTTAGATGGTTTTGATTTGAGCTTGCAAGGTTCATTCTCAGATGTAATTTCATTTTTATTAGGCATCCATGTTCTTACTGCGTCTTGGGAGGTTTGCAGCGACCTCTTGCAAATTTCCAATCATCTTCATCTATTTGTTGACAATTACTTGGGGTACTCTTCAAAGTACTATTCCCAAGAGGATTTGAAAATGCATTGTACGAGGATGGTGGTACATGGCTACAAGTCCATTAGTCCACCATTGCTTGGCCTAAAGAGAGTGGTACCCATATGGGTGTCTGTTCATTTGTCATTAATGGAATACTAGGTGTTTATGCATATATGCCAGATATGTTTATCCAATCTTATTTTGGTATGACCCTATTAGGTTGTCACCTTTGCTCTATAGAAACATTGCTTGAAATTACCCGAAACTATAGCCTTTCCAAAGAGCAAAAACTTTGAATCTCATAGGTTGAATAGGAGGATATTCTTCCATTTTGTGGGGCAGTTTCTTCCAAAAGATCTATTATTGCATCTACTTCCCATCTTTAGTGGCAGTTTGAACAATTGTACCTCTTGATAACCTTTCTGAATTTGCTCCATTTTCTAGCAAAGAGCAATTTCTTTAATGATGCTGTCAGGAGCTCAGATCTTGTGTGCTAGAAACTAATTCAAGGAAGAGTGCAACAATAATATTCATAAGGCCATGGATATGAATCATTTGGAGAAGAACAAATTGAAGCTTTTGACTATCTTGACGAGCGCTGAGACAGAGTAAGAGGTTCCACAAGATGTGACATTCTATTGAAAAAAGAATGTTCTACATTGACTGGTATAGGCATCATGTGACAACAATAAGTAAAATCTTAAATATAAGGTGGACAAGAAGAGAAAGCAACACAAGATCTCATTTGAAGAAATGGGCCTTCATTTTCTATCTAGCTGCAATATTAGATCAAAATTAATGTGAGGAGGAGTAAGTCTAACTTGAAGTTTTGATTAGGCACAAATACTCAGCTGCTGGAATGGCCAGTCAGATACAAGGTGGCAGTGGGAACAGCAAGAGGGCTGCATTATCTCCACAAATGCTGCAAACGGCGGATCATCCACAGGGATATCAAGGCCTCAAATGTTCTGCTTGGCCCAGACTTTGAGCCACAGGTAAGCAATTTAACCCCTCAAAATATTGATAATGTGCTACTTTTACGAACTCAAAAACATTAGCAATGGTATAGCTTTTTTATCAGTTTTAAACATCCTTGCTAATGGGATTCAGGATGTTCTATTTCTTATATGTATCTTATATTTTATAGAGTAATAGCATTCATCATTAATCAGCTAAACAACAACAGTCCTAAACACATAACACAACCAGGTGCTGCATTATTGCCGAATCATTTTGAATGGTGATATTTAATTTCTAGTCTCATAAATATCCTGATTTTCCTATCACAGATTTCAGACTTTGGATTGGCAAAGTGGCTTCCAAGGCAATGGAGTCATCACTCTGTATCACCCATTGAAGGAACTTTTGGGTAAACATTTTTATCATCTTCTTCATTGTATTTTCTTGGTATCCATAGTTTATACTAAATAGGTAATATAGCTGATTATCTGCAAGCTCCTCATTCTCGAAACATCCTGAGCAGGTATTTGGCACCGGAGTATTTTCTGCATGGAATTGTTGACGAGAAAACAGATGTTTATGCCTTTGGAGTGCTCTTGTTGGAGATCATTTCTGGTAGGATGCCTTCTGATGTCACTGAGCAGAACTTCCTACTCTGGGTGAGTAGAAATAACTATAACCAACAAGAAATGATGGTGCTATGATAATGTAAACTAAAGTAAATCTGGATCCTAAAATGCTCCAACCCAATCTTACATGCAACATCATAACTGATTTGTCATGCCCATCTGGGAGACTCTGTTTTCAAAACGACAAAAAACAGAATCAATGGAAACCATTTCCTCCAAATCTTGAAAGGTTCTGAGGCCCACTCTTTATATTTCTGGATCTAACCATTTCAAATACTCAGCTTCTTTTATGTCCAATACTTTCCACTTTGTTGAAAATCTGAAGAGTGGAATGAAAGATTCTAATGGAGAATAAAGGAATCACTTCAATTCTGTCCATCTTGTTGGCAAATTGCCTACATATTTATAATAGATTATTTGTTAACAATGCAGTCTTTTCTTTCAGCTTTTGCTTTTATTAGTCCTTTCATCCATTGCAATATTGCATGTGGATATCTTGAGAATACAAAATACAAAATAGCCATTAAGGACCTTGTATAGCAAATGTGATCAGATCTATTTTGTGCAGGCCAAACCCCTGTTGGAGTCCGGAGCCATTACAGAACTAGCAGATCCTCGACTGGGTGGTCAATATGATGTTCACCAAATGCAGAGAATGGTTCTCACAGCTTCTCTATGCATAAGGCAGTCTGCAATCTGGCGTCCATCCATGAGTGAGGTGAGCTTGTTCTCTGATTCCTCTCTGAACCCTCCTATGGTTTATCAACTTTTCTACATACTCGAAGATAATATGAGGCCTTCAATATCCATCAGAGTGTTGACGATGTGTTCTGAATTTGCATTGAGTAACTATCATAATTGGTTGCCTTGGAATGCTATATTCCTTTTCTTTCAGGTCTTGCAGTTGTTGACAGATGGGCTTAGCCCAGAAATAATGGAATCCTGCAGAATGCCATCATCTGAGACAGATGAGTTGGATGGCTACTTGAAATTTGATGACGAGGAGTACAGCCAAAGATTCAAGTTTATTGGAGCTTCTCCCTGACACTAACTCACCTTTCCTTGTAACTAACCCGCAATAGAGACAGCCCTCAGCTGTATTGGCTATTTATTTTTTGTTTTACTGAGCTCTTAATGGGAATGTGGAGAGACTGATATATTTTGGCAGAGACTGTAGCAAAATGACCATTGTTAGTATAATATAGGCAGAAGTTGCCTCATTCAGAGTCGCAGGTTTCTGTATTACTTAAACTAGTTAGGTTGTTACAGTATAGAAAAATAGCAAAGCACATTTTGTCCTTAGTGTGCATAGAATCACGCAGTGTTAGTGAGTTCTTGTATGCTGAGTTTCAATCACATCAGAGTCTATCAATAAATCTTTCAAAAAATTATACCTGCAGAGTTTATTAATAAAAATATGCTGTTTTTCAAAATCTTATGCCGAGCAGTGATGATCTCGCATCGACCCATTTTTATCAAGATTTATTAAACATCCTCTTTGATGTTGTCTCTTTGTAAGTGAATAATAGAATAATAACATGAATTATAATATATTTACATTTTATAAGAATTGAATTAATTTTAATCAATTGATATGATATGTATATATTTATCTGGTAATATTTTGGAAAAATATTTTTATAATTATATTAATTGGTTTTAGAGAAGGTGTAAAGGTTATTGGTTTGAAATTTTGTGGGCAAAAATTCACTCATACTAAGAGTGGGTGTGATCCCCGAGTTATTTTGATAACTTAGAAGCCGTGCCAACCATCTCAAAACTGACATAACCTAATAAACAAAAAAAAAATTCATTATAATTTTTTTTTTAAATTATAATTATAATTTTTTTCTTAATTTTTAGTTTTAATAAAATTTACCAAACTCTTATTTTAAATATTAATGAATTTAATTTTATAATATTTTCTTTTTAGTCATACATATATATATATATATATATATGAATTTAGGCCAAGGCCAACCTCAATGTGTTAGATGGAAGAATTAGTATTTTCACTTTTCTTTTATTTCAGATCTTAATAGTCTTTTCTTTTATTTCAGATCTTAATAATCTCAGTTTAATAATATTTTTGTAAGTTACACAATGCTTTTAAGGTGGATCTTAGGATGTTAATGATCTTAATTTAATAATATTTTTGTAAGTTACAGAATGCTCTAAAGTGGATCCTACTACATAATCATTTAAATTTTTAACCCATTTAACCTTCTAAGCTCAAACTATAGTATTTTATTTATAATTATAGAAATTTATATTTTTTCTTTTGTTTTAATAATTATTGGATTTTTTAAGGTTTCATTTTATTACAATATTATTTATTTTCTCACTACTATTGTGTTTAAATATTTAATAGCTTGTTTAGATCAAAATATCTATATGTGTTTTGATGATGAACCACATTAAGAGATTCCAAAAGGTTTGACTTAAAAATTTATATGGAATTTATCTAAAAAAAAATGTTTGTAAATAATCAACATCTTATATCATAATCTTTGATACTAATATATATTAAAAATATTATGTAAATTAATAACCAATATAGATTCATGATCTATCAAGTTTCTAGGGAATCAGATATCTCAAAATGCAAACTTCTTTTTAATTGTAAGCCTTAAAGAAAAGTTTGTACTTCTAGAGATTTGATTCTTTTCATTATTTGATAGATCTTAGTTAATATGTTGTTTCTTAATAATATTATTTAAGTTCACATTTTTATATAAAAATATTCTTATTTTAAATTTTATATAAACCTTGATTTAATCTCTATGGAATATCCACGGAAATTTTTTAGTGGTAGTAAGAATAGAGGCCTTCTAGATATATCTCAAAAGTAATTATAATCTTTTTGCATTTAGATTTAATTAAAATAATGTTATAAAGTTAAATTAAAATAAAATAATTTGATTGTGAAATGATTTATGGCTTTTAGGCATTTGGTATTGACCCATGATATTGTAAGAGAGCCTATTTACAAGTTAATAATATCCATGATAAAGTGGAATGAATATTATTATTATTATTATCCAATTTTAAAGTCACGTCTAAGCCAAACACCAAATTGGTGTATGAGACCCCCTTGTTTGTAAGATAAGGGACCCACCTCCTCGCAGCGATTTGACGTCTACGAAAACATACATACTTTACACCCCTTGATTTTGAACCTATGACCTCTTAGGAGGAAACACATGCTCTTAACCATTAGGCCCACATGCTTAAGAATTTTGTCATATTGTAAGTATTATGTTGGTATGTGTTAATTAAATAAAGTTAAATATAATGACAAAATTATTAATTTAATTTATATGGTAAAATAGATATTAATTTATAGTTACTATTTATATATTATATATTTTAATCTTATATATATATATATATTATGATTTTCTTTTGCCTTAAAAATTGTTAGTAATTTTATTAATAAAAATAGAATTCTAATATAACAAGCTTCTCAATTTGGTAGTAAAACATGGTTTCCCTAAGCTTTGGACGCAAAGCCTTGTTGTGCCTATCTTTAAAAATGGGGACACAAGAGTTCCCTTTAACTATAGGACCATCATGATTAGCCACATCCTAGCCAAGCTATATAGGCTCATTTTGGAAAAGAGGCTTAGCCTTTGGAGGAGCTAAAGGGCAAGCTACTTTTAGGAGACATCACTCGACTATCGACCATCTTGTCACTCTCAGGATCATTGCAGAGGGATGTCGCAATAGTAAAGTCAATCTCTTTTTTTTTTTGTGGACTTTAGAAAAGCTTTCGACATTGTTCCTCGTGATCAGCTCTGGGAGAGACTTGAAGAGATCATGATTCCTCCTGAACTGAGGATTATTGTGATTTGCCTCTACGAGACTGTCATTTCCGAGCTTAAGACTAATGAAGGGTGGTCTAAAGATATTAAATGAAATATTGGGGTTAAGCAAGGGTGTCCCCTATCCCCTACCCTTTTTGGAATTTACATTGATAAGCTAGAGATGTGTATGGAAACTACTGGTTGCAAGGGCATCAAACTTGCTGGTATAATCATTACTCTTCTTCTTTATGCTGATGATATCATTCTTCTTGCAAAAAGCCATGATGACCTAGACAAGCAGCTTAAGACTCTTCATGTCTACTGCTCCAAAATAGGTATGACAATTAATACTAATAAGACTAAAGTCATGATCATTAAATCCAAAAAGATTACCCATGGTAGTTTCATCTATGATAACCATTGCTTAGAGAAGGTTTCTTCTTATAAATATTTGGGTATTGATTTTCCTCATCAGCTCAACTGGAATTATTGCATCAAGAAAATGATTATTGGATGTTGGAAAGCTTATTATGAGCTTGAAAACAATCGTAAGTCAGTTGGTCTTTGCATTTGGAGTAAAAGAAGGTTTCTATTTGAGACTCTCGTCACCCCTGTTGTCTTATACGGATGTGAAGTTTGGGGTTGCGTCCAGAGAGTCGTGGAGAAATATTGAGACGATTCAGAAGCAATTCAGAACCTAGAACCTCAAGATCAAGGGAAATACTCCCTATCCTATCATCTTGATCAAAATTGGCCTTTCCCCCATTGAAAGTACGACTATGTTTAGATATCTGATGTATAAGAAGAAGCTTTACAACATGGAATCCAGAAGGCTCCCAAAAATTGCTTTTAACTTTAGTTAAAATCCCCACCTTCACCTCAAGCGTGGGTGGCATAAATATGCCCAGTCTTGGCTCAACCATTGGGGGATTAAGGAGGAGATTATCATGGGAAGCAAGGATAGTGCCAAAGATACTATTACCTCCAATTTTAAAGATAAGTTATGCGATGATAAGGAGCTAGACGGTAAAAGGAAGCTAAGATACTATAAGGAGGTGATCAACCCCACCCTTGAAAACCAAAACTATCTCTCTATGTTGACCAACACTAAGAAAAAAATGAACATCGCTAGGATAAGAACTAATTCTCATGAGCTTCGAAGTGAAACCGGGTGGTGGTCTACTCCCAAGACTCCCTGGGATGATAAAATATGTCAGATTTGCGATACTAAGAGGGTGGTAGATGAAAAACACTTCCTTTTAGATTGCCCAACTCTTACTCACTTCCGCTCTCAATTCCCTAAAATTTACCACACTTGCAATCTTCTTGACTTATTAAGTCAACTCAACTATAACAATTTTGGAGCGCTTCTTTCCCTTCTTTTTGATCATAGAAACAAGATTTTGAAGAATCACAATTAGATTATTTTTCTTTTCTTGAGGTCTGATTGATTGCATTGGTCTTACTGGACGTTAAACATCATCGTCATCATTATTTTTTCATTGAGTTGACATATAAATGTTAAGAAAAACATAAACAACATTGTCTTCATATTAAACTATAGAATATCTCTCCGTACAATAAATTTCAATACTCACATATGTTTAAAATATTATATAAATTAATAATATTGACATAAAAAAATAATACATAAAAAATAATAAAAAATGAATATATTTCAAAATTAGCAATGTAAATTTCTTTAAATTTCTTTTACCTTTTCATAATGGTTAAGAGCATATGTTTCCTCTTAAGAAGTCATAGATTCAAAACCAAAGAAAGGTAGAGAATATATGCTTTTGTAGACTTAACAATCAAATAGCCAAATAAAAACGAATCCCTTGTCCTAAAAATAAAATAATAATATTAGAGTTATAACCAATTTGTACAATTTACCTTATCACTAAAAATAAAAAAAAGTACCCTACAAATATCATATAAATTAATAATATTATTAACCATTCCAAAAACACAATTTGAAAAAGATAAATCTCAAAATCCACAACGTAAGGTGTCTTTTTACCTTCTTATAATAAGGCTATATTCAATCAATTTGTCCAGTTTAACAGGTCGCTTTAATGGTATTTGTATATAAAATGACTAAAAATGTTTAAAAAAATATTAAAATTTTATTTAAGTAATATTAATCCTTCGTATTAAGTTTTTATTTATATTATATAAAAATTAAAATAAATGTAATACGTTGAAATCATTACTTAAAAAAAATACTAAAATCAATGAATGCATATCGTTGTAAAGGGACATGATCAAGTAATTGAACATGTCAATGTCCGATGTTTTTTTATTTCTCTATCTTATTTATTTATTATGAATTTAAGTGATAACGTTATATTATTATTATTTTTAAATAAATGATTTTTAATTAGTTTTGAGATTTTTAAATAGATTTTATAAAGTGTAGTAAAATTTTGAAAAAACTATATATTTTGAAAATTAAAATTAAAATTAATATAAATTTTTAAATTTTTTAAATTTTTATTTTTATTTTTTATTGATTTATATAGATAATTAATTTTATGGGGTTATAAATAGTATTTGTTAAAAAGAAAGTATATATATACTACCAAGTGTATTATAGTACATATTAATGTCAATATTTATGATTAAATTTCAATAAAATTCTATGAGTTGTGAATGTTTGACATCACATGTTATCATTAAAATGTTTGGTTTGACATGTTATTATTAAACTATTTTATAGTTAAAATGAATTAATTTGTTTTTTTTGTCAAAATGTATTTTTTACAAGTCAATATGAAAAATATGTTCACATAAAATTTACATGTAATATTAAAAGAAATTAATAGCAAAACAATATTTCAATATTTATTAAATGTAAATTATTTTAATATCTATCTTAAATAAAATATTCTAAAATCAATTTTATCTAAACAATATATCATTTTTTAAATGTTTAATGTAAAATTGGAACATGACATTTAAAAATTTGTTTCAATGTCTATCATAATATATATATATATATATATATATATATATATATATATATATATATATATATATATTATTGGTGTGTTGTTTAGTATGATTGAGGTATAATTTTTATCATATTCAACAAGGAGTTAGAATGTGTGTACATGCACTTGCACATGTATAGACTCTCCTACTAAGAATTAATGTAAATCCATTTTAACTTTGATCCATCATGCATTGATTTGTAAACAATAGCCTAGTTTACTAGTTTCACTAACACATTTGTGGAATTGACTTTTGATCTTTGTAAAAGAGAAATCCGAAAGAATATTAAATTTATACAAAATTACTTGACTTAGACGCCCATTGAAATGATTGAATTCTCAAATAATATTTTAATTTACACAGGTTTCATCCCAAGCATCATGTGGAAGCAAGATAAACACCTTATCACTCAACTTCCGCAAGAGAAACGCCTTGTCACTCAACACAAAAGATCATATGATACCTACATATATTTCTTTAGTATATATATATATATATATATATATATATATATTATGCATGGTGGTGTAATTTATTTTATTTTATTTGTATAATGCACCAACACACACATTTGAAGCGAAATATATTTATAAGGTTGTCAAAGGATTTTGATTTCTAGGTGCTATGTATAGAATTTATTTATCCAATGAAAATATTTTGAAAATGAGACAAGGCTAAATAGCTTTATAAGGTTGTCAAATGATTTTAATTTTTAAGGTACACTTCGATTGTTGAGTATATGTAAAAGTCACCATTTCAATTATCAAAATTATTTTATTTTAATTTCTAAGATACTCAATATTAACTTTTTCATTTTACCTTTTTCCTTAAACTTATGCATTTGGTTAAACTTATATGTATTTATTTAAAAAATATATATACGTATATAAATACTTTTTTCTTTAAAGGTTAATATATTTTTTTCATTTTTCCTCAATGGGGGTGTTGAACACTTGGAACCTTGCGTCATGTGAAGTATGACATTTGGCATAAGGTATGAGTGGAGGAAGGCAGGCATTAAGCCTTTCCATTATGCAATGGTTAATTACTTTGCATTCGAATGTGTGAAACATCTCCCTTCACCTGCATGCAAAGGAATACTACCATCTCGAGGATCAATGGCGCTGATGTTACAATGGTTATGTAGTATGGAACATGGTGCAGTCTATGTGTTATTTGGCTCTATGAGGGATACACACTTACATGTGTTCTCATTTCTTTGGGTTGTGTTGGTATGGTGGTGGTCTTCTATTTATCGCTCCTCCTGCGGGCTCAATAAGGTAACAACTATTTCCCTATTGCTCTGGGTGAAACTTTCATTTTCATTCCTTGGCTGAAGGGTGTTTTGTTTGAAGAATTGGTTGGTTTTGGGCGTTGATGTTTTGGGTCTAGGTGGATTCTTGTTTTGGCATTCCATGTGGTGGTGCTTTGTTTGTCTATGTAAGGTGTCTTTTGATATTATTAGCGGTGCCTAGGCTTCTAGTGGTGGTGGTTTTTCTTGGGCTAAGGTTTTGGTGTTGGTGTTGCTTTGGCTTTATGGTATAGAAATTTCCTGACTTTTCCTTGTTGAAAATGGCAATAAGAAATCTTGAAAATGACACCAAGAAATATTTTAATTTAATTTTCCCTTGATTAAATTAGAATAAACTTGTAATTCCACATCACATGACAGCTTGTATGAGTTAACTAAGTTAGGATGACTTAGTTGGTTCAGTTAATTTGAGTTGAGGGTCAAACTAGAGGCATGTAGAGTGTCTCCTACATTATACGAGCCCTGGTTGAGTTTATTTTGAGTTGTAATTAATTAATTCAATTTATCTGGGTTAAATTCAGTTAAACTAGTTATAATTAATGGAGGAAATGGTAGGAGGTTAGAAAATGGGATGTCACTTCATATGTTCAACCAATTAACTGATATTTACTCATAAGTAACTCATGCATGTCAGTTCTGAGAAAGACCCAGTTGAGATTGGAGTTCAAGGGCAGCGTACTAGTACAATTATCCAAATTGCAGTCAAAGGAAAGCCCCTAATGGATTGCACAATTGATCTGAAAGGAGTGTATTAGTTCTACTGTGCTAAGTGTCCTTTCAGTTAAATAAACATGTACAAATTGTCTCCATAAGTTTGCTTAAGGAATGAGAGTTTTAACCATGAAAATTAGATGAATTAGTGAATTTTAATCATGTAAATAAGCCTTAAAAACACTGAACAACAATGCATAACAGAGAAAAACATTCACACATAAGTTTTACACAGTAGGCATGATGAAGCAATTCACCCCTCTTGGGCTACATCTGTTGGTCTAGCTCCCAATGGCATGTCCCTCTTTGTAATTATGCTCAAAATTGTAAATTAAGTATGTTTGCAGGCCTCTAATGGTTTTTTTCTTTGGACCAATGGCTCCAAAATGCTCAAATTAGTCTAGGTAGACTCTTGTTTCACCAAAATTGGTCGAAAATTAACCTCCCAAAGCATTTTTCCCAATCTCAGCTAGAAAAGCTCCACTGAATGTGGAGAGGGGCTCCACTGAATGTGGAAAGGGGCAGTTAAATGAAGTTAAATTGATGGCTAAACCCCAAACTTAGGGGCGTGCTCCAAATATATCGGATGGTTTAACTTGGCATTAAGTGGTAGTGGTGGGGTGGTCACATGCCAACCCCATCGTAACCTCCGCGCTAACCGTTTGAACTCCCGCCATGTATGTCGGAACCAGGAAGGATAAGGTTCTAAAACCGTAACATTAAACTTCCACCAAAATAGACATGTGACTGGCTAATTCTCCATCGAACGTTTTAGAAACTAGAGTAATAAATTGTTAACGATAACCTCTCGCATGTGAACAAACATCGCACCAACCGTCGAGGTTACAGTTTAACTAGCTGCAAGGTTAAAACTTTTATGCTACGAGTTGTGGTTACACCATGTGAACACTTTTTGTGACGACTAATGTTTGTTGCAATGGTAAGAGCCAAAGACCATAGTTCTGGCGCTAGGGCGTATGGAGGGGGGGGCTGGCCTCCCAAGCCCCCAACCTTAAAACCATAACACGTTAAAATGAAACGGCATTCACATATGGTTAAGTAACATTGCATAGGCGAATTGGTAAAAGCTCTTACGAGCGAACAGGAGGTCGTGAGTTCGACCCTCCGGAGCTCCATAAAAATTTTACATAACCATTCTAAGGACACATGGCGCCCTACCGACTTGCCACGTGTCGCTCATCCATTAACTTATCAAAACCTCATCCAACTGCCAGAAAACAACTCCGTACAATAAACAATCAACAACCCACAATGTGCCACATGGCACCATCCTATTAGCTATGGAGAAAAATAGAATATTCCAAGTATATTTTGCTGACTATACCTGCATGCTGACTGGGCATCCAGTCACCAAAATTTTGATGTTTGGGAAAACAAACAGAACGTGATATCTTCCTCATACGACATCGGTTTTTCAAGTTGTTTACAGCGTCGGAATCACAACGACGAGACCTTTCTAGTCGCTTAGGTTCGGACCTGTTTCGAGAAATTTTATTTTTGAGCATAAGACTTGATATCCTAATCACACCTCCCCATTGGGAAGCTTTTGGACCCCAAAAGACTTTAATCACCTGTTCAGAAGATGAGGGAACAACTCCCTCACCTTTTCCACTTCCATCCATCTTGCCTTACTTGGTTTGTTGCCCTTGAGCCCAATCCGAAGATAATCGACACTTCCC
Organism: Pinus albicaulis; assembly: GCA_034641835.2. Lineage (NCBI taxonomy): Eukaryota > Viridiplantae > Streptophyta > Pinopsida > Pinales > Pinaceae > Pinus > Pinus albicaulis. Next base: position 892,581,978 of record CM076577.1, on the reverse strand, counting down.
CTTTTAGAAGTGTGTGTCCTCCTATCAAGGATGGCATCCTCCTTGAGCTCGTCCAGAAATTTTGGAGAGAAATATTCTATTGATGGTAGTTGAATGTCACTCCTTTGATCATCAATTAATGGAGCCTTATACAAACGTAAATTCTCCACATTGACAACAGAATACATTTGCATATATGAAGGCAAATCAAGTTAAAATGCATTATTACCAGCTTGTTTAATAATCTTGAATGGACCATAATGAATAGGCTTGAGCTTTTTACCTTCTCCTTGCATCCTTTCTTTGCTTGTGTGCAACCATACTTCGTCTCCTTCTTGAAACTTATGATCAAATCTATGTTTGTCATGCCTCTCCTTGTACTTGCTTTGACTCTTCTCAAGTTGTTCTTGAACTTGTTGATGAATCATCTGAATTTTCTTAATGAACTTTCAAGCCTTGTCAATATCACTATTCCCATCAATTGCAACATCCTTCTCAAAGATGAAGTCTAATGGCGATTTTGGAAAATACCCAAAGCAGACTTCAAAAGGTGAAGTATTTGTAGAAGAGTGCTTGGCCCAGTTGTAAGCGTGCTGAATGTAATGCAGTGTTTCATCCCACAACTTGGGATTCTTGCTACAATATCCTCTCAATAGATGCATAACGGTCCTGTTCACCACCTTGGTTTGGCCATCAGTTTGCGGATGAAAAGAAATACTCTTTTTCAACTTTGTGTCCACCATCTTCAAAATATTGGACCAAAAATTCCCAACAAACCTGGAATCCCTGCCACTAACAATAGAAGTTGGAAAACCAAAATGAACCCATACATGTTGAAAATAAAGTTCAACAGTTTCTTCAACAGTAATGGTTTTCTTACATGGCATAATTATACACATTTTACTGAATCTATCCACAACTACATAAAGATAATCATGTTGTTTTCTTGACATAGGTAGACCTCCAAAAAATTCCATGGCCTTGATGGTACCAGTAGTGGCGTGTACAACCCAAGCTTCCTATTGCTAGGCTTGCTTATTTTACACATAGAACATCCTCTTATAAAATGTGACACACTATCTATCATGTGAGGCCAATAACAATACCTCTGTAGATGCGCCACTGTTTTTCTTACCCCAAAGTGACCAGCAATAAGAGAAGAATGAGCCTCTCTCATGACACTAAGTCTCTCTCCTTGTGGTATACAAAGCTTGCCCAAATGAAACAACAAATTTTTATGCAAGTGATAATCATTTTCCTCAACTTGATTCCCTTCACTCAAACTCGCATACACATCTTTAAAATTAGCATCAAATGCAAACTGTTCTATGTAACTCTTATGTATAATAGAATCATTTTTAAGCAAAATAGAAGCACTTATAATTGGTCTTGAAAGAATATGAGCAACTTTATTGAAAATAACTTTCTTGTACCTTATAACCAAGTGAAACTGTTGAAGAAATCCCATCCACCTGAAATGTCGTGATTGCTACAATTTTGTTTGCGATTGCAAGTATTGTAGTGGTTGGTGATCGGTATGAATAGTCGTATCTTTACCCATAAAGTAGTGTTTCCACTTCTTGAAACTTTGTACCAATGCATACAACTCTTTGTCATATGTTGGATAATTTATTACAACACCATTGAATGTTTTAGAATGAAAATCAATAGGCTTACCATGTTGCAAAAGTACTGCGCCCATGGCATAATCACTAGCATCAGTCTGTATCTCGAATGGCTATCTCAAATCCGGTAATGCAAGGACCGGAGCTGAACTGATCTTGTCTTTTAAAGCTTCAAAATCTTGTTGTTGTTTTCCTCCCCATTGGAAGCATTTCTTCGCACTTGTCACTACATGCATAAGAGCTGATATGGCAGAAAAATTAGCAATAAACTTTCTCCAACACTGAGTTGCGCCTAAAAAAATTCTTACCTCGGTTACTGATTTGGGAGTGGGCCAATTCAAAATGTCTTCCACTTTAGAAGGATCAATTCTCAATGCACCTCCTCCTACAATGTGTCCCAAATAAACCAAATAAGTATTTCCAAATTCACACTTAGACATCTTAAGAAATAATTTCTTTTTCTTTAAAACATCAAGTACCTTCTTTACATGCAAGGCATGCTCTTCTCTTGTTTTGCTAAAAATGAGTATATCATCTAAATACACAATCACAAAGTCATCAAGAAATGGACGCAAAACATTATCCATCACACACATGAAAGTCGTTGGTGCATTACGCAAACCAAACAGCATAACCAACCACTCAAAGAGTCCTTGTTTGGTTTTGAATGTAGTCTTCCATATGCCACTTTCTGCAATTATTACTTGATGATATCCACTTCATAAATCTAACTTAGTGAAATACTTTTCTTCTTTCAGCTGATCTAAAAAATCATCTATCCTTGGGAATGGGTATCGATTCTTTATTATTATCTTGTTCAAAGCTCTGAAGTCGACACACATGCGCCAAGTCCCATCTTCTTCGGAATCAGGACTATAGGTGAACCACATGGCGAAGTGCTTGGCCTTACGAGTCCCTTATCCAAAAAGTTCTTGATTTTCATCTTTATTTTAGCGTTCTCCATTATCGACGTGTGATACATGCCGATGTTTGGAAGAGGACAATCTTGTTGAAATTGAATCTCATGTTGAATCTCCCTTTTAGGAGGCAATCCTGTTGGCTCTTGAAACATCTCATGATGTGCATCAACTACATCATATAAATCTGATTTCAACTTAGGATCACAATATTCAAATGAATCATGATTAACATCAGCTTTAGGCTTAATCATTAGAAGAACAAAATTCTTCCTTGAATTCACCAGCCTTTTTACTTGTCCAACATTTACTATTGCAATATTTGTCTTCTTGTGATGTGCTCTAAAAATGTACTCTTTTCCATCTCTGAATAAATGGTATTTGTTCTCATGGCAATGGAAGATAGCGTTCCTCTCATAAAATTAAGGATATCCCAACACAACACCTGTAATATCAAGCGCAACCACATCTAATTCAATCGTGTCAATAAAATGTGCAGTTATTGCAAAGCGCAATATGCACTTCTTTGAAACTTGTAAATTTGCATCCTTACAAATCCACCCAAGTGGATATGGTTTTGGATGTGGAATGGTCTCAAGTTGAAGTTTCTTGACCAAGTATTCAAATATTAAATTTTCTTGTGAACCACTGTCAAACAATGTATCAATATTGGTATGTTTGGATATGATCCTCACATGAAACAGTTCAATTCTCTCTTCTTCATTTGGAGCTTCTATGTGACAATTTGAAGTACTAATACTGGGTTTTGTTTCAATTTCTCTCCCCTTTATGTTCTTCAATACCATGGCTATAATTTTAGTTTCATTATCTGAATCCTCTCCTAAGTCATGTTGAGTTGTAGCTGCAGTTTTCTGCTTCCCTTTGTTATTGTTAAATTTGGGTCTCTTTTTAGGATGTAGTTTCCAACAGCTCTTCTCTTCATGGCCTTCTCTTGAAAAATGTTTACAAACCACTTTCTCTCCCTATTTCTTGATAGATGCATTCTTTTTTCCTTTTCCTTTTTAGGTATTCTCTTTATTTTTCCCCTTAAAAGGCTTGTTTCTACCCTCTTCAAAAGTATTTTTCCCTCTAGCTTCTAAATGTGTAGCTTGAACACATACCTCATCCAGGCTTGTAGGATTAAACATAAGGATAGTATGTCTAAGGTAGCTATGTAATACCCCTATGCACTTGAGAAAAGTATCTTGACTCTACAAATCTACCCCTAATAAGAGAGCTCTTCTCCTAAATTCTTGGGTGTAGACTTGTAAATTTTGTCCTTTAAATTGTCTAAATTTTTTCCAGTTCATTATGGCTTTCTGCATGTGAGCTAATTGGTAAAGCTATTGTTTTATTGCATTAATGAAATCACTCCATGATAGAAGAACCTTACCATGCTTTTTTATCTCCTCCTTTGTCTTGGCTTCCCACAAAACAGGAGTTGCACCTGCCATCCTCAATGAAGCTAGTTGGATTTTGGTATCATCATCATGAAGGTTCTGAATTCTCAAATAAACCTCCAATTGCCTAATCCAATTATCAAGATTTTCTGCATTGACTTCACCATTAAACATTGGCAATTCAAACTTAACATCAAGTTTTAGAAAATGACTTTTACCAGTGTTCTTTGACTTAGATGGCTGATGTACTGAAGATGAAGTAGAGGATGATGAGGATGAAGATGAGGGTGATGATGGTGACTTTCCACTGCCTCAATTTCCACCATTACCCTTCTTGCAGTTATCTTCATCATTGCCGATACGATGATCTGCGGCCTTCCTTGTTAAGTTTAGGATCCTCTTCAATTAGTCTTTCATTTAACCTGTCAAAAAAACTCACCATTCGATCATATAGAGAATACTTTCCTGAACACTCTGTGTCTTTTAGGATCCCCCACCCTCTTCATGTGTTTGTGTATTCTCCTGGAGGCATGTTTGATGTTGCTTCTGCTTCTCTTGGAGGTGAACTAGGTGGTGGAGAAGGTGGCAATCTTCCCTCCTTTGTTGTGGCTCACTTTTATAACCTCTTGCTTCCACCAATTTTCCTTCTCCTCTCTTAAGCTTGAGCCTAGTAAGCATGAAAACCCTTGCAAACAGTTAACAAATCCTTGCACATAAAAACACCATAGATAAAAATTTAGCTCTGATACCAACTTGATCTGAAAGGAGTGTATTAACTCTATTGTGCTAAGTGTCCTTTCAGTTAAATAAACATGTACAAATTGTCTCCATAAGTTTTCTTAAGGAATAAGAGTTTCAAATGAAAATTAGATGAATTAGTGAATTTTAAGCATGCAAATAAGCCTTATAACACTGAAAAACAATGCATAACAGAGAAAAACATTCACACATAAGTTTTACACATTAGGAATGATGAAGCAATTCACCCCTCCTAGGCTACATCTGCTGGTCCAACTCCTAATGACATGTCCCTCTTTGTCATTATGCTCAAAATTATAAATTACATGTGTTTTTAGGACTCTAATGGCTATTTTCTTTGCACCAATTTCTCCAAAATGCTCAAATTAGTCTAGGTAGACTCTTGTTTCACCAAAATTGATCGAAAATTGACCTCCCAATGCATTTTTCCCAATGTCAGCTAGAAAAGCTCCACTAAATGTGGAGAAAGGCAGTTAACTGAAGTTAAATTGATGGCTAAACCCAAAAATTAGGGGCGCACTCCAAATATATCAGACGGTTTAACTTGACATTAAGTGGAGTGGCAGGGTGGTCACGTGCCAACCCCGCTATAACCTCCGTGCTAACCGTTTGAACTCCCGCCATGTATGTCGAAACCATGAAGGATAAGGTTCCAAAACCATAACATTAAACTTCCACCAAACTGCACATGTGACTGGCTAATTCTCCGCCGAATGTTTTGGAAATTGGAGTGATAAACCGTTAACGATAACCTCTCGCATGTGAACAAACATCGCACCAACTGTCGGGGTTACAGTTTAACTAGCCGCCAGGTTAAATCTTTAATGCTCTAGGTTGTGTTTACACCATGTGAACACTTGTCGCAACGGTTAATGTTTGCTGCAATGGTAAGAGATGAGACCATGGTTCTAGTGCTAGGGCATATGGAGGGGGGGGTGTGGGGGGGCTGGCCCTTCAGGGTTGGCCTCCCAAGCTCCCAACCTTAAAACCATAACATATTAAAATGAAACAACATTCACATATGGTTAAGTAACATTGCATAGGTGGATTGGTAAAATCTCTTGCGGGTGGACAAGATCAGGTCGCGGGTTTGACCCTTTGGAGCTCCATAAAAAAATTACATAACCATTCTGAGGACACGTGGCGACCTACCAACTTTCCACGTGTCGCTCATCCATTGGCTTATCAAAACCTCATCTAACGGCCATAAAACAACTTCGTACAATAAACAATCAACAACCCACAATGTGCCATGTGGTGCCATCATATTAGTTGTGGAGAAAAACATAATATTCCAAGTATATTATACTGACTGTACCTACATGCTGACTGGGCATCCATTCACCAATTTTTTTCTATTTGGGAAAACGAACAGAACTCGATATATTCCTCATATGACAATGTTTTTTTGAACCGTTCGCAGTGCCGAAATCGCAACGATGAGACCTTTCCGGTCGCTCAGGTTCGGACCTGTTTCGAGCACTTTCATTTTTTAGCATAAGACTTGATCTCTTGATCAACAATATGGATTGGTAATTTCCCTAATTAATAGGGCCTGATTACCCAAATAAATAATGAAAGGAAATAGGGATATTGGAGGGCAGAAAATTGGTTAAGTATTGAACTAGGTTTGTTTAGGAATTATTGAGACAAATAGAGATAGTGTAGAGGTTTCTCAACTTGGAGAAAAACATTGCAATATTCTCATATTTTATTACTTATGCAATATACAAATAATGATTTTTTTAGCTGAGGATTTCCCTAGGAAATACTTTTGTGTTGTGCGATTACAATTCTTTCTCTTTCATGTTTTGAGATTTCAAGATCTAAATTGGTTCCGAAATTGGTAGAGTAGATTCAAGTATAATGTTTTAGAATATTAAAATTATTAGTTGAATCTACATGGATTTTGTACATGGTATCAGAGAAATAATTACTCTAGAAGAGAATAATACAAATTTGTTTTGTGCAGGTGAATTGAATTTGCAGATCTACTCTTCAGGATTAGCAGTGAGATCATGATGTCTTTCTCTAGATTGAGACTTGAATGTGCTCTTGAGGGTAGTTGGAATTACATATATTGGAGAGACATGATGGAAGCAATTTTGGAAGAAAATAGGATGAAGGAATTCATAGACAACGATATTCCTAGGCCCGCAATAGTAGATGCTAAAGATTTGGTGGCATGGAAGAAGAACGTAGCAAAGGAAAGAAGGATTTTGTTGGAAGGTGTCCGAGATCATATTGTCTCAAACCTCCATGGAAAGGAAATTTCATATGCTATGTGGAAGGCCTTAACATATTTTTTTTAGAAAAATAACCACCACAGGAAGTTGGCACTGAAGTATAAGCTCAAAAAAATCAGGATGGAGGAGGGCGACATAATACCAAAGTACTTGACCAAGTTCACCCGATATCGGGGTGATCTTGGAAGTGTTGGTGTTACAGTTGACGAAGATGATCTGGTGATCCTAGCACTTCTAGGCCTTACTAAGAGTTGACACAACTACTGGGATTCGGTAAATGGGAGGGAGAAGCTACCAGAGTGGGAGTGATTTTGGTTCGACTTGGTGTAGGAAGAGATTAGGAGGAACACCAGAGATGAGACCTCTTCCAAAGAAATCCAATGGGAAGAAGTCCCAAGTAGAAGAGGGCAAGAAGAAATAATTGTTGAACATCAATTGTTTTCACTATCACAATTTCGAGCACTATGCCACGAAATTTCCACAGAAATAGGAAAGCAAGAAGGAGCCTGTAGTGGAAACAACAAGTGAAGCTTTAGCTTCGTAATTCTAACTTGATTTCACTCTCATTGTATGCATGACAAACACTATAATGGTATGCATGTGGTATCTTGACAACGGTGCCTTGTTCCATATGACGTGGAATAACGATCTCTTTAGTGACTTGGAGGAGAAATACCTCAAGTAGAACATAGAGTTTGGAGATGATGGGAGGTATATCGCCATTGACATCAGTACTTTTACCTTTCAGAGGGAGTCTGGATCCGCTCTTAGACTCACATATGTGTTGTTTGTTCCAGGACTAAAGAATAATTTTGTTTTTGTCTCGGTATTGGAAGACTATCGCTACGATGTGATATTTAGCAAAGAAAATGTTTTCCTTAGACACATCGCCACGGGACGGGTGAAATAGATTGGAGTGCGAGTTAAGAACCTATATGCACTTGAGGTCGAATATGCATGCAAATCCTTAAGGATAAAGTAAAATGTTAGAGACTTGGTGGTTGAAACGGAGCATAAATTATCTCTCAATATGCAACCTAAGAAGAAGCCTCAGCAAGTTGTGGAGCAGCCACAATTGGAGAGCAGAGAGGAGGTCGCGTGGAGATATCCACTCAAGAAAAGACCTCGATTATGGGGAAATCTAGAGCCAAGTGGGCAGTGTTGAAGAATGTAACTAGGTTCAGTCTTCATTATTAATATATTTTTCAAAATAATTTATTATTATTATTATTAAATTACTTATTAAATCATTGGCTTCATGCTTCGGTCATATTTAGATTAAGGTACCCATTGTGGACTTCTAGGTTAGTTATTACAGATTTAAATTGGTACAATTTGGGCTTTTAAATCATGTAATACAGGTTGTTTATTATTTGGTCAAAATGCTCCTCCGTCAAGTCATCTCCTTCAAAGATCATCATCCTCAACGAATCTACTTCAAAGACAACCCTCAAGTCAAACGATACAAGTCATAAAATCAACCTCCTCAAGTCGGCCTCAAACTATCTTCAAGTTGGCTCAAACAGGGACACAACACTTCACACAATCATTTCAGCTCAATAATTGTGGAAAACTACTACAAATACCCAACTCATATTTCACATTTCATCTCAAATTTTCAGATCTCTCTGAAGTTTCAGATCACATGAAGATAATAAAATTTAGATACCTTCAAGAACAATTCAGATATGGTTCAAATATTTTTCTTGATACTTGGTGCTATGATGTTTCTATTCTCAACTAATATACTCAGTGATATGATGATGCTATCTCTTCCTATTATTACAGTTTCAGATATGGTACCAATCTCTGCCTTAACACTCGTTACTATGATGATGCTCGGTGCTATGATGCTATGATTCTCAGTGCAGCTACTACAATGATGATCACATATAGGATGGATTTCAGGGCTACCGCGGGAAGAATATTTCAATGTCTCGATATTATTACAAAAATAAGGATGAAGTTTTGGTACAAGCAAAGGATATCTCGATGCTAACAAAATGAAGGGATGAATTGATGGAGGAAGTCTATAGTCTAAGGGTCTTGGTCATCTCATCTTGAACCTATTGAAGGAATAATTTTGACTGGGTTTTCCCCAAGGAGTGGGGTTTTTCCCTGGTAGCGTGCCTACATCTTGTGTCCTCTTCTACTTGTTTGGCATTAGTCTTGATGATAAGAAAATATAAAATGAAAGAACACATAATAATAATGAGAAACATCACAAGATAATGTCATGATAAGAGAAACTAATTAACTTCCATTTCTCTAACATGGTTTCAGAGCTATGGCTATGGTCAAAGGAAGTTTGAAGAAGGACAATTCTGGGCTAATGAAAGTAGGATTACAGTAAGCTTATTAAAGACACCTAGGCGGAGGACTCAATGAAAAAAATCTCGGTGTAAATATCATAATCAAGACCACATTGCTGCATAAAAAGGCTACAAGATACAAATCTAATATCCTCACATTACAAACAAAATCTCGCATATCCCTTTGAAATAGGACTACACTATAGATCCGATATCACAATGGTTCGAAGGCATTACAGTGAAAATGGTTTCGGTGATGAAGCCTAACCACAATACCACAAATTGTAATGTTTCAGTGTTACCAGAAGTTCTCAATGATATAACATGGAAAAATTCTCGATACCTCCATAGAATTTCACGATAATTACAGTAGTAAAATCAATTACAGTGATATGGATAGGTGTCATCAAAAAATATCTTTGGTTATTACATAAATGAACCCATAGTACAATGATCACAGAATTTCGGTGATATTCCGCATTGTAAAGGATTTGGTGTTACAGTCTAGACACTTGGTGATTATGACATCTTTATCACAATGTTAACACAAAAATCATAGTCTCGATACTTCCATAATACAATGAGCTCAATTTGGTGACCTTCAATGATGAAATTGTGTGATCAAGTTATCAAGCATATTCCTCAAACTATGCCATGACTAAAGGAATCCGAAGTATGTCCTATGAAGTTAACAATGCAAGGAACCAACTAGAAGAAAGGGGTCATTAAAAATCTGAAATAGAAGAAATCAAGTAAGTATTATTACAAGTTCAACAAGTTGTCATATCAAAGGTATGTATCTTCATATGTTTATAGGTTTTCAATATATATCTAATAAATTTGTTTATAGCTAGTTTAGGATAAAATTTTGTGTTCCTTATTTAGCATACATTGTAGAAATTTTAATACAATTATGTATTGTTGGATTCTCCTGATCTAACAATTATATATCCACTATTAAATACATAATCCTTCTACTTAAATATTTGTGGAAATTTAATCGCCAATTGCAAACACATGATTAAAAATCAATCACACATAACACAGATGTTTTTACCGGGAAAGCATAAAGCTAAAAACGCCAACTATCATATATTATGTATATCATGGATCATGAAACAATCTCATACAAAACTCTACTCCAAGAGCTCTCAGTACAATATACAATCGTCTCACAGTGTCATACAAAAATTGGCTCACACATGCACCAATTTACTGCCTCCTGACAGCTTGCCTCGATTGCACAATCCCTGTTGATGAAGATCCCTGAATGAATTCGATCTTGCCTTGCTTTGACTGTGCAATCCTCATTGGCATCTCCAATGTGTGTTTGGTTGCACTTGTGCATCCACTACAGTCACAACTGATAGTCAAACAGACCCTTTCACCTATCTCTCAACTAGGTCTCCACTGGATTTGACATGCATGTAGTTAACAATAGTATTTCTTCAGTTGCATGTGAGACCACTGCTTGTGAATTAATGAAATAATTAATTCATTGATCTCTCACTAGTGTATCTTTAGTTACAACTAGCACAACCGTCTTTAACTCACTTAACTGAGTTAAACTAAATGACAACTCACATAACTACACATCCAACTCTGCTACAACTTTGTATCACTTAGTTACAACGAAGTCCACTCTGTATGTCCCACCAACCAACCTTAGAACTCGTAATTCCTTCAGTGAACTGGTTTACCACATTAGTTAACTGAAATCAAGTGCTTCAAGAGAATAGCTTATTATTTATTGTCTAATTATTATTAAGGGATAATAATAATTGACATCCGATCTATTTTTAGACATGTGATCTATAAATAGAATTTTCTCAACCATCTATAAATAGACTCCCGCTATAAATAGAATATGCTTACCATTATAAAAATAGACATACACCTAAAAATAGCCTACGGGCCCCAGCTAGTGAATGTGCTTAATTTTCACTAGGATCATCATCTTGTTGAATCTCAACATACATGTTAGAACCTTAATCTCTATCCTATAGGATTTAAAAATAATATAGGATGTCAAATTGTCAATTAATTGATCTTAGACATCATAGGATCCCATTCTTCATGGTTTTATAAAATACCTAACTTAAGAAAACTAAATTATGCTTTTGGTATCATGGTCTTGCTTGAAAGTATGTATGATAGGTATAGAAGACCATGACTTGATAAATGCTCAAGGAGTATGAAGGAAGACATCACAAATCTTTGAAGTTAAAAAAGTTTGTCTGAAAACTAAGGTATGTCTTAAGTTATAAAGCCTTGTTATTCTCTTTGACAAATACAATCTACTCTACTAACATTTTTTGTGCTTAGATCTCTTGAATATTAAAAGATTTGTGTTTGGGGTGATTCATCATCTGATGAATCTACCCACCTTTCACATCTCTAATTGTTTGCATGAAAGGAACCCTTATAGGTTCTATGGAAAACCCTAACCTAAGGGTATGTTGATAATGTGTGAAACCATAAAAATATTTAGGGTTATTAATGAAGAAATTGTTGTACTAATTGATGTATTGATAATGTCATGTTCAAGATTTTGATATGATCATGGAAGCTCTAACTAATTAGGATTTAAATGGTGTTGTTTGAAATCTAGAACCCTTGAAGTCATGATAGAATTAGGGTTTTCTTTGACATGAACCGAAACCTTAGGTTTTGGTTAGGTCTACAAGCTAAACCTTTATTTTGAAAAGTCGTAGGAATGAAACCCTAGGTATATATTTCTTTGATTGAGTCCATAGCATAGTCTAGGTCAATATATGTCTGATATATTAAATATTGTCTAATCATATGATGTGTTGATACATGATAAAATTTCCTAGATAGATTTATTGAACAAATGGTCATAAGTTCTAGGGTTTGGAATTAAGCTCTAGTCAAAGTTTGGAGTTCTAGGATGATGTTTGAAGAGTCTAAGGTTTTTACATCTAATCCCTAGTAACGATTAAATATTTATTCATTTTAATATATATAATGTTTGTTGAATTTGATGGAAAATATAGTGCTTACATCAAACCCTAGTAAAAGTTCTTTATTATTGAAATATAGGTTTCACATCCAACCCTTGTAGAAGTTATTCCTGTTGGGTTTGATTTGTTTGAATGAAATCTAGGGTTTACATAAAACCCTAGTAGATAGTCTATCATATGTCTTTAGAAAGTTATTATATACCTTTATTTTTCTCCTAAATTATTTCTAGGGATCATTGTATGACAAAAATATTCTTCTGTCATCTTGATTACTGATGAGATTTAGTGTTTGTATCAAACCTAGGCTAGAAGTTGAAGTATAGTATTTTGTTGATTATGTAAAGTCTAAATGATTCCGCTACTATAAAATTTTGTTATCACTAACTACATGCTTCTATAGAATTGGTTTTACTTGCTATCTAAGTTGTGCAGGTACATCATATTAGTGTAGAAGTACGTAAGAGAAGTTAATATGATGAAGGAAGGAAGCCATGAAATATTCTCCAACACCGAAGAAAGAAGTTAATCTCCCTACATCAAGAGGGATCCTAGATAAAATAAATCTCCTTAGTTAAGAGGGAGGGTGCACCATAAGTGTTGATTGGAGAGTATATGCTGGAAGAAATGTTGCTACATGTGAAGTAGGGAAAGGAATATTCTCTCAAAGATTAGATTGATAGTCCTACTGAGATTAGTTTAAGGGCAACATCGAAACCTGATAGGGTTTCTTTGATTATGTATTTGAAATTTTATTTTCGATTGGGGTTGTGTTTGTACAAGTGAATCTCTCGAAGGATTTGATAGCATGATGGTTACCAATAAGTTTTACTGGGAGAGATTGGTTATACTTGATATGTTGGATCAAGGGTGTTGATTCTTTGTGAGTGAAGCATTTCCTAGAAAGACATTGGGCCGACACTTTGTGTTGATGTCTGTTAGGGAGGGTGGCATCAGGTGGATGTGAACCTAGTTTCCTGAGTTGATGGTTAGTAAGTAAGCCCGATGGTACCTATAGAGGCTAAAAGCTTTAGTCCATCTTAGTCCCACTTAGATAGATTGCCCTGGTCAAGAATCTAGTTTGTGGCATTGTGGTTCCTAAATTGTTGAGAGACCAAATGGATAGATTTCCTTCGTTAGGAATCCAGTCCATGGCATTGCGGTGCCTAAACTTCTTCATAGATAAAGTGAGATCTTCCATGTACTTCTTTTATATATGAATACCTCCCTAGTTAAGAGGGAGTGTTGAAGAATGTAACTAGGTTTGATCTTCATTACTAATATATTGGTCAAAAGAATTTATTATTATTATTAAATGACTTATTAAAGCATGGGTTTCATGCTTGGTTCATATTTAGATTAAGGTCCCCATTTTGGACTTCTAGGTTAGTCATTACAGATTTAAATCGATCCAATTTGGGATTTTAAATCATGTAATATAAGTTGTCTATTATTTGGTAAAAATGATCCTCCATCAAGTCATCTCCTTCAAAGTTCATCATCCTCGGAAAATCTACTTCAAAGACAACCCTCAAGTCATCAAAGAAAACTGCTCAAGTCAACCTAAAACTATCTTTAGTCAGCTCAAGCAAGGGCACAACACTTCACATTTTCATGTCATCTCAATAACTATGGAAAACTACTATAAATAACTAGCTCATATTTCACATTTCATCTCAAATTTTTGAATCTCTTTGAAGTTTCGGATCACAGGAAGATAATACAATTCCAATAACTTCAAGAACATTTCAGACATGGTGCAAATATATGTCTTGATACTTGGTGCTATGATGATGCTATTTTCAGCTAAGATACTTGGTGCTATGATGATGTTATCTTTGCCTATTTTTACATTTTCGGATATGGTGCTAATCTCTGCCTTAACACTCATTTCTAGGATGATGCTCGGAGCTATGTTGCTATGATTCTCGGTGCAACTACTACAATGATGATCACAAAGAATATGGATTTCAGGGCTACTTCAAGAAGAATATTTCAATGTCTCGATATTATTGCAGTAATAAGGATGAAGTTTCGGTGCAAGCAAAGGATATATCACTGCTAACACAGAGAAGGGATGAATTGACGGAGGAATTCTATAGTCGAGGGTTCTTGGTCATCTCATCTTGAACCTATAGTTTCCCAAAAGAGTGGTGTTTTACCCTGGTAGTGTGCCTACATATTATGTTCTCTTCTATTTGTTTAACATTAGTATTGATGAAAAAACACATAATAATAACAAGAAACATCACAAGATATTATCATGATAAGAGAAACTAATTAACTGTCATTTCTCTAACAAGAAGAGGGAGCACATGCAATCATACATCCAGGAGAGAGGTGGGGAAATTTGAAGCAATAGTCCGAAGAGTGAAAAAATTTGGGCAGGGTCCACTAAGGAGTCCACCTCATGGTCAATACCTGGATACGGGGGCCCACAACATTCAATAGCAGGATGGATCAGTGGTGGTTGATGTAGTCAGATTCTAGAGTGACAAATGTAGAGACTACTAGCAGTCATATACTGGGGAGCGCAGTGCAGAGTTGGCAATAATGTAGAGTTAGCAACAATGCGAAGTTTTCAATAGACAGTGCGGTAGCTAGTAGCAGTCGGAGACTCGGGTGACAAATGCATCATATCGATGACATTTGATTCAGTTTGTTGGGTGCTTTTGAGTTAGAGATGTTGCAGTAGAAACAACAACAGTGAGAAGCGTTGCATGCAAAAGATTCCATGGGTACCATATCGGGATAGAGTTGAATTCCTTTGGTGTTGAGAGGGAGCGTTGAAATTGGAAACAAGAAATATTGAAAATGGCACCAAGAAAGGTTTTAATTTAATTTTCCCTTGTTTAAATTAGAATAAAATTGTAATTCCACATCACATGACAACTTGTACGAGTTAAATAAGTTAGGATGACTTAGTTGGTTCAGTTGATTCGAGTTGAGGGTCAAACTAGAGGCATGTAGAGTGTCTCCTACATTATAGGAGCCTTGGTTGATTTTATTTTGAGTTGTAATTAATTTGCTCAATTTATCCGAGTTAAATTCAGTTAAAATAGTTCTAACTGATTGAGGAATTGGTAGGAGGTTAGACAGTGTGGTGTCACTTCATGTGTTCAACTATTTAACTGATAATTCACTCATAAATACCTCATGCATGTCAGTTCTAAGAAAGAACTAATTGATATTGGAGTTCAAGGGAAGTGTAGTTTCAGTTGTATAATTATCTGAATTGTATAGGTGGTGCATGTAGTCAGAGGAAGGTCCCTAATGGATTGTGCAGTATGGATTTGGAATTTCCCTAATTAATAGGGCCTAATTACCCAAGGAAACAACGTAAGGAAATAGGGATCATCGAGGGCAAAAAATTGGTGAAGTATTGAACCAGGCTTGTCTAGGAATTATTAAGACATATAGAGATAGTGTAGAGGTTTCTCAACTTGGAGAAAAGAATTTTAATCTTCTCATATATTCTGACTTATGAAATATACAGATAACAGGGCTTTTAGCTGAGGCTTTCCCCGTGAAATACTTGTGTGTTGTGCAATTGAAATTTTTTCTCTTTCATGTTTTGTGATTTCAAGATCTAAATTGGTTTCCATAATTGGTAGAGTAGAATCAAGTATGATGTTTTAGCATATTACAATTATCATTTGAATCTGTGTGGATTTTCTACATTCCTTCCTAGGGCCGCTAGTAGAATAATTCCCTTCGGTGTAGCCCAGTGGCTTTGGCGTCGTTCGGGTTTCTGAGAATCTGAATTTCTAGTTTTTCTTGTGCGCAACTAGGAGGTGTTCTTTTGAATTTTCCAGGCAAGGGGTTGCCTTGAAGCTTTAGCTTGGATTTGTGATTGTTTCATGGTGAATTTGGGTCGAGGTGACTAGTGGAGCTGTGTTATATTTCCTACTTAGTCTGTTGTGTGGAAAGTTGGGTTTCTGGTGGGGGGTGGCTGATTGGTAGATTGTGTCGTATCTGGGTGCATGGTGCTGGGTCTGATTAGGTGGACCTTAGTGTGGATTAGGGTTAGTCTCAAGGATTTGGGTTACGACACGACCATCATCATGAAGCCAAGTTTTCATTCCTCGTGTGCTCCTATATAGGCGAAGAAGAAAGTGTATTGTCTTGAGGAGGGGTCAATTGTGCCTAATGGATTCTGGGGTGGCGATGTGAGAGCAGCTGGTGATAACAACAAACAGGGTTCCATAATTGTGCAAGGCATTGGGTGTGGGGGTTGTGGAGCACGTGGTGGGCGAAGGTATTCGACCGGTCTTATGGATGGCAGGGGTAGCAGGATCCTGGATTAGAGCAGTCGTGGAGCAGGCAGCGGGTGCAAGGGAACACAACATGTTAGAGTCTCGGGTTCTCAAGGGCGGAGAATTAATCTGGGTGGCATGGGGTCAGTTCGATGTGCTTCTGCTAAGCGATTTGGGAGAATTACGACGCTCCATGCGATGTTCCAATTTGTCATAGACTTGCTATAATCTCATGATAGGGTCCAGAGGGAGGAACATGAGGCAGTTATGCCCAAGCTAGAGAAAATCCATTATTTTCAATGCCATGTCTGCAAAATAATTTTGGTTGTTTCGCGTAGCCAAAATTTGTTGACTAAGAAGATCGAAAAACTAGAAGTTTGGCTCACTCACTTTGAGCAACATGTCAACTGCGTGTACCGTCCCCCCCCTCCTCTAGGAACGGGGCTAAATAATCCCACTTCAATAAGTTCTGATCACTGTTATGGTAACAGGTTCTGATTACTCAAGCTACAGATTAGTCATACAATCATCTTAAAACTCACATAAATTAATAAACAAAAATTAGTAAATTATTTTAACCATACCTCTCCTTCCTCTTTCTTTCTAAAAAGAAACAATTTCATAATGCAAATATTTTAGGAAACCAAACAAAATATTTTAATAATATATACCTTTTTCCTTAAAAACAATGAAAATATTTTAAGAAACCAAACTTAGTAAGTTTGATGAAAATGGGACCCACAATATTGACTTATTTTTTTGCCTATTTTTTTTTTTTTTTTTATAATTAAAGATAACCTTTAGTAAATTGCTTATAGCCTTTGATCTTTCGCATATTTAAGTGAGATGAAAATGCAAACAACAGTGTTGAATTTGTTGTTGGCTTGTAACTTTTTAAATATCAAAGATAATTTTAGTAAATTGTTTATAACTTTTGAAATTTACATATTTCATATAACACACCAATATGCCTTAATATATATATGTATGGGGTTTTAAGTTTAAAATTAAATTTTATTTATAAATAAATAAATTTAAGTTATTAGAAACGTTTTTAGCAATTGCAAAAAATTTCATTTTGCGTTTATGAAATCAAAATTGGTGCAGTCACACGTCGCTGCTTGGAGTTGGAGGAGGCCCAAACATTAAAGTTCCCTCAAAATTGGAGAGTCATTTTCGCTAGTCGCTGCTTGGAGACTGGAACAACGACACCTAACAATAACTGTATAATGTCACTTAATAAAGGTTGCCTTCAAGGAGCCTTCAAACACTATATAGTAGTCATACCATAGAAACAAAGGCAAAGGCATATTCCATGTAATTTTCAATTTATCTTAACTTCTCTTACAAACCATTAAAGTATTTATGTTGATGATGTTTATGATATGACGACAGAAAATGGGAAATTGGGAAGCACCTCATCTGGGTCCGCTATGAAACATTAGATCAGTCTTTATGATCAGTCTTTATGGCAAAAAAATCAGTCTTTATGATCTTAGAAAGGGCATTGTTAAACGTGCACTTTAACCCTGAAATGAAAGTTTGATTCCATTATGCATGCTTAACTGTGATTTTTAATTATTTTAGAGATCCTTAAACAATACATCTTAATAGGGAATTCCGTTAATTATGAGAAATAACAAATTGTAGAAAATTCCACTTAAATTTTTGATGAATAGGGATCTGAGGCAAGCTGGCCCTTAAAAATTCTTCTTTAAAGTTTAAATTGTAATCGAAAGAACTTCAGAGTTCAGAGCAATAATTTAATCAATTTATGAATAATTCCGGTAACCTATTGCACTTTGTAACCTATAACCTTGACTTGAAATTTATTTGTAACCTGAAGGCAGGCTGAAACATGCTTCATTAGATAGACTTGAAAGTTGAAACTTAAGACATATTACAAATTAAGATTTAATTGTTTTTAGTTTTTGAATATAAATGTTGGCATGTCGCATGTTTTTGCCATTATACATTCCATCCATGGCTAATTTTATGGAAAAATCCCATTCATAGCATTTTCAAGTTCATCCATTTGTAATGAGGAACAATAAATTGAATCAACCACTAAAGTTGATCCAAAGTCACCATTTTGGAAATATGTAATTGTTGTGGAGAATATCCCAAGAGGGTGATTATTGGTATGGGTTTGTAATGAGTGTCAAAAGGAGTTTGAGGGATCATACACCTAGGTTAAAATACATTTACTTGTCTTAAGAAACAATGGTATGCAAATATGCATCGACCCACCTAAAGAGAATGGTACAGAGGGAAAAGGTTTAAGCAAAGAAAAAAATACAAAATACCAAAAATAAAAAAACGAGGAAGATACTAAATCAAATGATGCAAATTTTCAATTCAAACAACTGACAAGGTTGGGAGCATTTTCACAAAGGCCTTCACTTCCCTCTTATGGAATTGACAGCTTTGGTTCAAAGAGGTCTAGTTTGGGACCACTTGAAAAGAGTTTTAATAATGATGCTTAAGAGAAGGAAAATACAACGATAGGTCAATGCATTTATGCAAATGGCCTTCCCTTTAATCTTGTGCAATCTCCTTATTAGAAAAATATGATCAAAGCAGTGAATGAAGCCCCAAAAGGGTACAAGAGCCCTGGATATAAAATGTTCACATTATATTGTTGACTACTGAGAAGTTAGTTTTGGAGGCTAAATTAAATCTCATTCGTAATTCATGGCACATTTCAGGGGTGTCCATAATTTTTGATGGATGGAAAGATCAAAGGAATAAACATTTGATCAATGTGATTATTTAAAGCCCAGAAGGGGAAATTTTTTTAAAGGTAGTGGATTTTGAGGGGAAACTGAAAGATTCCCAATTCATTGTTGCCATCTTGATTGAAGGAATTGAAATGACGGGGCCGTAAAATGTTGTCTAGGTAATAACTGACAATGCAATCTTGTGTAGAGTAGTAGACCTAATTATTGAAGGCAAACATCAACACATCGTTTGGACCCCTTGTGCTATACATTCATTAAACCTCATGTTGAGCAATATGGGGAAGCAAATTGAGTGGATTTGACTTATTTTTGAAGAGGAAAAATAAATTCAAGCATTCATCACAAACCACCACATTTATCAAGGCATCTACAAGGAATTTGCGAAGTTGTACCTCTTTAAGGTACCTAAACTTCAAAGTTTATTTGATAAATTATAATTTCTGTGACTCTAAATTCAAATATGTAAATTGGATTCTCAAATAAGTCATGATTAATGAATCATAATAGGTATTCAATAAAGTATTATTTTTAATTTATTTAAACATTGGCACTTGCAAGTTGCCAGGATCGTTTTGCTTCTCACATTATAGCCTTATCAAGGCTTATGCAAGTGAAAGAAACATTATAATAAATGGTATGCAATTCTTTTTAGAATCAATGGAATCAATCCCAAACTAAAAGAGCATAAGAAATGAAAAGGTTGGTGGTTGATGATGAATGGTGGGATAAGGTGGAGTACTTCTTGGCATTTACTAAGCCAATTGTGGATTTTCTACACATGTTTGACATAGATATGCCTTATTTGGGAGAGGTGTATGATGACATTGACTCCATGATAGAGAAGATAAGGGTGGTTATAAATACCAAGGAGAAGGTTCCATATGAAGTCTTTCACAAATAAGTAAAAGATATATTGACAAAAATATGGAACAAGATGACCACCCCATTGCACCTTTTGGCCTATATAGTGAATCGAAAATATTATTCTACAGAGTTGCTAACTAATCCAGAAATAGCGAAACCAAACAAATACCTAGACGTCTCACAAGGATTTAAGAAATATTTTAGAAATCCATTTGTAGATCCTGATATTGGGATTCATATTTTTTCAGAGTTTGTTCATTTTGTGGGATCAAAAGGTTGAGGTGCAGATCTTGATTCTATGCAGGACACAAGTACCATATCAATTCCAATTGAATAGTGGAGCTACTATGATGGGGAACATCCACATATCCAAAAAATTTCCATCGGGATCTTGTCATAGGTTCCTAGTTCCTCTTCAACAAAGAGGAACTGGAGTACATATGTCTTCATCAATTCGGTGAAGCGAAATATATTTGGATCAAAGAATGTTGAGGAACTAGTGTATGTTCATTCGAACCTTTACCTTCTGTCACACAAGAGTGATGAATAAAAATTTGGGCCCACCAAACTATGGGATGTGGAACCAAAGTTATCTGACTTGGATATGACGTTGACTGACATGTCTCATATGAGTTTGTTTGATGAGGAAGCACTAATAATTACATCTTCAAGTGGACATGGAAATAATTCTCCCACTCCTGGAGAGGATCCAAATGTTGATGTAGATCTTAATTACAATGATGAAGACATATTTGATGATATGTAAATATAATTAATGATGGCATTTTAAACTTTTTAACAATGAACATTGAATACCATAATATGTCATACGATAGTAGATTGCGAGTCATAATTCAGTTTTGCAATTTTTACTATGTAGTGTGCATTTAGCATGATTATTTTTGGTGATGGCGTTGATGATTGAAATTAGAAATAGAAACTTGATGATATGTTGAATGTTATAATAATCACTAATGATGATGACGATGTTTATGCCGAATTGATGATGATGGTTTGTTTATGTTGAATTATTGATGTTGATTATGTATTTTTATTATAGAATCTAGATTATAAAAGATGAATGGTAATATGAAATTATTATTTTGCATACACACACAAATGTGTGTGTGTCTTTTCCTTGATGTGTCCTATTCAGATTTTTAAAAAAAAATTGCATTTGTTTCAAACCCCGTATCTGTATCTGCTCTTGTATCCATTTCAGTGCAACTTATAAATAAATAAATATATTTAAAATTGAAATGAATTAATTTCAAGTTGAGAATGGATGGAATTACACATTTCCCTCATATTGGGTTGCAAAACATGCCTCTCAATACAATCATTGAAATCTAACTATAAAACTTATGTTGAAGTTGCTATTTTGGATTTTTTCAAATTTTTATCTGTAATACAAAAATGGATTCAACACTCTTGCTTACTCTCACTGGAAACTACTTTTACAATGTTAATTATTGATAATTACAATTTTGTAAATCCAAAATTATTATTGCCAAATTTCTAGGCAAAACTAACAATTTTCTTTCCTACTAAAAACTAAATTTATAAAAGATTTAAATCATAATATTAATTAGCATAAATTTAAATATATTAAAAAAAGAGAACCCTTTATTTTTGGATTCTTACTTTCTTAGAAATATTAAATTTCCTATATATAATCACGTTCATTCTCATAAAGGCTTGAATATGTTCCATATCAGTGACATTATACATTATCCCATTGCTCCCTCATGCATTGTCACAAACTTGTGGTGACCGCATATGTGCCATATTTGTGAAATTATACATTCTACCATTTCCCCCTCATCCATTGTCCCAAACTTGTGGTGACCTAATGATGGGAGAGGTGCTCCCATATGCGTGACAATATATCTAACAAAAATCCTTGGTTTTGTATTAATCATTGTGACATAAGGGGGACATTTTAACATGATTTAGGATGTGCAAAGTACTTTACTACAAATTATTGATCCCTGCCTATCACCCTACAATTTTTTTAGAACTAACCTAGATCCATATTAGCTTTGGATCTATCATGCACCGAGAGGGATCAAATCTCTCGTTGTGCAAACCTGTTTTTTGAGTGCAGAAATTGAGGAAAGGTTTGAACCTTGAGAGATTTTATCCCTCTTGGTGCTTTATAGATCCAGGATTAAGATGGATTTGGGATGGTTTCAGTCATGTGCCGTCACACAAAATTTGTTGAACATCTAATTATTTTGATCATTTTAAATATGTTAAATATGTTTAAGATTAATCTGTTCATTTTAATTTTAAAGTCACTCAACTACCTCAGTATGTTGAGATGATAGAGACCATTAATAACTGGAATGATGAAATAAAAATTTTGAATGCAATGTGATAATGTTTAAATGATAGAAAATGTGAATAATAAGAATGTAGCAAATTACAAATAGTCTTCATTGTGATCAATTTCAAACCATTTTCTTATATTACTCTTATTGTCACAATTGTTAGTTTTTCCATATTTTCATATCAATCATATGAAAAGGGTGGTTGAAATTGTTTACCATTCAAATATTTAACTCAAGCTATTATAATAAATGTCATACCTATTATCTCTTTCTCTCCAATATTAATAGTAGCTTTCTCCAAAGTCAATCATTTTGACTTATGGTGTTAAACACCATGTAAGTTTCAATGGTAGTTGTTTTCTATTACCTCGTTTGAATGCAAAGTGACTAACTATGTTGAATGATGGATGATGAGAATAATAAGAATGTAGTAAATTACAAATGATTTATGGTTTCAAGAAGCAAACATTTCAAGTAAGCGAACATTTTATTTAAGATGAAAATTCAAGTATTGTATCCATGGTTGAATTATTGTAACACATAAATCAATGCACATCGCCAATATTTTTTTGTAATTACACTAAAACCAATGGAAAATATTAATCTAATTACTTTGAAATTAATGTACATCATACACCTAGTTACATCAAATCAAAAATCAACATCTACACTGCAATAAATGCATCTAGTGCACACAATCAAATAGGATTAGAAATCAACATCTACATTCAAATAAATGCATCTAATGCAAACAATCAATAATGATTAGAAATCAACATCTGCAATGAAATCAATACGTCTAGAGAAAGAAATCAAATATGATTAGAAATCAACATCTACATTGAAATCAATGCATCTAATTAAAGCAATCAAATAAGATTAGAACTCAACAACTACATTGAAATCAATGCATCCTGTGCAATCAATCAAATAAGATTAGGAATCAAAATGTGAGACTGAAATAAATATATCTATTTCAGTAAAATCCAAAATATTCATGGCTTTCTAAATCCAAATTATTTTATCTTTTGTAAAAGGCTTACTTCCTCTTACTCTATGGTTAAAAATGTTCAATATTATATAATACTATATAATATATGTATTTGTCTCTATGTGTCTCTTTATTCTCCCTCTCTCTCCCCCCTCCATATTTCTCTCTCTCTCTCTATGTATCTCTCTTCTTCCCTCTCTCTTCCCTTGCCATATATATCTATATCTCCCTCCATCTCTCCTTTGTCTCTCTATCTCATCCTCTAAAACACACACACACACACACACTATCTCTACCCATATCTATATATCTCATTCTCCTTTCCTCACCCTGTCTCTCTCTTCTTCCATCTCTCCCCCCTCCATCTATATCTCTATCTCCCTCTGTATTTCATTATATGTCTCTCTATATCACCCCAGAAAATCTCTCTCTCTCTCTCTCATCATGCCCTCTCTTTCTCTCTCTCTCTCTCCACTTTTCACTCTCTACGTATTTATTCTCTCTCTCTCTCTCTCTCTCTCTCTCTCTATATATATATATATATATATATATATATATATATATCTTTCCTTTTCTCTCCCCTCCTCTCCCCCCCCTCAATCTCTCTATCTCCCTCTCTCTCTCTTCCCCTTGTCTCCCTCTTTCTATCCTCTCATTTTATCTCTATTCCGTCCTCCTCTCCTATTTCCCTAACTCTCTCTCCATGTTACACAGTAATTTGTCACCATGCTCACTTCCTGTCCCTGATCCTGAAGTGCCTCGTGACAGACCCTATGAAATGTTTCCACCATGGAAAAATATGTAAAGACAACCTCTAAATACTCAGAGAAAACTACCCTGGAAGATTACTGAAGGAACTTGGTGAAAACACTAGTTTTTAGATTCAACGCATTTTATAGTGGTCTTCCCTCAACGATGGCAGGTTGAAATTTTTGGCTTAGTGTTTTCAAGGCCCTTATTTCTTGGAAAACCACGCTGATACCTTTCTGACAATGTTTCCTCAAATGGAGGAGAAACTTCGACCTCTAGAAGTTCCATGGTAGCGAGTTGGTTGTTAAACAATGGTGATAGGGTCGAGCTCTCTGATTTTAGAGCTTTGATCTCATCCATAGGGGTTTATCCCTTAGAAAGTGGACCTTACTCCTCCTTTCATGGGCTCCCAACCTCTTTTTCCTTCCTATAAATTAGTCTCCATCCTTCCACTACTGGTTGGTCATTGTTGGGCTGGTCTAAACTCTCATTCCCTTTACATTCATGTACTATGATAATGGCTAAGCTATTCAAGAGAAGGAATGCATTAGAGCTTCGGTGAAGGACTCATATTTTCACCAAAGGGAGTCCTCCAACATCAAGGCCTGGGTTGTAAGGTCTCTATTTTATATTCATTAATAAAACATCTGATGATTGCTTTCTATATTTATCTAATAATTTTTGCAAATACTCTAGTACTCCTTGATCTACTAGATAGCTAATGTTTAATGATTATTATGCGTTGGATTATGTTTTTTGTTTCCTCTTGATCATCCACAGGTATTCATGTGCCAACAGTAGCAAGGAGCGAGCCTACAGGGATTGTGGATCAAGGCCACCATCAACAAGTTCAAGAATAGCATCAAGAAAAGGTACCTCTTTCTCTTTTCTTGTCACATTTTGAATATTAGCTAAGAAATATTTGCATTAGAAATTATCTCAAGTTGCTAGACCCACTCTAGGGCTGGAGAGATCACCTCTGTCTGTAGAGGGGATTTATCTTCACAACAAAATTGGTGACTCCACTGGGGAGATTTAGCCTCTTAGCCTTCCTTTCTCGGATTGATCTCTGATCAGACTGACCGATCATCGAAATCTAAGTTTGCTTAGGTCTCTGTTAGTTTTCATAGGGTTTGATAGTCATTTCATTGTGTCATGTCTGGTTTCAGTGTGAATATCTTTTTGGTTTTCCTTGTTTTTAGCGCCCAACGCATTTTCATTCTTCTCAGTAGTGTTGGAAACATTGTTCAATATGGCACGACTGCATTGATCCATATTTAAATTCCCTTCTTCTCATCATAGAAGCGTTTCTCTCAGGCCTAGGAAAAGTTTAGGTTTCCCCTTGTTTTTCCAGTGTGTCCTAGCCCTTGAAGAATTTCTTTCTAATCTCAATGACCTCCTACCTGTGTTTTTGGCTTGTTTGTCTTGTTTGAATTATTGTTTTCACTTATTTGACTTTATTTTGGAATTGGAGGATTTTCTAGGTTATCTAGGTCAATTACCTTCCATTGGTCACTTGCGCTTGTCATCAAGGAATTTATAGTCTCTGATTTAGAATCATTTTTCAACCATTTAAAACACATTTTTCCGCATTGCTTCTGACTTGGTTTGAAGGTGTTTTTAACATGCACTAGTCATCACTGCATTTTGATCTCACCTTCAATTTAATATCAAACATAATATTAAAATTTGTTTGATTTATGAGTTTAGAAGAGTTTCTTTTTCCAAATTCAAAAGAAAATTGAAAGTGAATTTCATTTTAGTTATTTGATTTGGTTTGTATTTATCATTTTGAAAAAGAGTGAAAGTATTTCATTCATTTATTTTTGAAGCGATTTTGATTTTTGTTCGATTGAAATAAAAGTGAAAAGTGTTTTTTTCATTTCTTCATTTGTTTCGTTCATTTTACTTTTGATTGTATTTCAAAGTAAAAAGTAAAAGAAAATTCATTCTTTGCATCTTAGTGGAAAAGAGAAATGTTTTAATTTTTTCAATAAGTTGCATTTTGGGTAAATTGAATTCTATTTGAAAAAATCGCATTTCATAGTTTTGAACTAATTTGGGGGCCATCATTGTTTGTTGTGCTGATTTCACTTTTGTTTGCGTCTCTTCCCTCAATAATTTTGACTTGATTGAAATGTAAATATTTTCTTTTTCATTTAACCTACATTGTAGGATTCATGTGACATCGATTTTGAGCCAAAAAACTGAAACTTAACTCAACGTCAACTTTAAAATTCACCCAATTTACCTTAAGGAGCATTTGGAATTAACGAGAAAAATTAGAGGTATAGGCTAGAGATGTGTTCCAACGTCATTAAACGTAGGAGTTGTCGCTAACTGTCTATGTTACAATCCAGGGGTGATATACCGTCCTACCTATGGAAGTATATAGATGTACAATAAGTATATTTGGGGCATTCTCATCGAATGATTATGCATTAGACAACATTACCACAGACTGGACTCCCACATATTGTTGCGTATATTTTGGGAGACACCATTAGGTTGCAAGCATGCCATATATAACCAAGTTGGCCACCTTGTAAATGTGATACACCGAACACAACATTCAGGGAGATTGACTGTAGTAATTTAATTCCTTGGTAATTTTTTCTATCATTTATCACCAAGGTATATATTAGAGTTTACGAATACTTGGTAAAAATTTATGCCTAGTATAACCCTTTTTGATTTATTGTTTATTTAATTATAAAATTAACTGCCCACGAAAACATCCTACCTGTGTAGTTCTTGAGCCTCATCATTTCTTGGTAAATTTTAAATCTTAATATTTGACCTCATCCTTCCTTGATCTTCTCTTGAAAGGTCATCATGGTTGAATCGTTGGATTCACCTCGTCCCTCCTTTGAAGTATCTCAAGAGCCTCCTCCCGAGGTCCCCCAGTTTCCAATTGGACCCCTTGAAGCTCAAGGTGTCGAACTCAGGATTTTCAAAAGTGTACAACCCATTTCATCTCAACCACTGCTTGACAATTCTCCTTGGACAACATTGGAAGATTCTAAGCCAGAAATCCCTGAACCGTCTGCAGAGTTTACAGTATTTCCTGATAATCCACTCTTTGATTCGGTTGTGTTCTCACCTCAACAGGCTTTAGTCCTTTTGATGAAACCAACATTCCCCTTTCCTCTTCTCCAGTAGAATGTCGCTCTACTGTCCATCAGTTATTTCCCGATGAAATGGAATCCAATGTTGATGGCGTCCCATTCGTGAGTGCTCCTCAGAGTACTCTACAGGAAACCATTGGCACCTACATTCTGAAATTCACTTCAGCTGTGTTTCCTCTTAAAGGAAATATTTTCGGCCCGATGCCTCAAGATTCAAAATGTGGAACCAAAATACCCTTTATTCAAGTTACATCTTCACTACCCCATGGGTATACCTCTTTGGGAAGCCTTGCTTTAGGAGCTTCCAGAGCCACATCTCTATTTTCGGATCCCGTTTGGTCAACGGGCATCCCCCCATATTTTGACCCATTCATCTCAAATGTGGCTTCCATGTCTCAACCTATTGTTCGACCTACAATCATTATTGGTCATATGAATATTTCGATAGGATCCTCTACCCCTCTCTCATCATATACGATTACAGCAGTTCTACCATTGGGTGGAAAATATATAGTTTTGTATGTGTATCGAGGGAAGTCTAATCATCTTTATGTACCTCCCCTCTTGAGTGGGGTGCATCTGAACTCTGGGCCCGTTTAGGGGGCGGGACAACCTAATGCTATTCTAAGTAGAACATTTCTTTCACAACCGACACACATTGTCATAGGAACTGCTCCACTGAGTGGTCAACCTACTTCAACTGCATTTGTCTATCAACAACCCCATGTTTAGTATTCTTAGGTTCAACAATCCCATCTCCAACAACTGAATGTACAATATCCATATTTTCAAAAACCCAACATAGCTCATCAATATTTTCAATAGCCGAATATGCAGTATTAGTATGTTCCTCAACCAAACGTCTTGCAAAAATATGTCCAACAACCTCAACATCCAGTGGGTACTGTTGTGACTAACCCTCAGTTTGCTCCTCAAACCAAAACTGGTCTGAATCTCCCTCTGGGTCAATCTGGTCCTCACCCCAATCAACCTGGCACTCAGTACCAACCACTTCCTCAAGGTCAGTACCAAAAACCCCAGCTTGGGCCTCAACCTGGTGCTCAATATCAACAGGTTCCTTAGTACCAGCAGGCCCAACCGGGACCTCAGGTTTGACCCTATGTTTAGAAAGGACCACAAGTTGGACCCCATGTTCAATAGGGAGCACAAGCTTGACCTCATGTTCAGCAAGGACCTAAGACTAGACCCTATATCCTACAAGGTCCGCAACTCCAAATCCAGCAGGAGCCTTATCAATAGCCTGAGCAAGTTCCCTACATTCAGCATCAGCTACAACAAGCGTTACACCAATTTTTGGTCATCTAACATGTTACTATTAGATGGACCAAAGTACACCATGTAAGACCAATTTTACCCTAAGTAAAATTGCTTTCACTATGAAAAATAACTTAGTAATCTATAATTTATTAAGTTGTTTATGGTCTAAACAGGAAACCCCATGAGGAAATATTGAATAAATCCATATTTGTTTGATTTTCCTCAAGGGATAATTAGTTAAACAACAATTTAATTAATATTCCTAGTCATATTTAACCCAAAACAGGAAAATTAATTAGATAAATCATTATTTATCTTATTATTTTCTAGGAATAATTATTTAAAACATTATTTAAATAATATTCCTCGTTAAAATTAACTAAATCATTTATAAATAATTGAAAAAATCAATATTTATTTAACTATTACTCAACCACATCCTTAAAATAATAAACAAATCATTTATTTATTTATTGTTTATAAATAAAGGGATTTGACCAAATTCAAATTCTTTTTCCCTCGAACAAATATAATAAAATATTCCATAAAAGTTGGATCTAGATTTGGTTAATAATATTTTAATTATGCACCAATATCTAGACTAACTCAATATTTTGTTATAAATAGAAGGGTTTTTCCATTCATTCATTACCTTTTGTTGCCTAATGATCACTTTGGATCTATACTTTTGGCCTGACTTTGATCCTCCATCATTGTCATATTTTTCTACCTTTTTTCTTATGAGCTCCCTTTGAGTTCCATTTTTGTCTGGGTTTTCTACACCATCAAGAGAGAGATATCATGTCTATTGGATGCATGGAGCAACTCTTGCTTTTATTTACTGCTTAATGTCTTTAACTGCATAGATCTGGATTTTGTAGCATTTGTCTTGGTCAACTAACTGCAGATCTAAAGAAATTGGTAGCCATGTTTGATGTTAGGGTTGCTTGTTATGCACAACTAAAGTGAGATTTTTTCGTACGCTTGCGATTAGAATTCACACTAACAACTGGCGACTCCACAAGGGTTTATAATTACGACCGATGTCGTTTTTCAAATCCCTGCATGCCCAACTGCTTCAAACCCTAGGTTTTTTCTTCAGCTTCTTGTTTTTCTTTTCTTGATGTTGTTTTTAACCTTTAACACCCTAAAACAATAAAAATTATAAATTTCGCGTGTTTTTGGGCCTATTGCGCAAGTGACAAGCATCAGCCGCAGCTAAGATGACACTTTTTTCTGAAACCTGCTCTCGAGAGTGTCAGAAGTGCAGGTTGCACTTTTTGGGACAAAACCTGTGACCTCAATCTCGAGGATGCAGAAAAATGCCTAAAACCTGTGACCTCTCAGGTCAGAAATTACGACTTGTAGTTTTTGCGTGAATTTTTTTGTGATTTTTCTTGGTTTGTATAGGTTACTATTCAGGGTTGTCTGACTTCTGTCTCCACCAATCTTGGACCTGTGCTTGCTATGTTTTACTCGTCGAAGTAGGAGCCTATCCCCCTAGGGATTTAGTATGCTTCTACCTTTTCAGGAGGAGTTTAGTTGAAGCAGGTCGTATGAGATTTCAGTGTGTTCAACCATTTTTCAGATATGATCCTATACCTTCAGATCCATTTCAGATTGGTTATTAATCCATCCAAAACACCTCTTTTCAATTTTATTTGGTCCCCCTCTAAGGTCCCCTCCGCTTCCCTTCAGGTTGTAGCCTTTTTCCACCTCATTTGCAAACATTTTTCCCTCTAATTTTTTGTTGTTTTTCTGCATTTGTTTCTAGCAGATCTTACCTTTAGATCATTGTCCCTCTCAACTTTAGATCCATTGGCTATTTTTGTGTGTTTTGACTAGATTTTTCCCACCCATAGACTAGTTGTTGGGAAGCCCACCTCCTTGGGTTTAGATTGATGCATCTTTAGCTATTTAGTTTCTGTCATTTTCAGTTTACTCTATTGTTATTTGTAGATTTATTTACAGTTATACAACGCACTTTTTCTTTTTTCTCGACACATGTCTGGGTTTAAAAATTAAAATTAACAGCACATCCTAAGTGAAGAGCCCCTAGTTTACACCGCCAGGCCAAGACTATAACATTGTAATCATTTGATCCTGCACCTCTTCACCCTTGTTTCGACATTATAATCACTTGATCCTGCACCTCCTTGCCCTTGTTGGTCTCTCTTCCTTTTGTGAGTTGTGTTTGTTTTCCATTATTACACCCCCAAGGCGTTTATCCCAGAGAATTCTTGGCCTTCATCCTCAGTTTTTGGTAGGAAGACTTACTCCTCCGCGTAAGATTTGAGTTAGTCCTCCACCGAGTCCCCATTCCGACTCTGCTTCTGGT
Source organism: Pinus albicaulis (assembly GCA_034641835.2). Lineage (NCBI taxonomy): Eukaryota > Viridiplantae > Streptophyta > Pinopsida > Pinales > Pinaceae > Pinus > Pinus albicaulis. Next base: position 892,551,080 of record CM076577.1, on the reverse strand, counting down.
TCATCGGGTCCCCCTTCTAGTTCTATCCTTGGTTCTCCCCCTATCACCTTCACCATGCTTGGTTCATGACCTAACGTTGGTGGTAGCCCCGATCCTAATGCTGGGAATACTACTAGTGGGACCGCAACAGGAACTATCCCGGCTGCTCCCTTTCTCCCTTAAATGGCAGGTCTCAGTCTTCTCTATTTTAACAAATTGATCAATGACTCCATACACCATGATCCTGGTTGGCCTGCTATGCCAACCAAGCTCCCTTCTGACATCCCCAAGTTTGAAGGTCTTACTGGAGAGGATCCTACAAACCATGTTCGATCTTTCCACATGTGGTGTTCGTCTAAATCCATCACCAATGACTCTGACTGTCTTCGGTTGTTCCAGCGTACACTTACTGGAGAAGCTTCTAAGTGGTATGTTGACCAGGCCTCCTCCTCTCATACTACTTTTGTGACTCTTTCCCAAGCTTTTTTGTCTTACTTCTAGCTTCCCCTTCGTTGTGACACTGGTACCGAAATTTTGACCTCTTTCTGTCAGTCGTCAGCGACCCGCCTATCCGATCATGTCCAGGAATGGCAGAGAATAAAGAGCCTATGTCGAGCCCCTACCTTCAAAGACCATGTCTACATGGACTGGTTTCTCATATCCCTTTTCCCTGATATCGACAAAGATGTCATATCTCATTTCCCTCAGACCGAAGAAGCCGCTCTCTAGATTGCGTTGAAATATGACCTGATCTACACATAGTCTGGTTATGTTTATACCGTCTTACCTAATCTCCCAAGACCCAGTGGTGCCAACGCACTAGGGGCATCCCATGCTGCCGACGGTATCATTGGAGCCCTTTCTCATCCATACACTCATCCTCCCATAGGTTATGGTTTCCCTCAGGGAGGGTCCAGCTCCTCTAACACTTTTCCCCCTCCCAGTAGCATGTATCCAGGATACGGCATGCCTCCTCCTTTTGTCCAACCTGTTCACCACAATGTTGCCCCACCTCCTTATTATCCATATCCGCAGCCTGGTGCTCTAGCTCCTCCAGCATTAGCACCCCCACCTCCCTTGCCTTCTCAACCGCTGCAACAACAGCCACCACCCCCCCAGGGGCAGGTGTATGCATATTAGGGCACGACTAATCCTCCTACTTCCAAAAAGAAGAGGAAAGGAAAAAAAATTAATCCGCCCTAGGTAATCCAGGACCCAATCCCCAAGGGAATTCACCTAACACTACTAACCAGTAACAGGGCACTCAACCCAAGCAAGACAGACATGTTTGCACGAATAAGCCTTGTTCTTGTTGCGGTGTCTATGGTCACTACACCCACGATTGTCCTCTTTTACCTCAGATGCGTCAGATGTGGGAAACTTAAGAAACATTGCGAGGATAATAAGCTTCCCCTTCGATTCCTCCCAATGTTGCACCTATCCAGCTGACTGTGTTTACCAATCCTTTCCCCCAACAAGGATTCATGGCTACCCAACCCCTGAAGGTTAGGCGACCACTCAACCTCCTCCATATAGTACCTATGATTACCAGATTCTCATGATGAACTCTCACCAACCCATTACCATTGACCTCAACTTTCAGACTCGGTCCCGTCAATACAATAAGCCTCCCGCTATGTCTGCCCCCGAGCCCCCTTCTTCAGGTCCCACAGAGCCTCTTTCGACAACCAATGGTCCTTTACATATCCCTCAGCCTAAGGCAGAGGTTCATACCAAGATCCCCAAGGGACCATTACGCCGAAACGCTGCTTCTGGAAAAGCATCCCATTCGTATAGTATAGTAGATGATTTGGTGCAATCCGCTGCTGCCATCTCAAAGCTAGAACTCCTCTTGTTGTGCCCTTCACAACAAAAATCTATACTAACTACCATGGGCACTATGGATCCTTCAGATGATCGTTTGATTGCCTTCGATGTTGACCGGTCAGAACATCCTCCCCTTCCTACTTTTGTCACCTTCCAAATCCCTGTCAAGATCCAGAATGCCAACATCTCCCGTTGTATCATTGATGAGGGGGCATCCACCTGTGTGATGCCCGCTTCAGTTTGGAAGAAACTCAGATCTCCAGAGTTGGCCCTTTCCACTATCACCCTCTGAGTGTGGGATGGCCACTCTTCCCAACCCATTGGCCTGTTCCGCAATTGTCCTATTACTCTTGCAGGCAAGACTGTTTGTGTTGACGTAGAAGTCATTGATGCCCCCTTAGATTACAACATTCTATTGGGTCATAGCTACACTTATGCGATGTATGTTGTCCCATCTGCGGTTCACTGTAAGATGGGCTTTCCTCACAACAAAAATATTGTCACCATCGACCAGTTGACATATTATGAACCAAAGTCCCAAACCTCCCCTGAGTCGATCATCTCTTCGGTGGCCGATAAACAAACAGTCGAAACTTTGACCAGTGTTTCGCCTAGAGTCTACAAAGACTCCTCTTTTCTTGGTTCATTCCCTGGTCTTTCTCCACCCGTCTCTAATCCCAGCTCGTCGAACGTTTGCATGATGCAATCATCTCAATCCAACCTCAAGCGGGCCGCTTCGACTAGTCAGCAGCCTCGCCCTCCACAACCCACTCCTAGCACCTTGAATCAGCCTTCAGGACCCCCTATTCAAGGCCCCTAATCTACAGCTAGTATCCACGAGCCTTCCTTTCCTCCTGGCACAGTTCCTCCTCGCCTTAATGATCTCGTAGCTATCCCACTTGGCCATTACCCCTTCGGTCAGATACCGTTTCTAGCTCCCCCTCCTGGAGTATTTTTGGTACCTGTTATGGCTACCTTATCCCTTCCTAACATGACCCTGGGGATCCCTGTCTGGTACATCGATCCCCCAACCACTATCCTGCCTGGTCAGCCCAAACCTTATCTTTCTTTGACCCCTGTTCAACTGGTTCCTATGACCCCTCCCTTTGCTTCTGTGCCTTAGCCACCTCAATAGGAAACTACTCATGTTGTGAAAGCTTCAGGTGAGGGGGGAAAAGCTTGCAAGAAGGAACCTAAAGACAAGGCTGCCCCAAAAAACCCTACTCCTCCTCAGACTCCAAAGCATACCCCCCTGTGTGCTTTGTGTGATGTTTTCGGTCGTGCCACCCATCATTGTCCTGAATTGCCTCACATCAAGCCCATGGTTAATGTCGCATTCCTTGATTCTATGGTCCTGGAAACCTCTGTTCCTGCCTCAACTACAGCCAAGAACCCCAAGACTATTCACACCAACCACCCCTATGATTTGTGTGATCTCCATGGCCATTATACCCAACGTTGTCCCCGCCTCACACATTGCTGCGCCTCTTTGGAGGTAGTTTGAGAGTACAAGATTGAACAAAACTAGTCTGCTTCTCCCGTCCTCGCGTAGTACACTTCGGGCCAACCTGAGGATACCTCTGCTCCCATTAACATTCCCCCTCCCAATGTCGATATGATGAAGTCTTTGGCCACCATCCTCTACCTGTCATCATCCATGAGATCCACGGTGGAAGACCCCTTTGGGACTTCCCCTCCTGTTTCGCCTGACCTCCCTTCAGCAATCACCTAGGGCTCAACATCGATAGATACCTTATCTACTTACCCTTCGGTCACCCTCCGTGACGATGTGCATGTGAACCTCTCTTTTCATGATAATGAGTTAGGTAGCTTCGCTGCGTCAGGTGGTTTTTCTTCAACTTGTCACCCCATCCTCTATTATGATGACGACATTATGGAAGAAATCACCACCCCTGACTTTATCTATCCCCCCTTACATCGAAACCATGCATTCGAGCCACATACACCTTGTGGTCATTACATTGAAACACAATGTTTTGGTAAGGGGGCACCCATATTTTAGATTCCAGGAGAAGCAATTCTCCACAACCCTCATAGTGCATCTGGTTGTGTCGACTCTAGTACCATCATTCTTCCCTGTTTCGGAGAACTTGTAGAGTCGCATATCACTTCAGATCACTCTATGGATAATATCCCTTATCATTCCTTCCTCTTACATCGGCAACCCAATCCCCTAGACATTGTTGTTGAGAAACCTAAGGGTTTTCTAGGAGAGCACCAGTTCATTATCTCCAAATCCACTCTTTGGGATAGTGACACCATATATGCCAACCCATAAAATTATTCCATTTGCTTCATATGTGCAGTACCAAAAGATATTGTTAATCCTTCATTCCCTTTCTCAAATTGCATAACCATAAAAAAAAAAATGGTGCACCACATCATAAAAATGTGTTTATATTACCCCTTTCTAAATACATTTTGGCATGACCATAACATGCTGGGGACACCCATGCCCCTAAACCATAAAAACCCATCTCTCAGCCAAGAAACAACACTAAAACCCCCTTCTCTCATAGGCCGCACTTTTCAGGCAAATCTCGTAGTTTTATTCCAAAAACCTGCTACCCAGGTCGCAGATATTGCCCCAAAAAGTGTGATCCAGCCATGAAGCAGAGCAGGGGTCTGTTCCTGAGCTTTGGGCACCTAAAATTAACTTCAATCCATTGAAATGAAAGAGTAGGGTTAGGCCTCTCTTGCAACTGATGAATATCGATTCCAATGGTCAGTTTTTCTGCTACGATCGCCGCAAGATTTAAGGCCTCTTCTCCTCTCTTCAGTCACCACAACTACACTTGCAAATGAGTGAATTTGGAGGGAAAATTCCTTATTAAAAGAGAAACCCCAGATTTTTCTTTCACTTGTTGTGACCAAGCCATAGCTCAGTTTGACAAACCGTCCATACCGTTGGAAAGCTCTCACCGAGCTCTAAAATGGGTATCTGTTAGTTTTTTGTGATTTGATACTTCACCTGAACACATTTTTCCAAGAAGGGTCACTTCACCACTCCTAAAAATCAAATTTCTTCACTTGCAGCACTTGTACTTGTGGCACCACTTGGCCTCCATACTTGACCATGCTCGTGTTGGTTTTCGTCGTGAGTAACCATCTTGTACTCATGTTTTTATGGTCCCCACTGGGTCTTTTTCTATGTGGCAGCACCATCAAGTCACTCTTGTTTAGAGCATCCGAGTTGAGTCATCATCACATTCATGGAGTCTATCCCAAGTCCCTTTATATCTCGCCATAGTCCTCCATCCTTCATTGCTTTTTCCCTCTCTTGTGTCGTACATTTTGGCCTTCTGTCATACTGTCCCCTATCCCCTTTGATATTGTGTCAGTTTCTTCCAAGTCATCCATGTCCTTCATGCTCTAACAAGGGAAGTCTTCAGCCCGCTACTCAGTACCCCCATTCCACCATCATCCCTGGTTTCAATCTATCAGTCGGTTTACTATTATCTCTCGTGCCTTAGTTGAGGATCCCTTATTGCCTCACCTATGGTGGACCTCCTTCTGTCAACATCAGCTCATTCATTCTAGAAGACAGGTCTAGAGGGCAGTGTACCTTGGTTCCAACGTCCACTCTTGTTCGGTGCCTCAGATCAGGCAAAGGGACTCCTTATTACCCTTTGAATTGATTGTTTCTCAGCTCCGCTCCTTATGGCATGATCAAGATCTGTATACTTTATGGTTCAGTGATGTAATAGATTGTACCGGTGATTCCTGAGTGTGTGTGAGATGTTTCAGACCTCATGAGGGGGTGGCCCTTCAAGTAGCCCCCACGTGCTCGAATGACCTCTCTATTACACCCTTCGATGCACCTCCATAGATTTGATGGTCCCGGCCTCAACCACTTGTAGTGCCTTTTAGTTTGCATGTATCATTCAAATTTTTAGAGCCCTTTCCTGTTTTACAGGGCCTCTTTGGTTGTACTTATATCTCATGTACTCAAATATTATTGTATAATTCTTGGCTGTTATCCCAGGCACGGTATGTATGTGGGATCCATTATCATGTTTTTATTTGGCCCATGTTTATGCCAACATGTACTATATAGTTCAGCCCCTTTTTTACTAGACGCATTATTCTTTATACTTTGTTATATTGGCGAGCATAGGTATGCCTTCCCTGCCTCTTGTAGAATAGGTACTCACTCATAAAAGAGACTTGTCGCACCTATAAGTCTCACCTCGTCGGGGTATTGTCCTCTAGTGCTTTAGTCTACCTTATATTTCTCTCTCTCTGACTTCCCATTCGGTGTCTAGTGATTAAGTTCTTACAACGTACTTCGGTCATACGATTAGCTCCTAACACTCGTGCGCTGGGGGGAAATCTGTTACACCAATTTTTGCTCATCTAGCCTATTACTATTAGATGGAACAAAGTACACTATGTAAGACCAATTTTACCCTAAGTAAAATTGCTTTCACTATGAAAAATAACTTAGTAATCCTTAATTTATTAAATTGTTTATGATCTAAACAAGAAACCCCATGAGGAAATATTGAATAAATCCATATTTTTTTTTTATTTTCCTCAAGGGATAATTAGTTAAACAATATTTTAATTAATATTCCTGGTCATATTTAACCCAAAATAGGAAAATTAATTAGATAAATCATTATTTATCTTATTATTTTCTAGGAATAGTTATTTAAAACATTATTTAAATAATATTCCTCATTAAATTTGACTAAATAATTTATAAATAATTAAATAAATCACTATTTATTTAATTATTATTCAACCACATCCTTAAAATAATAAATAAAACATTTTCTTTATTTATTATTTATAAATAATGGGATTTGACCGAATTCAGATTATTTTCCCCTCCAACAAATATAATAAAATATTTCATAAAAGTTGGATCTAGATTTGGTTAATAATATTTTAATTATGCATCAATATCTAGACTAACTCAATATTTTGTTATAAATAGAAGGGTTTTTCCATTCATTCATTACCTTTTGTTGCCTAAAGATCACTCTGGATCTATACTTTTGGTCTGACTTTGATCCTCCATCATTGTCATATTTTTCTACCTTTTTGCTTGTGAGCTCCCTTTGAGTTCCATTTTTGTCTAGGTTTTCTACACCATCAAGAGAGAGAGATCTTAGATCTGAAGTGTTGAGTATATACAAGAACCCATCCCATTGAGGGGGATTGGTAACATCTTTCTATGTTCCCTTCCCAGGTGTCATAAATAAAAAAATTATTTAAAAATATTCTTGTCCTTTCTATTGGATGCATGGAGAAACTCTTGCTTTTATTTACTTCTTAATTTCTTTAACTGCATAGATCTGAATTTTGTAGCATTTTCCTTGGTCAACTAACTGCAAATCTAAAGAAATTGGCAGCCATCTTTAATGTTAGGGATGTTTGCTATGCATAGCTAAAGTGAGATTTTTTCGTACGCTTGCGATTAGAATTCACACTAACAACAAGGTCCTTACCAGCAATGGGGGAAGTATACACATCCAGGTCAGAATCCACCCTATTAGGGGCAGAATCTGTATCAACCAGGTGGGAACCCTCAACCATTTTCCCCACATCATCCTCCCTTTCCATTTTTGGCTACATTAGAATTGTCAAATGCGTCAAAGCTTACAAATGACTCCATCCAACATCAGTTGCATTGGCTGCCAGTTCCGACCAAAATCATGGGAGATTGTACTAAATTTGAAGAAAAACCTAGGAAATACGACAAAAACCATGTCATGACATACCACTTATGGTGATCTTCTAACTCTTGGGTCGCCGATTCAATTTGTCTTCATCTTTTCCAACACACTCTGACTGGTACTGCGGAAAAATGGTATATTGAACTCCCTCAAGTGTTTTCTTTGATTTTAACTCCTTGGATATGGATTTCATACTCACTTCCAATTAATTTTCGATTATGAAACCGAAATCCACATTCTCACCTCATTGATGCAGTCAACTGCTACTCACATTTCAAATCACATTCACGAATGGAGGCATTGATATCGCCTCATAAAATTTGAGATCCCTGATCATTTGTTGACTGAATGGTTTACGAAATCATTCTTTCCAAATATTGCTAAAGATCTTGCCATGGGTGGATGTGTCATGAAAGAGGAAGTCATTACCAGAGCTCAATACCTAGATTTGGTTTATTCCCAATCTAGAACTCTATACGAGCTCCTGCTTGATGTGCCGCAACCTTCAATTGGTATGACATCATCTCAGTCTCCTGCTACACCTCCGATTGATGGTGTTATTGGGTCAGTGGCCCATGCTGATAGTAGTGCACCCAAAGCTTCCTCGAAGTCCAATTCCACTACTGCCACTGCACCCTCCACTCCTTCTAGTAACAAGAAGAATCTCGGTAAAACCTCCAAGGTAAATGTTGTCCAATCTACCACAACAAAAAATTACTGGAAAGGTAAGAAAAAGGGTAAAGGAAAATCCAAATCTGATAACCTTAAATAGGATTCGAAAAATTCATCTGCTGACGATTCTTCAATGTGCAAGCCTAAATATCCTTGTTCAATATGTGATGATGATCATTACACCAAGGATTGTACTTGACATGCCGAATTTTCCCGTCTTCAGAAGGGCGCACTTAGGACTTTGGCTGTATTAAAAGATCATTTCCCTTCTCAACAAACACAAATGGTAGATCAACCCCAAAAATTTGGAAACTCCCAAGTTTTCATGGCTGGCATGGAACCTATCTCTATTACTACGAGATCTAAAGACTACACCAATCAATCCAAAGCTCCTATGGAACCAAAAGTCACATATGACCCTTCCTCTTCCACACCTCCCAGTTTTGGTTTTCTCCATATCAAGAGACCTAGTAGTGAGTCCATCGCCCGACCACCCCCTAAAGGTGTTCTTCAGAAATATTCTTACAAAACGAATGCGAGAGCTACACAACACTAAAATATTGTAGATGATCTAGCTGAAGCACATTCGGCGATGTCGGATTTGTAATTCTTTTTTTCATTTCCATCACAATGGAAGGCACTACTGTATGCTATTGGAGGGATTGATTCAGTATATTCCAATATCATTACTTTCGATCTTGAGAACTTCGTTCCTCTCCTCCCAGCTCAAGTATATTTTCTGATTCAAGTTACCGTGATGGGGAAAACAATTCATTGTATTGTTGTTGATGAAGGTGCTATGACCTGCATCATGTCTATGGCTTGTTGGAAAGCCATCGGCTCTCCTCCAGTGAGATAGTCCCCGAACACATTGGAATATTTTGATGATAGAGGTTCTCGGTCGTATGGTATTGTCAAATATTTTCCTATCCTATTAGAGGGAAAGATGGTGAATTTCTAAGTTGAGGTGGTAGACACCAACTTGAATTATAACCTCCTTATTAGATGCAGTTGGAATCATGCCATGGTTTGCATGGTCTCCACCATTTTCCACGTCCTCCGCTTTCCTCATCAAGGAAAAATTGTGATTGTTAATCAATTAGCTTTCTTTTCCTCTGATTCTTCATCAGGAAACATTCCATATGTTGGGAATACCACTACCTCCTATGAGAAAATTGGTCCGGTTCTATTCAAAGAATAGTTCATTATGGGAATTTTTCCACTCCCGCCTCCAAATGTCGTCACTATAAATATAATATCATCTTATCACGATCCATGGATTGTTTCTAGTCTCGATAAGCTTGAAATATTTAGTGACGTTATGCCTTTGAGCCCTGCTGAAAAAATGTATTAGAGTATTCTTACGACTTTTGAGGCTGTATCCAAAACCAAAAACTAATTGGTTTCTTCTTTAGACACTTATGCACAATCTCCCTGGTTTGGTCCTTGGGACTCCAATGATCCTTTAAATGAGAATTTCCCCATCAACGAAAGTATCGTGGAGGTAGTGTCTCTTGAAGAAACCCCATGGGATGATGGAAATCATCGTTCCTCGTTTCTCCCAAACCTAAGTGAAATCTTCGCTTTCTTGGAATCCCATGCTTCGTTTGTACCGAATGACCCATTTTAGAATCATATCTTGATTCATGAAGTGATGTCTGAAGGGAACATGGGAAATATTTCTCCAACCATTCCAATTGACATCTCTCCTACATCAGGGCTTTTCAAGAATGTATTTTTTTAGGTTTCTTGTTCTCCCGACGACCTCAAGGTTTACACTAATTTCTTCCAAAAGTATGTCCCACCCACACCCTTTGACCTCGTTCTTACCATTTGGTCATTTTCCCATGGGGGCATTATTTCCATGCTTCGTAACCTTTACTCGGCCAGGGGGCATGGGAAATTCACTGCTACTGTGAATTTTCTTACAATATTGGTCGAGGTAATGCCTACGCACAATATCAATAGTAGAACTCTTGGTTTATTTCTGTTAATCATGAGGGAAATCACTCGTTTAAGCCCTGAAATGGGTCCTATCTGAAGAATTATTACACTTGATCATAAGTGTGATGTTTTTTACATTAGTTTTTTATTCATTAGTGTGCTTTGTTTGTATGTTTGGTGTGATTGTTTGCTTTGCAAACATGTTTCCTATGCTCACCTTGTGTTCCACTTGGTTTGTATATGCCATTGAATCATTATGTTGGTTTTTCTGATGGTGAATGTCGTAGCACATGGAACTTATCTTCCGCAGCATGGGCACACTTTTCCCTTGATGGCGATTTGATTAATTTTCAAGGTATTTTTTTGGGTCGAACAAATAAAAATGCTTCCAAATACAGTGCGGTTATCGAGCTATTATCAGATTCAATTGATCTTGGGTTAGAGATTTGTTTGTTAAATTAGACTCACAACTCATTGTGTTACAATTAAATGGCCATTATTCTATGCGGAATCCTCAAAGTTTGCGTATGTATTTGCGTGTTCGATTATTGGAAATGCATTTTGATTATATTACATATCAATATATCCCAAGACGTCTAAACATATTAACAGATACATTATCAAATCATGTATTAGATAGACATCTACGCAATATGTAAAAAATACATCATTATGATACACAAGTAGCCATAGAAACATGCATATATATATATATATATATATATATATATATCGAGTTTTTCAAGTGTGTTACATCAAAATCTCAAAAAATATGTGTTTAGTGAGCTCTCTGAGCCTACATTAGTACAAAAATGTAAACAGAGGGTTGCTATCCACCCACATGGTGCTCATGATAGCAGGTGACTGCTCGGATCACTCACCAAAGTAAGTGACACAGTTTTCCTGGAACCCCATTCATATGCCTCTAAAAGCGAAGAGGAATATCATCAAATGTAGCATACTCTGGGATGCCTCTTTTGAGGCCTACCAAGTTTCGCTCTATCTCGACTAATGGGTCTGCTCCCTCTGCATAGGGAACATCCTCCAATGGGCGGGCTACCCTCCTCACAATCAGCGACATTCCTGGTGGTCTCTGTGGACCCACATCTATAAAAACATCGTAAGTTTAGATCTCAGGATACATGAAAAAAACATTCAAAAAGTAAAAAAATGTTAAAAATATTTTTTACCTGCATTATTCCACTGTGTGCCTAGAAAAATGGGAAGATCTAGTCTTCCCTGAAGTTAATGCCTACATACGCATAGTCCTCAACCGCAATTAGTTGATGGTACAATCAACTGAAAAACGCCATTGGAAAATGTATCTGCTGGCCCCTACCCTGGTGAGGCATAATTTCATGCCACCTCATCAGCCTCGGGTCCCTCGGGTCTCGATCATTGATATCTAACCGATGATACTGAAATAAAGGCACCGTCTCCAAAAATAAGGTAACCAAGATGGACTCGTACTGAAATTGTTTCAGCGGACCTATTTTTCACTTAGTCAATTGGCTCTTCATGGTAGCCAATAACCCCTCACACCAGTTGAACATAGTAGGAGCCAAATAGTCCACCGTGTACTGGAATTGGGGCTTCGTTGCCTCATGCAACACATGGGATCTAGCCACTCGATTCATGCACTGTAATATCATGCGTAAGGTAAGAACCCTGATAGAGGATATCTCTATCTTCTCGCTCTCAGTCTTCTTAGCCCCGGGATAATGTCTCTCAATGAGCATATTGGTACTCTCACCTCCAGTGCGAGCTCCAGAGAGTTGGATTCTCTCCCCTCTCCTGGATAAGCCTGTAATGAAGTAGATTTCCATGACATCGAACTCCATTTCCTCATCTCTAATAATGAATATTTGGCAATCTATGTTCCACAGTCCAATCAAATAATGAAGTAGCTCTAGTTGAGCTCTTAGCCCTAATGTTGAGTAGTTTTTGGAATAATCCATTTGAAATGGGTGGATTTTTCATTTAAAATTCCTCCTTGCGGTCAGTGTGTCTATTCAAATTGTTTTGGCGCTGACGATGCACTGACCTAATAGGCTAAGAGCATCCAACACAGGTTCGATAGCTCAAACTCGTGCTAACCATGAGCAAAATTTAAATTTGAAATCCTCCCTCCATTTCTAAATTTCCAAGCTAACGAAAGAATGGAATTAAAATGAAGAGGAGAGTTTGAGATCTTACCTATAACCGTTGGATCGTTGAATGGTATCTTGGATCAACTGCACCACTGATCTGAAGTTCGAAGGAAAAATGGGTAAAATGCAATTCTACAATTTACTCAAAATAAAAAGGTGAAAATGAATTTACTTTTTATCTATTTATATATTTTTGAAGATATTTTCGCCATTATTTTATTATTTTTTCATGGTATCAGTGATGTTTGTCATTTTTTGTGCAGTAATAGGACCTTTACACTATTGGTGATTATTTATGATGCAAACAAGTTTTATATTATCTCTTTTTTGAACTCGGTAAAAATAAACAAAAAAGGAACCCATCTGGAGTCATCTTTCAGCTCTATTCTGATTCTTGAAAAATGAAAAGATTGTCGAGTACTTGTCATTTCAAGCTCGTTAAAGTAAATGAATTGACGTGGTATTAGTATATGTTTACCCCTTTTTTGGGATGAGGTTCACTATTTACGAAAAAGGAGTACCTTGATCAAACATGGTTAAGCAGTTCTCTAGGATATTGTTTTCTACCTTTTCGAATTCAAGGGACAAAGGGAGCTCCTTAAACATGAAAAGTTATGAGTTACCCTTTCATTGGATTCATTAAAGATTAAATGATGAAAGAATTGTCACCATGATGAGACCCAGTTCCTCCTTCCTAGGGCTTGTTAAAATTACTAGGATGGATTTATTCAAAGAATGATCTTACATGCTCAACATATGCTATCCTCTCCACGATGGCTATGAAAAATAAAGAGGTACTCATTAGAAATAACGGGGGAAATTTGAAAGTGAACATCCTATGTGTGTTTTGGGCAACTTGTCGCTCTTGAACATGACACTCATTGTGTCGGGTTTGGGATATCCTTCATTTGTCTTTTTCCTTCATGGGTTTGGGAAATCTATTTTCCTCTCATTCGATTACCATTTTGTCAACATGACCTCTGATCCTATTGAAGTCAAATGCTACCATACTCCAGAGTCGTGTCGCCAATATGTTCAATATAAGTCCTTTTTGTGTTATAGTCAAACATCCTTTTCCTATCTGACCTCCTCTATTATAATCCAAAACCACTCCTATCATCTTGAGATATCTGTTGTTTCGTTTCGATGATGTGGGAATCATTATGGCCCTCCTTCGACGAATCACTTCCTGTCGAATTCAACTACTTATTCGGGAAGGTGGTTTAGAAACTTATTTTCAGTACCTTGGAGCTTGCATACCTCAATGGAAATCTCTTCGTGTTTGATGACAGGTTCACATTATTGGCCTTCGATCGAATGATATGCAAGTGTTCGAATTCAAGAAATTTATTCACACTTGTAGATTGTGTTTTTGTACCTTGAGGGCCATCGTCATTATTGGTGGTTTCTCTTGTGCCTGTTAACAGTTTTAATTATTGTTCGGTAATCAGGTGGTTTCTACCATGTTCGACGTCAACACATCTATTCACATTGCTAGATTCGTACATTGGGTTGATTGAGATCGCGATGAAGACCCTGGATCACATTTGATGCTGATCCGAGCTGTGAGGAGTTATTAAGTATTCATGATTGTATACATGATACTATCTATACGGATGGTTGCATCCATGCCACAGATCCATTTCTATAATCTCTTTAGATGGATGGTTGTGACCATCCTGTGGGTTCATGTATTATTTGATGCCCAGTGCATAGTTATGTGGTTAGGCATATTTGTACTAGAGATGTGATATATTTTATTATGTTTTATTTGGTAGGTTTCCTGGCGGTGATCTGAGCTATTTTCCTTGGTTCATAAATAATTTCAGTCATCACTCCCCATTCTGCCTTCATGCTTTAGGGGGCATCTGCTACACAATAATTTTTCACCATGCTCACTTCCTGTCCCTGATCCTGAAGTGCCCCGTGACAGACCCTGTCAAATTTTTCCACCATGGAAAAATATGTAAAGAAATCCCCTGAAGACTATTGGGCCATGAAAAAGGTATGTTTTATCTCCATATTAATTTGATTTATCATTGAATTTCAAGTACTTATCTTAATTTTTGGAATAAATCTAGAAGGAAATATTTTGAAAAATGGAAAAGACCAATCATCCAAAAATTGTGTGATTCTGGGATAAAAAATAACTTCCACTTGCTTTTTGAGTTCAGGATTCTGAATGGGACAACTGCTGTTGAAATTATGGGACAAAAACAAACAGGAAAGGAAAATACGACCATGTATTGCTCATACAATCCAGCAGAAGTCCAGGAGGATCGAGTTTATTTTATAAAGCAATCTGATCGACAGTTGTGAAATCCTATCGATCTCCTAATCCTGAGGATTCGCTCTCATCTGTTCATTTTCCTTTTAGATTATATAAAGTCGATAGTGAAATAGAACGTGACTTTTAACCCAGAACTTGTAATTTATATTTTGGCAAGTATTCTTGAGACAAAGTAATTACATTGTGGTGATGCTATATCATTGTTATTGAATTCAATGAAAAACACCGAGTTTCCTTTGTAATCACATTTTGAGTGTCTTTCGGCAGTGACTTATGGGGACCTTGGGCCTAGTCACTAAGAGATCTACTGCTTCTATTGTGTCATATGCATTTCCTTTCCTTTTCATAATGATTCATTTCTGTTATTTCTGTAATCTCATAGACTTACGGTTAATTCAACTGATGTTAATATATATATTTATGATTTGCTTTTACTATGAGATAACTTTCATTTGTTGTCACTTTTATGCTTGCGTGTTATTCCTTAATGAGTTTACTATATTAGTGTAATTATTTGTAATTTATTGTTGTTTCTTTTGAGTAATGTTATTAGGAATCCAGAGTAACCAATTATTTCCATTTTCATATTAGAAGTGTGAATGCTTGTTTTTTGTTCATTTATGTAATCTTTCCTTTCAGTAAATGATTGTTAAAGCAGTAATTCTTTGAGTGTGATTCTTGTAATTCATAATTTTGATTCAATTTATCTATAAATTAATTGAGCTTAGATTAAGATTCATAGTTTGTAATTGCTTTAAGGTTTACCTTTTGATTGAACTTTGAGAATTAGAAAATGAGTTATTACAATGATTTAGAACCATTTATGCTTAGATAGATTATGATTTCATTCTACACACACAGTGCCAACACACTTGAAACAAATAGATGAATCCTTGGTTGATGATTAATGTAGGCATTAGGATTGATTTTCATAAGTCACATTTTTACACCAACATTTTGGCGTTGTTGCCGAGGAGAGTGTTAAATATTGATTTCTTTTTTTTTAATTGGATTTTATTGTTGTGAAGGATTTGGGTATTGAAAACGAGAGGTAAGAACCTGCGTACCTGAAAGTAAAATTCTTGCTTAAAGCCCGCTTTCCAGCAAATGAGCATAGAGTAGATAGAAATATATGTTTTTATGAATGACTAGGAAGAAAAAAGTAGGAATAGATTCAAATCCACCTCCCAAATTCACCAAACCCAAGTGGTCGGTGACCCTTGGAAGATCAACCTTTATAGATGAAATCATAAGAAAAGCATAATCTCAAGTGTCAGTAGGACCTTAGATCACATCCAGAAAAATATCTACTGCAATCCCTCAAGAAACAGGCTCACCATTTGCAGGTCATGCCGAGATCCATAGAAAAACCAAAGGGTATGAGAAGAGATTTTAGGATACAGAAAATTTTCATTCTGACCCTTCACAAGAGGTAAATTCATGCAATCTTCAAGAAGGAGAGGGAGAAACCATTGGTGTCGTGGGAGAAAATATACAGTCACCAGAACCTGAATCCCCTAAGATCTTGGTTGAAGAAAGGATACCTGGTATCCCAGATCAAGGCAATGCTTTAAAACCCTTCCAAATCTACCTACTAGTCCTGCCCAAATCAAATTTCCAAGCCAGGAGATTCCTAAAGGTTATTGGCACATCTTTGATCAGATGGCGCAAAATCGACCCCAGGGACAAACATCGACATTGGAATATCCCATTGTCGACCCATTTGCTAATTCTCCTATGAAATCCATTCCCTTGCAGAGCATCCCTACTTTCCATGGTTTAATTTCAAAAGATCCCGATGATTTCCTGTTCGAATTTGACGTTTTATGTAGGGGGTATGATTATACCACTGATCCCCAAAAGCTCAAATTTTTCCCTTCTACATTAAAGGGAGCAGCGTTGTGATGGTTCATGGGGCTCAATGGGGGAACTATTAACTCCTGGGATCAAATGAAAACATCTTTTCTCACTAAATACCAGGATTATTGTAGAAGTAGAGACCTAAAAGATGAAATATTTAACATGAATGCAAAAAATAATGAAACTTTAGAAGAATATGTTGAACAATTTCAGTATAATTTACAACGGTCTCCTTATGCTGCATTATCTAAAGATGTTTTAAAAGTAACTACGATAAAAGGAATGAACGATGAATGGATAGAAACATTAAATCTAATGGGGAAGGGTGATATTTATCAAGAAAATTATGATAACATTATTCAGCGATGTATCAGGTGCTCTTGAGGTAGTACACATGTTAGACCAACTGGACGAGATGCTACCACCAGAAATAACAAATTTGTTGGTGGCAGCGTAACTCAGACGGAAATCAGTAATCTCCTAGAGGATTTCAAAACTGATATCTTGGGCAAACTCACAACACAGTTGGACATCCTGCAAGGCAAACAGAAACAAGGTATAACGGAAAATAATTTAGCTATTTTCTTCACACGATGCTGAAAGAAACACAGTAAGAGGGAATGCTCGATGGATATGGTCTAGACCTATGCCATCTGCACTAAGGACCATGCCATGGAGCAGTGTCCATCACTTCCAGGATTAAAGGATATTTTTAAAGAAGCAGAAGAAGAGACAGAACTAGTATACTTGATGGGCCAACATCGATAGTGGCAAGCCCGATCCATAGGTATGTCACCAGATCCTTATATGTTCTTTTATTCTCCATCATTTACTCAACAACATAATTTTGGAATAGCATGGAAAGGCCAATCACCTTTCTCCACTTGGAAATATCAATCGTTTCCTATGTCACCCTAGCTAATCCAACCTTTTCCAAACATTGGTTTGCCAAATTCTACCCTTTTTTGGGAAAACAATCCATACCCATCCCAGTGGGCCACCTCCACATCACAAAATTCAAACTAGTCTTCAAATTGGAAGCGACCCCTGGGAATAAATAATCCACCTATGGGGACGGGTCCTCGACCTCAGTTGACTTTACCAGATCCGTATCCTTTGCAGTAAAATTTTCAGGCTCTTATGCGCCCACAACTTCCAGCCAACCGAATTCAAACTGTAATAGCAGACTGGTTCAGCTGACACAGATTGTTGAAAATTCAGATCTTGAAATAAAATAGATGGAATGTAGTGAACGTAGGCTAATATCGGGATGCATCGTCACCCCTAAGGAAAATAAAAATAAAAAACAATATGAGACAGAAACATCTGTCGTAACTGAATCCTCGACTGCGACTCATACAGAAATAAAATAGGAAGAAGACACAGTCGAGAAAAAAAATCCTGTAAAACTTATCATAACTTCTCCTCTGTTCCCTGAAAGATTAAAAATACCTAAAATAATTACTTATCCAAACTTTGATCTTGTAGGGGAACTTAAAATTTTGATTATTAAAATTCCTCTCCTCAGGCTATTCAAGACATTCCCATTTACGCTAAAACGATTAAAGAATTATGTGTGAAAAATCCTGTGAAGAAAACAAAAATTTCACCAACTGTCCATGTCGTCGGAACCTTGTATGATCTCCTTTTAGGCAGGGAAACACCAGTAAAATATGAATATACAGGGAGTCCCATAGTCACAGTTCAGATATATGATCGCTCTTTTCCAAACACATTAGTTTATTTAGGTGTAGCAATTAACATTCTCACGACAGAAACCTGCAAAACACTTGGTATCACAGTGCTAGAACCAACCACCACCTTGCTGGAACTTGTTGATCGTTCAGTCGTTAAACTAGAAGGAACCTTACAAGATATCATGGTTTTTGTTGAATTTTGGGAATACCAAATCTATTTTCTAGTTATTAACCCAAAAGTCCGATTAGATGGACATCCTTTAATTTTGGGACGACCTTGTTTATCGACAAACGATACTTACATAGGATGTCGTATTGGTAGCATGACCATTACAAAGGGGAACGATGTAAAAAACCTTGTTTTATATCCCCCTTATAAGCCAAGTTTTCCCACCCTGATAAACTCATAAAGATCCACCTCCATACTTGGAAGAAAACATTCGTTCACCTCTTACAGTAGCATAAGCGCTTGAGTTCAAGAATGAGACTGAAGATGATGTAATTAATAATTTTATAAATCAATCAACTACTGAGAATAATGTGTAGTGTCAAATGTTGAAAGTAATTCTTGACAATGAAGCCCAGGAAGACCCTTTCAAATATGTCAAAGACCAATATATACCTACAACTGTTGTTCATAACATCAGGCCTGTCGAGATTAAACCAGGAAATATTTTGAACATCAATGACAATCTGGATAATGACCAACAATAGAAGCTCATTAAAATTCTACAAAAATATAAAGGGGCTTTTGCTTGGGATTAACCAGACATGAAGGGCATAGATCCCTAATTGTGTACACATCACATATACACCGAAAAATATGCCTGCGTTATCTGGAAACCTCAATGAAGATTAATTCCACACCTCAAGGACATCGTAAAAGAGGAATTATAGAAATTGTTGGACGTAAATTTTATTTATCCTATTTCGGCCAGTAAGTGGGTATCTCCGCCGGTGGTTGTTCACAAAAAGAATGGGAAGTGGCGAATCTGTGTGGATTACAGGGAATTGAAAAAAGCCACATAGAAATACCACTTCCCTCTTCCATTTATTGATCAAGTCCTTGATATATTGGTAGGGAAGCGATTATTTTCTTTTCTTGATGCCTTCAGTGGCTATAATTAGATCCAAATTTCCCCCGAAGACCAAGAAAAAACAAAATTTACATGGCTATGGGGTACTTTTTCTTACAGAGTGTTACCTTTCGGCTTATGCAATTCCCCAGCTACATTTCAAAGGGCCATACTTAGTATTTTTTCTGATCTAATAAATGAGTAAATTGAAGTCTACATGGATGACTTCACCCCATATGGGGACAATTTCAACCAAGCACTACAATATTTGGAGAAAGTTTTGGAACGATGCATCGCTACTAGGTTTTGTTTAAGTAACAAAAAATGTCACATGATGATGACAAAAGGCGTAATCCTAGGATACTACATCATTGTGGTTGGAATACAGGTAGACCCATAAAAAATAGAGGTAATTATTTTACTACCTACACCTTGCACTCAGATAGAGGTACGTAGTTTCCTTTGATATGTAGGGTACTATCGTAGATTCATAAATAATTTTTCACGGATTGTTGCGTCTTTTTATGCTTTAACAGGAAATGTTGAATTGAGTTGGTCTGATAAATGTGAAATTGCTTTTACAGGTTTGAAGAAACTAGTCTCAACTGCTCCAGTATTGCACAAACCCAATTGGGAGCTGCCTTTTCATATCTCCATGGATGCATCAGATACAACAATAGGCGTTGTACTCGGGCAAGAGGAGAATAAAAATCCTTATGCTATATACTATATTAGGGAAAATATTACTTTTTTTGAACTCAATTGTACAATAATAGAAAAGGAATTTTTAGCTGTCATTTATGCCATAAATAAATTTAGACATTATATAATAGGCTATCAAATTTTTCTGTACATTGATCACTCTGCCATCAGATATTTATCCAATAAACAATCACTAATGGGTGAGTGACCCATTGGCTGTTACTTTTCCAAGAGTTTGATATTACCATTAAGGACCGACCAAGGAAGGAAAACCCAATAGAAGATTTTCTGTCACAGGTTCCTAAGACAAATGATCTGTTGGTTGTGGATGATCAGTTCTAAGATGAACATATGTTTGTTGTAGTAGTTAAAGTGCCATGGTGTGCATATGTCGCAAATTATCTGGTGGTAAGAAAATTGCCTAGACATTTAACAACAAAGGAAAGGAAGCTGATTGTTCAACATAGCACCCAATTTTATTGGATTGGTGGATACCTCTTTCATGCATGAGATGATATGCACATACGCATATGCATTCAAGAAGATGAAATCTACGAAATCCTGAATGCCTGCCACGACGAGTCGTGTGGCGGAAACTTCACATATCACATAACTGGACATAAAATAATTCAGATGGGCTATTACTGGCCCAATATTTTTAAGATGCCAAGAAATTTGTCCAAGCTTGTGATAACTGCCAGAGGATGGGTTATCCGGGTCAATCTGACGAAATGTCATTACAACCACAATTGGTAATAGAACCTTTTGAACGATGGGCATTAGATTTTGTTGGCCCATTCAATCCGCCATCAAACCAAAAGACTTACATACTGGTTACTACAGAATATGTAAAAAAGTGGGTAGAAACAACAACTTTTCTAAGAGCTACAGAAGAGGTTGTGATAAATTTCATTTTTAAATTATTTTGTGCGGTATGGCTTACCCAAAGAAATGATAACAGATGGAGGGGCACAGTTTGTAGCACATAAGATTACAACCACTCTGAGAAAAAACCATATCATACATAGGGTCACTTCTCTGTATCACCCGCAGGTGAACGGGCAGGTCGAAAGAACTAACAAAGTGATTGAGGCCATTTTGATGAAGACAGTTTCGACACCTCGTCAGGACTGGGCTTCTAAACTACCAGATACCTTGTGTTCTTATCGCACAACTTGGCGAAATACTACTGGATATTATCCATACCAACTTATATTTGGAAAATAACCTATTTTTCCTATCAAATTCGAAATAAAGACTCTCAGAACAGCCAATGAAGTGAGATTGGATTTGACGGAGGCACAAAATAAACGACTTCAACAAATAAATGAATTGGATGAAGCTCGGCTACTTGCTCTGCAACACATCACAGTTATTCAGTAGAAAAGAGATAAGTTGAATGATAGTCTTATAAAAAAGAAGACGTTTTAGGAAGGATATTGGGCACTCCTCTATGCTTCCAAGTTCCAATATTTTCCGGGTAAATTACAAACAAGGTGGCTTGGCCCATATGAAATTCAAGAGGTGCACAATAACGACACTCTAACTCTGACTAACATCGATGGATCTGGCTCTTATTTTCGGGTGAATGGACGTCGGGTACATATTTATCATTAAACACTCACCAAAGAGTATTTTTGCCAATAGGTACATGATGATCCCACTATGAAAATCTTAGCTACGGGGAGTAATAACCCGAAAAATTTAATTTCATGAAAATTCATTTTTCTTCGACTGTAAATAATGTATATATTATTAATATTTGGTTGTAATTTTCTATTTTTTTAAAAAAGAATCACTGTGTAAATATGTGGATTTATTTTCTTTTGAAACATGGCGTCACAAGCAAATGATGTTCAATCAATTAAAAAGTTGTTGTTCAATCAATTGAACAATTGTTGTTTAGAAAAATGAACAATTGTGATTTATTTTTTTTGGTATGTTGTTGCTGTTCAATCAATTGAAAAACTGTTGTTCAATTAATTGAACAACTACTATTCAGAAAAATGAACAATTGTGATTTCTTTTTGGTGCGTTTTTGATGTTCAATCAATTGAACAACTACTTTTCAGAAAAATGAACAGTTGCGATTTATTTTTCTGGTGTGTTTTTTCTATTCAATCAATTGAACACTTGTTGTTTAGAAAAATGAACAGTTGCGATTTGTTTTTCTGCTGTGTTTTTGTTGTTCAATCAATTGAACAACTTTTTTTCAGAAAAACGAACAACTGCGATTTCTTTTTTAGTGTCTTTGTTGTTCAAACAATTGAACATTTGTTGTTCAATTAATTGAATAGTTTTTGTTCAGAAAAATGAACAGTCACGATTCTTTTGTGTGTTTAATAATTGTTGTTGAATCGATTGAACAATTTTTGTTCAATCAATTGATCCAATTTTTTCAGAAAAATGAACAACTACCATTTTTGTTGTTGTTGTTTTTTTTTACCTTTTTTTTTCCTGCATCTTTGCTCTCACATGATTTACTATGAAGATCATCTTTTTGGAGTGGAAATTTGTACCCAATATAGAGGGAAGACGGTGATATTAACAAAATTATGATTTTTAAACCTTTGATGGGTATCTCTATTCCCGAAACTGACATGGTTTACCTATATAATGACTTGCTAAATATCTTCTTTTCGGACATATCATAAAATAATTCATTATCTCAGTGCCATGCTGGTTTATTTTTTCATACTTTCAATTGATAATTCCCTTTGGTATGAAGATATAGGTCAAGGGCATAACTTTTATTTCCATTCTTTTACTTCTTACACCATCCTTAACTCTTAAGGAGTTAATGAGCCTCCCTCCATTTATAATGTGTAAATGTACATGTAATGAAAATATTGTTAGAGAGGATAGGGGGTCTCATCAAGATCCAACCTACCATGATCATAAGAATGTAACAAGTGGCATTCCCACTATGGCCACCACACCAGGGACATGGCCTTGTAGACAGTTAAAACTGTCAGAAGGACAGGAGGTCTCATCAAGAGCTGGCCTGATCACTTTTTTATACTCTGGTGAATGAAAGTATGATTATTTGGTCATCGTGCCAGCATAGTGATCTCTCTATAGAAATAAAAAAACAATTTAAGTCCTAAATAGAGGATTTTTACTCTTTTTTGGGGTTAAAAAAGCAACCCTATCTAGGCTATGGATGCCTGTTGACAGCAATGGCTCTGCTTATGGTATTGGAGTTTTATGTTATATTTCCAATTACTCTATGTCCCACTATCTCATACTGATTCATCTCCAAAGATAAATTCATCATTTGAAAAGAATTCATTAACCAATACACATGTAAGACTATACTTTTATATGAATTATATCCATAATGTTTGATCATATGATATCACTAGTCACTATTTCGTCATATCTTTCCATTTAATGGAAAATCTTTTTTCATAATGGTTATTTATCTGTTTTAACTTCATTTTCGGTCATTTCCTACCTATTTTTCAAAATTTTCATGATTATGGCCATTTCTTACTGTATGTATGTTTCTTTGACCATTTTCTATTGCATTTATGAATTCCCAACATCCTTTCCTCTTTTCCCGTGCTCTATGGTTGTGGATGCCCTTTTCTAATTGGAGGGGGGGAGGTAGTAATAATGGAAAAACATGTGATATAATTACTAAATTCCATAGAAACATGTTGATGAGACAAATAATATTATGTATTTTTAGATCAAAAATAAAAACCTTCAAAGAATTTTATGCATTTTTAGTAGTGTTGTTCCAAACTGAGAACACTGTAAGTAGTGCATGAAAAAGTGGGAATATTGCTCCTAAAACACAACAATCATGGGCTTAAAATCTATTCGTAGTGAACCCACATTTTTTCGGTTAACAAACCAGACTCGGATAGTTCTTGAATGCGCTAGCTAGCTCTAATATTTGACCAAAATAAAAGGATTCCATATTGAAATAGCATTGGAATTCCTGCAAAATATACAAGGTGAACGCACAATTGTAAGAGGCAGAAATATAGCAGTGTCTGAAGCAATCCTAGCCGAGGTTTAAGGACTTCTAGCAGAAGGCACAAAGTGAAATGATAAGCATGTTTTGTTGCATGATGCGTTCATAGTATTTCAAGACCCAGATGAGTAATTGGTTCGCAAAGGCAAAGGAATTCACCCGAAATCTCTATCGGAACCATGGCGAGAATTGGAAACCACTGTGCAGAAGTACATCAGTACTTGTGATGGATGCCAAGATGTTGTAAAACCTCGAAAACTTAAATTGTTAGCCATACTCAAATATAAAATTATAGTTAATTTTCCTTTCTTTTTGAATTATTTATTACATGATATGGCTAGAAGGGTTAGGAAGGCTAAATATCCATATACTGTTATCAGCCAACATAGCTTAATCAAGTTAATTACCATCCATAACTTAGCCCAAAGAAAATTTACATGGGACAAATTTGTAAACCCTTCCCCACTAGAAGAAAATATAGATACACAGATGGGGATAAATGGTAGAAAAAATGATATCACAGACATTGAACAATAGAGAATGGAAGTAGTAATTCTGATAAGAGCAAGAAAAATGGATGACTCCCAATAAAATGAAGACGCTCTGTAAGGATAAGCTCACGACAACATGACCCAATTCTAACAGATGAGGCAGGGCCATCTCATACACCACGTCTAAGTCCGTAGAATGATTCTTTACAGGAATATGAGGAAGAGATGGCTCGAGTATTGGATAATTTGGGTAGACTATATGGAGAGAGGGACCAATCTGGAAACCTTGAAGGACAAGATCCTGATCAGTCTGCCTCTGCTGGAAGTTTTGTCCATATTGAAATTTTACCATCCACCGAAGAAGTGGGAGATTTGTAGGACTTGAGGGGACTAATCCCCTCTGAAAATGAATACCCTGAGGTAGAAACCCATACAGAGGAGGCTTTTTAACCTGAGAATTAGTCAGGAGATACTATCCCAGTAGAACATAATCTTGATATAGTTCCTCCTGTCCCTGAAAAATATATTGCCCCATTTGAACATGATATTGATGTTGGTACAACCCCTCTTATGCCTGAAAATGATACTATTCCACTAGAGCATGACCTTGATATTGGTACAGCTCCTCCTGATCCTGAAAGAGACCTTGTTCCCTCTCCAACTGAAAACCCCATGAAGGAGAAGAAATCAGCCAAGGCCAGATTAAGGAAGTTGAGTAAGAAGTATAGAAAATTGAAGGAAATGGTCAAAAAATTAAGGGAGTGGTTAAAGGAATAAGACAAGGCCTGGAAGCCGAAAGTAGAAATGGAAGTTGTTGAAACCCAAACAGAACCATGCCCTACAGAGGATATTGACACTCAAACTGAACAACCTTGTGTATGTTCAAAAGGGACCCAAACAGACCTTCCTATGGATTCCATAGATGTTGCTATTCAAACAGATTTTGAGGAAAGTGTCCAGACCAATCACTATATTTTCCAAGAAACCGCTAAAACTATTATGCAAACTGATTTAGTGCCAACATATGACAATGAGACACAGACAGAAAGAACACCTCTCAATACTCCTCTGGTAAGAGAGGTTGTTATTTCAAAACTTCATAATGAATTGACACAAACTCAACAAGTGTTGGCTCAGTACAAGAAAGAAGTGGTGCCCTTACAGATCCACCAGAGGTTGAGGAATAATTAGATACACTCACTGCAACAGAAGATGAAACTTTCGCCAGTCTTAGAGTTGAGCAGGAGAATTTGAAGAGAATGAAAACCCAGCTGCAGAAGGCTAGCGACCAAACCAAAACCATCTGTTCTCTTTACTTTGATGTTTTATCTTGCCAGTCACCTGCCACTAACTATGCATTATTCTTGTTGGAAATATATCTATTGTTGAAGATTAAAGACGTTAGGGCCACTACATAAAAATATTGTACAAGCAGGAAGGGATTACTTTTAGGAAATTAGAGAAGAAGCTTTGTTGGCAGCAAAGAAAAGATGGAAGGCCTCCACTAATAATGTCATGAACTGAGAACCATTTGGTTACAGAAACTTTAAGGCTATTGCTGCCCACTTAAACATGTACAACAATATAATCTTATGCATGGGCCCTGCTTGGATAGGATGTCGATACATGTGTCCTATTATAAGGTATCCCCATGAAGGTTATTACCATGATTATGATTTTCCAAAATTCCATGTGAACCAGACCTTTGCAATAATCAAACAGAAAAGTGGTTTTAGGTTGTATAAGGGGGAGGTTTATCCTGCTTATTCTTTTACACTACTACACCTTAACCATCTTATTGCATGAAGACATGCAAAAAGGTAAGCAGGGGAGTATGCTGGGCCATGAAAAAGGTATGTTTTATCTCCATATTAGTTTGATTTATCATTGAATTTCATGTACTTATCTTCATTTTTGGAATAAATCTAGAAGGAAATATTGTGAAAAATGGAAAAGACCAATCATCCACAAATTATGCGATTTTGGCATAAAAACTAACTTGCACTTTCTTTTTTAGTGCTAGAATCTAAATGGGACAAATATTGTTCAAACGATGGGACAACAGTGGCCAACAAAGGAAAGCAATACCATGTATTGCTCATATAGGCCAGTGGAAGACTAGGAGGATCGAGTTTATTTTATAAATCAATCTGATCGACAATTGTGAAATCCTCAAGATCTCCTGATCCCGAGGATTCACTCTCATTCGTTCGTTTTCCTTTTAGATTATGTAAAGCTGATAGGTGAAATAGAACAAGAATTTTAACCCAGAAGTTGTAATTTATATATTGACAAGTATTCTTGAGATAGAGTAATTACATTGTGGTGATTTTGTATCATTATTATTGAATTCAATTGAAAAGATAGATTTTCCTTTGTAATCGCATTTTGAGTGTCTTTCGGTAGTGACTTCTGGGGACCTTGGGCCTAGTCTCTAGGAGATCTACTGATTTTCTTGTGTCATATCCATTTCCTTTCCTTTTCATAATAATTCATTTCTGTTATTTCTGACATCTCATAGAATTACGGTTCATTCAACTGTTGTTAATATAGATCTTTATGATTTGCTTTCATTGTGAGTTATATTTCAGTTGTTGTCACTTTTATGCTTGCGTGTTATTCCTTAATGAGTTTACCAGATTAGTTTAAGTATTTTTAATTGATTTATGTTTCTTTTGAGTAAAGTTTTTAGGAATCCAGAGTAATCAGTTATTGCCATTTTCAGATTAGAAGTGTGAATGCTGGTTTGTTGTTAATTTTTGTAATCTTTTTTTTGAATAAATGATTGTTAAAGTAGTAATTCTTTGAGTGTGATTCTTGTAATTCATAATTTTGATTCATTTGAGCTTAGATTAGGATTAAAATTTTGAAATTTCTTTAAGGTTTGCTTTTTTATTTAACTTTGAGAATTAGAAAAGGAGTAATTACAATGATTTAGCACAATTTATGCTTAGATAGATTATGATTTCATTCTGCACACACAGTGCCAACACTCTTGAAACAAATAGATGAATCCCTGGTTGATGATTAGTGTAGGAATTAGGATTGATTTTCATAAGTCACATTTTTCACCAACAAATACTCAAAGAAAATTGCCTTGGAATATTACTGAAGGAACTTGGTCAAAACCCTAGTTTTCTAGGTCAGCACATTTTCTAGTGGCCTGTCCACATTGATGTTAGGTTGAAAGTTTTTTCTTAGCTTTGTTAGCACCCTTATTTCTTGGAAAACTGCGTTGATCCCTTTCTAATAGTGTTTCCTCAAATGGAGGAGAAGATTCGACCTCTAGAAGTTCCAGGCGACGAGTTGGTTGTTAAATGGTGGTGATAGGGTCAAGCTCTCTGATTCTAGAGCTTTGATCTCATCCATGGGGATTTATCCCTTATAAAGTGGACCTTCCTCCTCCTTTCATGGGCTCCCAACCTCTTCTCCATTCATATACATTGGTCCCCATCCTTCCACTACTGGTTGGTCATTTTTGGGTTGGTCTAAAATCTCATTTCCGTTACATTCTTGTACTGTGATAACGTCTAAGTTGTTCAGGAGAAGGAATTCTCTAGAGCTTTGATGAAGGACTCAGATTTTCACCAAAGGGAGGCCTCCAGCATCAAGGCCTGGGTTGTAATCTCTCTCTTTTATATTCATTAATAAAAAATATGATGTTTTCTTTCTATATTTTTCTAATCATTTGTGCAAATATTCTGGTACTCCCTGATCTGCTAGTAGCTAATTTTTAATGATTATTATGTATTAGATTACGTTTTTTGTTGCCTCGTGATCATCCACAGGTATTCGTTTGCCCCCAGTATTAAGGAGCGAGCCTACAAGGATCGTGGATCAAGGCCACCATCAATGAGTTCGAGCATAGCATCATAAAAAGGTACCTCTATATTCTTTCTTTTTGCATTTTGAATATTAGCTAAGAAAGCTATGCATTAGAAACTATCTCAAGTTGCTAGACCCATTCTAGGGCTAGAGAGATTGCCTATGTATGCAGAGGAAATTTATCTTCAAAACACTCCATCTCTCCCTTATCACTCCTTCTCTATCTCCACCTCTATCTCTCTATGTATGTGTTCTTCCCCCCCCCCCCCCCCCCGGTCTCCCCCCATCCAACTCTATCTCTCTCCCTCCCTCTCTCCTTCTATTTTTTCCTTCCTCTCTCTACCTCTCTCTCCCACACCCCCCCCTCTTCCCCCCCCCCCCCCCCATATTTGTGACTAGATCCCTCCCTCTCTCCTCCCCCCCTGCCTCCTCCCCCAACCTCTCTCCACCTCTCCCTTCCCCCTCCATCCATATTATCACAAGTTGTTACTCTATGTTATCAATAATATATATAAGGTTTAATATACTAATACTTAAAATGAAGATTATTATTATTATAGTATATTGGAATAATAATAATCAATAATATTGATTATTTTACCAATAATAATATATAAATAAATAACTTGTTACAAAAAAAATAGTATGTTAACTTTACATTATAGAAAAACCAATCTATTTTGATAAAATTGGTAGCTTCGTGGCTTGCATTTTACATATTTTATTTTACATTAATTTACATTGCATTTTATTTTATAGTGTGCATTTTAGATTTTACATTACATTAAATTTTGTATTTTACATTTTGCATTACATTTTACATTTATATATGTTTTAATTTAAACATACAAAGTCAAAATTTATTTATTTATTTATTCTGACATTTAAAAAATGTTGACATACAAACTTTTTTATATTACGCTTTGACATCTCCACCATACTGGGTTGTAGAGTGTCTCTCGGCGCAATAAACCACCTTACAATGATCAAAAGGGGTTTTTGTAGTTATATAATGTTATTATACTATATTGAATTATGAAATGTAATAATTCATTCCAAGTGTTGGAGTTGAAGGCTTGTAATGGTGACAAATCACCAAGTTAATGTATCAGTAAGATGGTGTGATTGGCATTGATATTAATGAGTGGGATCATGATTGACATGGAAGGG
The DNA here is from genome assembly GCA_034641835.2 of Pinus albicaulis. Classification (NCBI taxonomy): domain Eukaryota; kingdom Viridiplantae; phylum Streptophyta; class Pinopsida; order Pinales; family Pinaceae; genus Pinus; species Pinus albicaulis. The sequence goes on along the minus strand of CM076577.1, from coordinate 892,521,707 downwards.
TTTGATGATTGATAAATAATGAGATTTAGTTGGATAGTTGAAGCATGTGAAATTTGAATTTGTTATTTGATCATAATCAATGAAATCATAACCGTATGCATAAAGAACCAATGCAATCATGAACCTATGCATAAAGGCATATCTTACTTTATGTTGAAGATGCCACACAAGATACTTAGCATATTGATTTGGAGAATGTTTTTTTCTTCTTGGTTTTAAATTGGTTTTATATTATTGAATTAATGTTAACTTTCTTTTTGAAGGAAAATCTGCCCTATAAGCCCCTAGCCCTGAGTTCCTTCGGGTACCTCCACTACATGATCACATCGGTGGTCATTGACTAGTGGAAATGGATGTGAAAAAATTTTTATGGCTAGAAGAGTCAATTTTGGTTGCCTTTTTGAGAATGGGAAGACATACCATGGACATGTTGTGTAGAAATTCCTTATAGATTCAAAATTATAATTGTAATTTACTAAAACAATAGACTTGAATCTACTCTACTCATCAGCAGAAACAATTAAACAATCATGAAATAATGAAGAATAAAAGAGAAAGAATTCATTCAAAACATTAATTAATTATTTCCTAGGAAAAGCCACAACTAAAAACCCCTTCTATTTGTATATTGCATTAGTCAGAAAATATGAGAATATTACAATGCTTTGCTCAAGCCTTAGCAACCTTTGCAGTATCACAATCTATCTCACTCCTTCCTAGACAAGCCTTGGGCAATACTTAACCACTTTTTTGCTTTCCCAAGTCCCTATTTTCTTGTGTTGTTTCCTTGGGAATTAGCCCCTATTAATTAGGAAAATTCCTCATCTATAACTGCACAATCCATCTAGGGCATTCCCTTGACTGCATGCACCACTTGTACGATTTGGATTATTATACAACTTATAGTACATCTCCCTTGAACTCCAATCTCAACTGGGTAACTCGTAGATCACACATGCATGAGTTATTTAGGGTTTATTTATCATTTAACTGGTTGATCACAGAGTAAAAACCCCACTACTTGACCTCCCACTAGTTCCTCCAACAATTGGAATTATTTTAACTGATTTTAACTCAGATTTACTGAATTAATTAATTGCAACTCAAAATCAACTCAACCTAGGCTCATATAAAGTAGGAGACACTCTGCATGACTCAAGTCAGACCCTCAACTTTAATTAACTAAACCAACTAAGTCAATAACTTATTTAACTCGTACAAGTTGTCATGTGATGTGGAATTACAATTTTATTGTAATTTAATTCAAGGGAAAATTAAATTAGAATCTTTCTTTGTACCATTTTCAACACTCCCTCTCAGCAAGAAAGGTATTATTAGATACCCCAATCTTGCCTTTATGTAACTTGAACTGACCTCTTGACAATGCCTTAGTCAAGATATCCACATCCTGTTCTTCTGTAGGAATGTAATTTATCAACATGATCCACCTCTGCACACAATCTCTGAGATGGTGGTACCATAGGTCGATATTCTTGGACCGATCATGAAAAAATGGATTCACGAAGAGTTTGAGACAACTCTTATTGTCACATTAAATCACTGTAGGATCCATCTATGACCAAATAACCCAACAAGGATTTTCCTGCTCTAGATAGCCTCACAAGCTACTTGACTAGAAGCCATGTACTCTGATCTCTGCTTCAGATTGTACCAAGAAACTACTATTGACCCAATAATGAAGATTCCTCTAGATTTTCTCTTCTTGTCTGATGGAATCTATTAGGGTCCTATAATAATAGGGTTCATAATTTTTTAATTGACTTTGATAGTCTTGTAAATATGTACATACCTTGCTTTCTGCAAGTTTTTTTCCCATATTTTGAAAATAATAAAAAATGAAAAGAGGGTAAAAGTCCTAAAATAAATATCAAAGGACTTAGAAAAGAAAAGATCAAAAAGAATAAAAAATGGACCCCAAAAGAAAAAAGAGATAAGAATAAGACATGAAAGTGAGCAAGTCAAAATGCGACTACTATTTACATTTACTACAAAAATAATGATTATGTGCAGATTGTTCAAAATTCCATAATCCATGATCAGTTAAATAGCTTAATATTAAATTTTCATGATTTGAATTTCATGTTTTAGATAGAGAATAAAGATGTGTCAAACAGTTTAAACTTGACAAATCAGTAGATAGATAGAAAGTAAATGAGGAGCTCAACAGTTTAATCTGGGTTGCAAGCTTAAATGAACCCGTGCAAATGAAGTAAATTTTTTTTAGAATGATGGGTAGGTAGAAAGCAGTTGTGCAAGGCATGTAATAAAGCATCATCGGGAAAATTACTAATTTTCCTTCCCCCACAATGATCCAGTATTCTAAATCTTTAGTTAAAGAGGCTCAGAGCATTTCTCTGACTTCTGTTGGGACTAGACCCAAGGCTTAATAACTGATTGGTTAAAAATATTGGATTCCCTTCATAAAATCCATTTCCTAAGCATATTCACCCTCTTCCAAAAATATAAACACTTTTCCTAAGTAAAACACCTTTTTTTCTTAGAAAAAGTAAAATTCCTCTTAATTAAATTCATTTCATCCAAAAAACACTCAAAACCCCATAAAATACATTTTATCTTAAGTTTATGTGTAAATATTAAAATGGGATAATTTTATGCTAAAATGCCTATTTTACACTTTACTTAGGTTTATTTTTATGTATTTTCACTTCATTACATTTCATTTCATATTAATTTTTAACCTAATATATTAAATCCCTTATGATACCCCTTCCCGTATATTTTATTAATTCATTTTATATAAATATCCCCAAACCCACTTATTTAGACATTAACCTATGGTTCTAATTACCCCATGTGCTAAATATAAATCTCACCCTTTCCCCATAGGTTAAAAATATATATTATAATAAATTCTGCGCCATCAGTTATAAAACATTTGTAAAGATTTCATACACCATGACAATATGCCCTGCCAATCAAAATAAAACATTGATTTTATATTAAAAACATATGTTTTTAATGTTAAAATTAATTCTACCACAACATAAAAACCCAGGCCCCACGCCCCATCCATCGATCAACTCTCTATTCAATCCCAACCATTCGCATGCATGCCTTCATATCTAACGACCACAAAGTGATATTGCATTTTCACTTGCACAAACATTAACCATTTCAAAATTTTCGAAATGGGTGGTTTGGCTTCCTTATCTCTCCTCCACGCGGAAACATATCACTGGATCGCATTTGATCCAATGAAAACATCTTACCGCCTAGACTAATGCGATAACCGCTTCCGGTTTTCTGCCTTCGACATCAAAAGTGCCCCCCTCGCACTGATATGACACTCATTTAATGCCAATCCTGCTTAACCTAAAACCTTATAAACCCTCCTATATGTGCAACAAAACCCTTTTTTGCATTCTATCTGTGCATTTATCCATTCCAAATGAAGAAAGAAGACCTGTACACTATTTTTATGCCCATAAGAGCCAGAAAAATCCATTGCAGATGCTATTAAGATCACTGGAAACCTCAGTTTGTTTCCAGAAGACCTTCAAAATCTATCAGAACTTGTCTGACACCTCAGAACTCGTTTAAAAAGACCAAATACCTGCATAAACAAGTATTCTTCGAAGAAAAAACTTGCTTATCATTTAAAAATGAGTTTTCTGAAGGAATTAAGCCTAATAAATTCCATTTATCCACAGAAAAGACCCTGTAGTTGCCCAAAAAGAATGAATTCTTTGTAAAAAATCTGATAAACCCTTGTTTCGATACTACGTCTGGTTTTTAAATTAAAATTGAATATATTAGCCTTTGCAGACCTGGAAAAAGCTCTATTCTATCCAGAAATCCTTTGCAAGTAACCCCAATCCCTCTGTGCCCAATTGGAACCATTTTCAGTCCAATATTATCCAGAAAAAACATTGAAACCCTTGTATATCATTTCCTAAACCTGTAAAATTCTGAAGAATAGTTTGAAGCCAAAATTGAAGAGTTAAATCCAAGAAAAAGGCAGTTATGCCTATTTTCTGTTTAAAGAACCTCTGTTAGAGTAAAAAACACTTCTGTAAACAATTAAATCTTACAGAAGAGTACACAAAATCCAAATACAAAGTTTCAAGTACCCAAAAGGTCTAAAAAATGTCAAATCAAATCTAGCAGTGTCTTCCAAGACTGCAATTATTGTAAATCCTCTACAACCTACTGTTGTAGACATTGAACATACACCATTAGAAAATGTGGATTATAAACTAGCAGACCCAGTGATAGAATTTAATCTGTTAGACCTCCACTGTTGGAGTCTTGAAAAGTCATTAGATCAAGTTGAATAAGTCCAAATTTGGGAGTCAAACCTACCCAAATATGTTGTTCCACTCACTCATCAATATCTAGAGGTTATTAGGATATGTCAGACCTATTATTCTCTTGAACAAAGAGCAATGGTAAATGCAAATAAATAAATATTGTTCACAATTACTGCTGAGTCAATAAACCAGATGCTATAGCTCAAGCCAGATCCCAATACATTCCCCTTATCAATATAAGCACTCACCAAGCTTTACACTGGTCTTGAATTTCCCAAAAGGTTTCAAATTTTCCAATTATTCATGCCTTTACATGTTGAAATTCCATAAATAAACCCTCCTTATTCTACTTAAAAATTTCCTGAAGGGTCTAGGCATGTCATATCCATGTTGTCCTTTATCCTAGGGTATTTTACAGATGAACATATAGATGATTCAATCCTAGGTTTTCTATCTACCTTTGCACCAGGACAACCTCCTTCTATCATTTTCAATTATGCTGAATACATAGTTGATAATATCTATGATCGGCTTGTCAAATTGCCAATTGAAGGAGTATTTAGGTATACATCCTTTCTTTTCCATATGTTCTTATATTTCCAAGCAGACAAGTTTCCAATAACACTTCAGAAGCTTGATATAGAAGAGAACCCACTTTCAGTCATCTTTTGGACATCTTTGATCATAAAAGAGTCCACAGAGTTCAGTTATGCAGAGTTTAAAAATTACTTTGTTCATCCATTAATAAACATGTTGACCAACACAGTACAACCAAGAATCAATGATGAAATAAAGAAATTTCTACAACTATCAGAGCAAACTAGAACTGGAGATTGGTACTTATATAAGAAACATACATAAATCAGATTTTTTGGGTCAAATCCGTTACCCTATAAACTACCTAAGTATGTGTCAATGAGAGTTTTTTCCTTGGAGTACATCAGGAAAATCCTAAATTCAGATTCTATCAACTTCTTAGCAGCCCAAAAGAAGACCCAATTTAAGTTGAAGAATCAGGTGGGACCATTTATTTGCAATCACAGAGATGCAGGAATAGAAGCAGCAAAACAATTGCATGAATACAAATTTGAAGAAATTTTCTCATGGAATTATGATCCACAAGGAATACTTAGAAAAATGAGGGTTAAGTGAAAACTAACACCTTATATTCATGAGAAAAAACCAGAGATTGAACAATATGTCAATCAAACAGAGTGGCTAGAAAATACCTTGGTAGAAGAAGTTAAACAGGGTGATACTAGTCACACCTTGCAAACTGGAAATCAAGGAGATAAAGCTACTAAGAGAGTCAAAGAAGAAGGTACCTACACTTCCGAGACAACAATTGAGACTAGGTTTAAACTCAGATACAATAAAAATATTAAGTTTAATCCAGTTGATAAAGAAAAAGTGACCATAGAAGTGGAAGATATAGATGTTCCAGAGACAAACACAGATGATGCTACAGTCATTACAAATGAGCCAGCCATAGAGATTCTAAATGAAGAACATACTGATAATTCAAACGCACAGGTAATAGAGAAGTAGCAGAGTATGGAGGCATCCTCCTCACAATCAGTAGAGGATAAAGATATTGACATCGGGGAGAAATATAAGCAGATAAAGACAAAGAATGAAAAAATAAAAAATGAGATCTATTCTCAGTATTTAAAACAAACACCAGGGATCCAGAACAGACTTCTATTAGCTTTTGATTGTTAAAACAAGAAGTTGATTATGTCAGTGCTTCAACCAACAGTTAAGACTCCAAAAATAATGGCAGATTACAAAAAAGTTGATCTTGAAGTACCAACAGAAAGTATCCATGCACTATATCAAATTGAATTTCACAGATAAAACTCTGAGATGCTTTATTCTATCATTACTACAAATGAAATGAGTGCCCAAAAGCTTCAGAATACAATAATAAATATGAGAGATCAAATGAAGATGGATAAGGCTTCCTCATATGCTAAAGATCTTAGGATTAAGTCTTTAGAAGAGTTGGTTATTCAAGTAGGATATGATCCTGCCAATGTGAAGGCTGCAGAAGAGTTAGTGAAGAATCATTCTTCTATAAAATATCTTCTTCATGCTTCCAAGTTTTTGAGTCAAAGAGTCAAAGTCCTATTTGGACCTATTGTAAAAAATAAAAATAAAAATTTATATATGTATTTTTGGATTAAAAACCCTCTAGATGCCAAATTGGCCTACTTGTCAAGTTGGCACTACTCGAAAGGACATGTCCATTCACACTCCTATGGACAAGTATAAATAGAGAGAAGTTGGAGCTCATTTGGAGACAAAATTTCGTTGGATTTGATATGAAATTTCACAAAAGCAAGGAGGGCCGAAGTTTGAGGAAAATAAGGGTTTTCACTTGAAGTGAAGTGCATGGAAGTTATACCTTGTTACAACTATTTTTGAAGATATATTTATGGTATCTTGATGGTGTATTTCTTGTGCAGGAAGGAAGGTTTGACTTGGCATATAGAGGGTTGGATATGGGTCTTGGATATCTCATTTTGATCTGATTCTTTAAGAAGATATTTTTTTGGGTTTTCCCCTTAGAGGGGTTTTTCCCTAGATTGGAGCCTAGATATTGTGTTCTCCATTTCTTATGATATTCGTATCTACGGTTTTGATAATTATTTGATGAATAAAAACACAATTAAATGAATAAAGAGCCAACAGATTTCACAAGCAGTTATCAAATAAAGGAAAATATAATCTAATCACAAAGCCTCTTTATTTTCCAACATGGTATCAAAGCTAGGCCTGGAAAAAGGAGGTTGAGGATCACATCCCTGTGGAAGATCACTACATCCATGTGGTGATTATGGTATCCCACTATCTCTCTTTCTATGGATCTCACACATATTTATGGTTCTATCAACTGTGAGATTTTGTCTCTTACATGACTATGATAACTCGTATAATCTGTAATGAGATTCATTTTTGAAGTAATCACTTGGTTTATGGTTAGAATTAAAACCCTGTGGCTCACATCTATCACATAGTGACTTTATGACTCTCACTTTGTAATTCTACATACTTTCTTCATCTAAAGGATCACAATAATAAAAAATAATTTGTGCATATGTTTTGTGTTATGCTACAATCAAGAAGAGCCTCGTTAAAGTTTTGAATCAATTTATATATTGTTTTTTACTTTTCTAGCTTGCAATTAAATTATAGAGGATCACATGTACACACTCTATGACACAAATTTATTTGTGGAACCATATGCATCTAGTGACTCCATAATAGATTGCTTAACATCGCACAATAGATAACACATTACTTGTGGTCTCTTCACATGACATATATGCTATGAAAAGTTCATATATATTGTAATGGCTTGGATCAACAAGGGATTGTCTTCTTTGTGTTCGTAACTATGATCCACAAAAGGAAATAGCTCAGATCAATTTGACTTAACAAATTCTGAGGTTCATATGATGGCTCACACAAACATGAGCTTGCATACATAACTCGGGTTCTTTTAACTCACTCTTTACTACAAACAATATGAAGGATCACATGGTATAGCTTGCATGGTATGTATCATATTTTTTAGAGGATAACATCATTATGTTATACCGTATATCATATCGCATGGTTCGAGAGTTCATATAGTGGCACCATTCTACAATGGCATTAACTCTATGGCATGGAAAGAGATGTTAGTTTTGACAGAGTATAAAATATTATGGTCATATCTGGTGAGCCCTGGTATTGCACCAAGAGTGTTGTAACTCCCAGGGGCTGCCCTACTTAACTTTATCAACCCGGGGTTCGTACAAACTTGGAGGTGACAGTGCTATATACACAACAGATGTATTATACTCATGTCATCCTCTTCCGCTCTACGAAAGGGTGCTACTTCTAGGGTTATCACTAAATTTTGTCACACTTCAATGAAACTAAACTAAATTGCAGAAAGGAAATGACAGAAGGAAACTAAATTAAATTGCTGAAAATAAATGACAGGAAAGGAAACTAATTTCACTTGCTGAAAAGAAATGGCAGAAAAGAAAGTAATTTAAATTTCAGAAAGGAAATGATGGGAAGGAAATTAATTTAACTTGCTGAAAGGAAATGGTAGAAACGAAATTAATTTAAATTGCAAAAAGGAAATGAAAATAAGGAAACTAATTTAATTTATGCTCTATCTACCATGCTTCTATCCATGCAACTATGCTATCCATGACTTAATTCTAATTGAAAAAGTTTTTATTTTCAGCTTGGAGGAGAAAGGGCTAAAGAGGCTAATGGAGGGCTTAACACATGAAACAAGGCTTAGAAGTGGAAAGAGGGGGTTTAAAACTTATCACAACTTTATTATAGCGCAAAAATGCTTTGGAGAGGAATGAGTCAAATATGTGATGGAAAAGTAATAATCGACATATAGACATGCGATATGTGATATGCAAAATCACAATCGCAAGATCACAAAGCTGGAGGAGAAGTAGAAGTGTTGTTCGAGAGTAGGAGTGAAATGTGAAATGTGATGGGATAAATATTACGAAATGTGATTTGTGATTTTCGATGTGGCAGAGTACAGAGAGATATCGTAATCGGTGTTTGGAGCGGTAAGTCTTAAAGGAAAAAGGGAAAAGGTCGCAAATTGTGAAATGCGACAGGGTAAAGACTATGGAATGCGATTTGAGATTTGTGATGTGGCGGAGTACGAAGCGATATCGTAATCGGTGTTTGGATCGATAAGTCTTAAAAGAAAAATGGAAAAGGTCGTGAAGTGCGAAATGTGATGGGTGACATGGCGGTAGGACCGGTGGCGGAGCGCAATACCAATATTGCAATCGCAGACAGGAACAGTAAGTGTTAACGAGAATAGGATAAACAATGCAATTTACGATGAGCGAAGTATGATAGTGGGAGATTCGAGGAGCAAAGGAAGAGGTCCAACTTTGATGTTTTTTCAAGCGTTTTTTATTAAAAAGGTGCAGTGGCCATGACTGATGAAAGAAAAGGAATACGGTAAGAATATCGCAATCAGGGCTTGAAATGGGAGAGCGTAAACAGAGAACGCAAGAGATAAGCGATTTGCAATAAGCAAAGTATGGTGAGCGAGAGTTCGAGGAGAAAGGTGGATGTCAAACTTTTAGTGTTTTGAAGTTTTTTGTGAATAAAAAGGGTGCGGAAGCTGATGAGAAGAGAAAAAGGAGGGGAATGGAGGCACAACAACAAGATTCAAAAGCGTAACACAGAGATGGAAAGGAATTGGAAAATGATGTGGAATGGATGGATGAAACTCTCTGGAACGTTTTATGCTTATTCCTGCAAACAAACCTGCGGATTTATGCACGAAAAAACAGATGAAATGTTTGATAAAAAAAGTGAACAAAAAGAATTTTTTGGCCTATGGGAAGGTCAACCCTGCTCGAACTCTATTGACAGAGATGAGAGGGAAATACTTGACCACAGCTTTTGGATTTTTCCTCTACTCTATTACTCTCGTAAACAAATGAAGAACTACGAAAGCAAACTGAAAGAAAAAAAAAAAAACTAAACAGTAATGAAACTATCAGAAGCAAATATAACTAAATGGCAGAAGAAAAACTAGCTAAATGACAGAAAGGAAAGAATGAAAATAGTAGAGAAGATGAGGTACATGGGTTGGGCCCTAACCCAGGAGCCCAAATCTCTGAAACTAGATCAATAAAATGTCATCTAAATACCCATTGCATTACAAAAAAAATACAGTCGTATTACATCTAGAAGGTCTTAAACAATGAAAGCCTAATAGCTTGCAGAAAAAGTTCTCAATGGAATCGAATCAAATGGAATCCCCCGGAATTGGCCCTAATTAGCTCTTGACCAGCTTTGTTTATCCTAAAGGGTAGCTACCAACAGCTCCCTAAAAAATAGTGATTGAGTCCACTTTGACTCCAAGTAAACCATAGATTGAGTGCACTCCTATTTGAGTTGCCTGGTTGCCTCTGGAATTCGAATTTCTGGAGAGAATCCTTGGGGATTCTTTGGTTTCCATTGGAATTTTAGTTACTAGAGAGAATCCTTGGGGTCCTTTGGCTGTCTGTAATATTCCAAATTAGGAACAGCTCATGAATCATGCAATAAAAATGAATTTCCAGCAACATATGCAATAAAACAGTGAAATGGACTCTTGGATCCCATAGATTAGTCAATAAAAAACCTAAATCCAAGAATAGAGTTGAAGCAAATCAAACTAGGTGGGTTAAACAGATCTCCCACATCTAGGATTGCCAAAAAGTGCTAAAACCCCAAGACTGCAAAATACCGGAGTTACTGCATAAGGGACTGCGCATTCTAAGAGAGGTTTTACACTCAGAAAATAGGAGAAAAATATATCTACTCGTATATTAATCAAATATGCATTAAGAACTGAAATCTAGTCTCCTTATACAAAATAAAGATAACCGACAAGGGTTTCTTGTCAAACACTCTGCATACAAAATGTGATATTCAAAAATTTACTGAATCACCACTGCAACACTAAATAAAATGAGTGTACAAGGCTGAAAATATGTCTGATCTGATGTATATCCCTCAATGGCTTCCTCCCATGAAAGGATGAACATCTCAATCATAAGGAAACACTGTAACGGAGCCACCAAACCATGAAATGAGCACTGCCTCCAAAATAACGCATTCCCTAGCTGGAACAACACTGGGAATGTATGGGAAATGTGTGGTATGATACCACATATCTGAAATCAGCTTTGGAGCTCTCCAAACAGGTCCCTCAAGTGAAGGAAACCTTCCTCCAATGAGAAACTAGCTCAGGAACCGGGATTCCAATCCCTTCCACTGCTACACCCAAAAACACTGCACAATCTCTGGAAAAAAATATGCTGATGAAGTTGGATGAAGCTTGGCCTAAAAACCTGATGTGGAATGATGAATATAAACACCCCCAATGAGGCTCCTGAAAGGAAAGAGGTGGGATTCCCGCTCGGGAACACCCTGTGCTAAACAACACTGCTACTCTGATGAACAGCAAGAGGAAGAAAAAGTCCGAACACACATGAAAAATAATCTAAGACATGATGAATAATGCTGCCATCCTCTTCCTTATATAAAATATGAGTTTTCTTTCCCTTGGCCCCACTCAATTAGGTCATCTCTATCCAAATATACATCTCCCTCCAAAACTGCGTTATTCCTCCTCCTCCACAATTGCGTTGTTGACTTAGTCAAAGTAGCTTGATTTTATCCCTAGTCACACATGGAGGTGTTTTATTAAGCTATAAAGAGTGTCTCCTTTCACACTTGGAGTGTTTTTATCCTCCTTAGGAGACTTATGGGCTTTTCTACCCATTTATTCACCAACTAGAGCTGTTGATAACTCTAATGTTCCATTTAGCTTTGAGGCTAAAATTTTGGAAAATTACAGTCCTCCCCTCCAAAATATTTGCTTGTCCTCAAGAAAATGTATAAGGAGAGAAAAATTCCTCCCCTCTTCCTCATGGACCCCCCCATCAATAGCCTCCATCACTGCATCAAGAGAATCTGCAAATAAACTGTAGTCCAATGTTTCCTCCCAAGTGTGCAAAACCAAATGGTTTACATCAATCAAAGGTGGAAAGTGTGAATGGAAACTTGCTTCCTATCTCATGGCCTCCACAAAGTAGGGATGATGATCATCATGGTGAATGAGTTCTTCCCTCACCCATGCTATCATCCAAATGAAGTGAGTCACCCTCCAACATGGTAACTCATGAAAAACCTCCTCCACCTTGTGCTCCGGAAATGTAGGTGGGTTGAATAAATGAAAATGATAGGCAAGAGGGCCTATCCCACACTGTCCTCCTCTCCGATGATGATAAGTGTAGAGGGTATGTTGATCTAGGGCTGCAACATGATTTCCCTCCAATGGTAAGAAGAAGATTGAGTCTCAAAAGACCCTTCCTCCAAAGTCATGAGTCATGTCAACCCAAACCATTCCATACAAGATGAATGACACATCATCACCACATGGCATTCAAATCAGAAAATGGATGAAGGTTATGTGCAATTTTGGATGATACATATGGTCTCTCTGGTGGATGCAGCGCAGTCCTTTCAACTGCTGATTCAAAGCATCAAGTGGCAAGTTATTCTTCAAAGAATGTGCAGCTATGCATGTTAGATCATCTACTATAAAGCAGTAAGATGCCATATATACCAGTTGTGTACAATCAAAGAAATACAATAATTTCCCAAATTCATGTAGAGATGGGTTATCAAAATTACAATATTTGGCCCTAAAGTGACCATGAAACCCATAAATAATCTTTCTCTTATGTGGAGCAATGCATTGTTTACATATGGTGAGAAAGTACAAAAACTCAATAGAGTAATAAACAAGCACATAAATGTATTCCTTACCATGCATCATGTGTGAGCTGAAGGTGAGGTCCATGTATAAGTTCCCCCATGAGGATCCCCTCATAAAAATCTGTAAGAAGAAGGGATACATATACTCCTTGGAACACTCCATCAATAAGAACACACTCTCATGTGACAACACTGTAAGTCTTAGAAATAAGGCTCCATGACTCCTCCCTTTGACATTCCAAATGCCAAAGCCATCCACCATTATGCTGCTATGTGAGAAGATCTTCTTCCGATATGGGAGCCTCTCATAATCCTCCAATGCTAAAGGGTAGCCTCCTTGCACCATGAATGTGCCTCCATTCACTTTAGAAATCTCATGAAAAGTATGGGAATAATTTTTCTCATACTCTCCCATGTGAAACCACATCAACAACAAATTTTGTTGATGCCCCATCCCTCCCTCATACAAGCCATGAAGTAAGATCATGATGCTCAACTTGTATGATGCCCCATACAAACAAGTCTTTTGGTGCTCTAGCATATGGGTGTCGTGCCATCCAATTGGCTTCTCTCTCCATACAAAGCTTTTCTTGAAAAAAAACATATTAGCAATACATGAAAACAAGGTACAATAAAAACAAGTTGCCAAATGACAACCGAAGAGTGAATCATGGTCCCTCTCATGGAACCAGCGCAGTGCATCCTTGGCTTGCATCAAAATAAGAAATAACAAGTTCTTTGCCAGCCACTTGTTTTCTGCCACATTCATCTCACAAGATGAAAACATGAAGTTACAATATGGTGTCAATGGTGCACACCGAGAAACATGTGGCTTCCCCCACAAACCATCAAAAAGATAGCCAAAGTCAGTGCTACAAGTAGCTACAAGTACATCATCTTCATAAAATATGCAAGAAGAGATAATTCTTCTTGTTACATCATGCTGCTCAAATAAGGAAAATAAGTACAATACAAAATATGAAATTATACCTCCTCCATCATGTACTTGAGGTCTTGAGCTGAATTGGCTCAACTGGAAATTCTCCCTCACTCCCAATGAGTAGGAAGGTGGTTGTGACATCCTCTCTATCACCATCTAGGCTATGCATCTCTCCATATGCTGAAATATGTCATGCTGAATGCCCTCCCAAGTGAACTCCTCCATCAACTGGAAATATACATCAAGGTGCATAGAAGAGAAGTCCTCATGTGTTGCATGTAGTAGCTTCTCCTTGAGACTAGAAGATCTAGTCAAGAAGATCCTGAAATAGGAATAGATGACCACATCATCCACCACGTATCTGTCATCTCCATCTGGGTCATCAAGAATCATGCATGCACCAAGATCTTGGAGTACTCTACCAAAAGCTGAGATCTCCAATAAGGATCAATCCTCCTAAGAGACAACGCTGGTGATCTGGCATGTGAAGCTCTCCTCATGCTGTTGCCTGCTACTTTGACATCCCCCATGCCAAATTCTTTCTCCAGACTCTTCACCTCTCCAAAATCCCAGAGTGGTGAATCCAAAGACAAGATGTCTTCCTTCAAATCTAGATCAGGTGGCCTCCCGGGTGGAATGCCTCCATGTAGTGAGACATCAATGTCAAGAGTAGACTACACATATGGTTGGGCAACCTTGCCCTTGCTCTCATAACACAATACAGTCTGCCTCCTCCTTGCACTAGCTTTCTGAAATAGATATGGGTGTGTGCCTCTCATCACATGATGCTGCTTTTCCTTCTTACCTCCTCCTTCCAGCTGCAATGATGCACAATCATGCTGCTCACTAATTGTGCTTGGACCTCCATGTACGAGATCCTGGGGAACTTCTTGTAAGCATACAAGAATCCCTCCTGTTGGAGCATGTGCTCCTCCTCCCTCTACATGAGGCACTAGATGTGCTCTAGATGTGACATCACTGTTGCCCTCATCTTCCTCAAGATCTCAACAGTTGGATCCTCCTGTAAAAAGGAGATCCCCATGCTCTCTTGTTCAAGAATATGAACTGGAGGTCTTGCTTCAGGCAATGTGTAATGCAAGATGTTAGCTTTTCCCATGGTTTCCTGAAATGGGGTTTCCTCTATGACATGCAAGGGTTTTTTTTTCTCAAGTTTCCCTTGCTCATGTGTCTTAGGAAGTTTTTCACCAAATCTTCCCACCAATGTCTCTATGAATCTTGCATAGGAGGAAGTGTTTGAATTCTTTAAAGAACAAGATTAAAAAATCCACCATGCATGAGCCTTACCTCTGAAATGTAGCACTGAAACTCTGATGGCTTCATCTTCAGAAATATGGTGCAGCTGCAAATAGGAATCTAGCTCCTTCACCCAAGCTCTAGTTGAACATGTAGGTGATGCGGTAAAAGTAGATAGAAGAAATCTATCTGAATCCTGCTGCTTGCTCTTCTCCGCCTGTATCTTGAAAAACTCTTGGAAATCAGTATAATCTCTAAACCTCTCAGTTTGAGATTCATACTCCTGCAAAAAACCACTAAGAGTTCTCCTCTTAGGCATTTCTCCTCCTCCCATCCATCTCAAGATAAATCTGGGCACTTAATTGCGTTGTGCATCATGGTGTGTAGCTGCATGCTCACACTCACCATGTGCAAATCTAGATTCAGCTCTAGATTCAACCTCCTTTGGAGATCCTATCTCCAATCTCATTTTCTTCATCTCTCCTTGAAAACTCTGCATAGATTTTGGAAGACGCCTTATGAGCTTGTCTTCCTTTTTCCTTTCACATACTGAAGCTTTCTAGATTTTTTCCATCTCTCCTTCCTCTGATAGCTAGACCTCACAGGCTGAGCTAGAGATCATGCTTTGATACCAATGTAATATTCAAAATTAGGAACAGCTCATGAATCATGCACTAAAAACATATTTCTAGCAACGTATGCAATAAAAAAATTAAATGGACTCTTGGATCCCATATATTAGTCAATAAAAAACCTAAATCCAAGAATAGAGCTGAAAAAAATCAAACTAGGTGGGTTAAACAAATCTCCCACATCTAGGATTGCCAAAAAGTGCTAAAACCCCAAGACTGCAAAATACCGGAGTTGCTGCATAAGGGATTACACAGTCTAAGATAGGGTTTACACTCAGAAAATAGGAGAAAAATATATCTACTCATATATTAATAAAATATGCATTAAGAACTGCGATCTAGTCTCCTTATACAAAATACAAGATAACTCGGCAAGGGTTTCTTGTCAAACACTCTGCATACAAAATGTGATATTCAGTAATTTACTGAATCACCACTGCAACACTAAATAACATGAGTGTACAAGGCTGTAAATATTTCTGATCTGATGTAGATCCCTCAAGGGCTTCCTCCCATGAAAGGATGAACCTCTCAATCACAAGGAAACACTGCAACGGAGCCACCAAACCATGCACTGAGCACTGCCTCCAAAATAACGCATTACCTAGATGGAACAACACTGGGAATGTATGGGAAATGTGTGGTCTGATACCACATATCTGAAATCAGCTCTGAATCTCTCCATTCACGTCCCTCAAGTGAAGGAAACCTTCCTCCAATGAGAAACTAGCTCAAGAACCGAGATTCCAATCCCTTCCACTGCTGCACCCAGCAACACTGCACAATCTCTAGCAAAACTGCGCTGATGAAGTTGGCTAAAGCTTGGCCTGAAAAAGTGATGTGGAATGATGATTTCAAACTCCCCCAATGAGGCTCCTCAAAGGAAAGAGGTGGGATTCCTGCTCGGGAACACCCTGTGCTAAACATCATTGCTACTCTGATGAATAGCAAGAGGAAGAAAAAGTCTGAGCAGACATGAAAAATAATCTAATACATGATGAATAATGCTACCATCCTCTTCCTTATATAAAATATGAGTTTTCTTGCCCTTGGCCCCACTCAATTAGTTCATCTCTATCCAAAGATACATCTCCCTCCAAAACTGTGTTATTCCTCCTTGGATTCCTCCTCCTCCACAACTGAGTTGTTGACTTAGTCAAAGTAGCTTGATTTTATCCCTATTCACACATGGAGGTGTTTTATTAAGCTAGAAAGAGTGTCTCCTTTCACACTTGGAGTGTTTTTATCCTCCTTAGGAGACTTATGGGCTTTTCTACCCATTTATTCACCGACTAGAGCTGCTGCTAACTCTAATGTTCCATTTATCTTTTAGGCTAAAATTTTGGAACATTACAGTCCTCCCCTCAAAAATATTTGCATGTCCTCAAGAAAATGTATAAGGAGAGAAAAGTTCCTCCCCTCTTCCTCATGGGGCCTCCCATCAATAGCCTCCATCACTGCATCAAGAGAATCTGCAAATAAACTGTAGTGAAATGTTTCCTCCCAAGTGTGCAAACCAAATGGTCTACATCAATCAAAGGTGGAAAGTGTGAATGGAAACTTTCTTGCTATCTCATGGCCTCCACAAAGTAGGGATGATGATCATCATGGTGAATGAGTGCTTCCCTCACTCATGCTATCATCCAAATGAATTGAGTCACCCTCCAACATGGTAACTCATGAAAAACCTCCTCCACCTTGTGCTCCGGAAATGTAGGTGGGATGAATAAATGAACATGATAGGCAAGAGGGCCTATCCCACACTGTCCTCCTCTCCACTGATGATAAGTGTAGAGGGTATGCTAATCTAGGGCTGCAACATGATTTCCCTCCAATGGTAAGAAGAAGATTGAGTCTCCAAAGACCCTTCCTCCAAAGTCATGAGTCATGTCAACCCAAACCATTCCATACAAGATGAATGGCACATCATCACCACATGGCATCCAAATCAGAAAATGGCTGAAGGTTATGTGAAAGTTTGGATGATACATATGGTCTCTCTAGTGGATGCAGCGTAGTCCTTTCAACTGTTGATTCAAGCATCAAGTGGCAAGCTGTTCTTCAAAGAATGTGCAGCTATGCATATTAGCTCATCTACTATAAAGCAGTAAGCTGCCATATATACCAGCTATGTACAATCAAAGCAATACAATACTTGCCCAAATTCATGTAGAGATGGGTTATCAACATTACAATATTTTGCCCTAAAGTCACCATGAAACCCATAAATAATCTTGCTCTTATGTCGAGCAATGCACTGTTTACATATGGTGAGAAAGTACAAATACTCAATAGAGTAATAAACAAGCACATAAATGTATTCCTTACCATGCATCATGTGTGAGTTGAAGGTGATATTCATGTATAAGTTCCCCCATGAGGATCCCCTCATAAAAATCTGTAAGAAGAAGGGATACATATACTCCTTGGAACACTCCATCAATAAGAACACACTCTCATGTGACAGCATTGTAAGCCTTAGAAATAAGGCTCCATGACTCCTCCCTTTGACATTCCACATGCCAAATCCATCCACCATTATGCTGCTATGTGAGAAGACCTTCTTCCGATATGGAAGCCTCTCATAATCCTCCAATGCTGAAGGGTAGCCTCCTTGCGCCATGAATGTGCCTCCCTTCACTTTAGAAATCTCATGAAAAGTATGGGAAGAATTTTTCTCATACTCTTCCAAGTGAAACCACAACAAAAAAAACTTTTGCTACTGCCCCATCCCTCCCTCATACAAGCCATGAAGTAATATCATGATGGTCAACTTGTATAAGGAATCCCCAGCCTGTGTTCAAGGTCTTGCATGAGGTCCTGCACCAGATCCGAAGAGCTTACCCAATGCAGCAAAGTTTTGCCAGAAAGGAGAAAGATCTGGATCTCAAAAGGAGCAGAGAGATCAGCAGACTCTTGTTTGCCTTTGCATATCTGAGAAGAGAGAAAACTGGTACTCTAGTAATCCAGATTTTCCAGGACTTGCTGCTAGGGTTTGAGAGAAGTTGTAGAAGGAGGCAGGAAACCATGGAAATGGGTGTTTTTTCGAGCCCATGAGGACTCCCTTGCGCCCCCAGCAGGCATATCCGGCTAGCTCAGTAGCCGCGGGAGAGAAGATAAAACAGAGTCTGTGTGTTTGGTGTGAACGGTTGTATCTAAGAAATGAGGATCGAAGGGACGAGGTCGTATCAGCGGCATGTTTATGTGGTTGTGGAGTGCATACACTGGTGCTGTTGCGATGGCAGAAGTTCTCTTGCTAGCTGTAAAATCATCCACGACGATGGAGTTTGCATGGAGAGAATCCTCTGTGCCCGCGGCCACTGCAGATATTTTGGAGGCGATTTTCAACTCGGGTAAGGGGATCCCTCGGCTGGGGGCATCAACTAGTGCCTCGGCAGTTTTGTTCTCGGCCACAGTAGAAAATCTGGGAAGTGCAAGCACTGGAGGGGGAGCCTCAGCGATGGCAGCGTTAGCATCCCTTCATCTCCAAGACCTAACTCCAGCCATTATTCTCCAAAAATAAAATCTACAATTAAAAAAGCTCCCCTTATTCGTAAGAAAACATTATTAAGTGCAGAAGGAGAGATTTAATATATCCTTTCATGTGCATAATGATGGTAGATGGGCCTAAGAAAGGTTAGATGGGCCTTAATTTATGTCTAATTTAGAGGACCATCATCACCCCCCTACTGAAATTGTTGCTCATCCTCTGAGCAACCTATTCATCCTCCCTGCCTTATGGTTCTTCATGCATGATGGCTTATTTCATATTCTGTTTATTGGCCCATGTGCTGCTTCTCTTGCTAATCTTCTTTCTAATCTTCTTGCATTTCTTCTCGTATGTGCTTCATGGAGGTCCACAGATTCCTTAAGAAAATCTGTTTTGCATGCCAAGAGGTGGGTGAATCCACCTTCTATTTGATTTTTTTTTTTAATTGCATGCAAAATAAACTCACAGTTAGTTTTCTGTGAATTGAGTTCACCCTTGGTTACCCCTTTGGCACTCCTTGTCTTCCATTACATAAACTGCTTACTACCCCCTTTCTCAAGTCCTTTTTACTTTTTTCTTGTTCCTATTCTTGGTGGAAAAAGTGAGGCCAGTTGCTAGATAAGGCTGAGGTTTCTCTGCTACTGATTTTGGCTATATAAAAAATTTTTCCTTCTCACAATTTTTAATGTTTTATTAAGTTAAAATAGATTCTAAGAAAGGGTTAGATGATTGCATACCTGAGCCTTATCATTGATTTGTTTTTGTAGGTGATATTGAAGCTGTCGATATGGTTGTTGAAGTTGTCTTTGGTGGTTCTGAAGATGCTCTAAAGCTGCATGTGATAATCTGCTTGAGGTCCTTTTGGAGCTTCTGAGCACAGGAGGAGGAAGTTCAAGTTTGACTGCCTTTGACCAGGGTGTTGACCAAATTTTATTTTTGTGCCAACTTGTTGTTTTCCTGCTTGCAAGGGTTGGAGAGCACCTTCATTCATTAGAGAGAGATACATGGAGAAATGAATTTTTATTTTATTTTTATTTTTTTTAAGGCCTACTAGCTGCCTCAATGAGGTTTTCCACTAGTAGGTCTACCTAGGCACCTCAAAGAAGGTTTTCACCAAGGATTTTTTTTTTTTTCTCTTTTTTTCTTCAACCCAATGATTGCCTCATGGAGGTTTTCAATCAGTGAGCCAATCTCAAACACCTCAAAAGAGGTTTTCACCTGATATTTTATTCTTTTTCCGCTTTTTTTTCTTCTTTTTTTCCTTTTCACTTTCCTACTCTACTTGAAAAAAAAAAACCTTTTTCAAGTATAGGAATACTTCCAATGGAGCCATGTACACATCAAGATGACAGATAAAATCAAGTTCACACTTGGAATACATGATTTGAAATGTACCTGAATATGAGAGGTGAATTTCTTTGACTGGGATTGTATCAAGTACTGTTGGAGAAGAGTGTGTTGCTGCAAATTAATGAATGTTTGGAACCATATGTCAATATAGTTATGATGCCCCTAGTCCACTTGCTGAGTTGGATCACTTTGGATTTCCTCTTCTATTATGATATTCAAATATTCCTCTTTTTGCTAATTCTTCTCTTGAACACATGGAGGAAATGCTGGTAAACTTGAGGAAACTTTCT
This sequence comes from Pinus albicaulis, assembly GCA_034641835.2. Lineage (NCBI taxonomy): Eukaryota > Viridiplantae > Streptophyta > Pinopsida > Pinales > Pinaceae > Pinus > Pinus albicaulis. Next base: position 892,501,137 of record CM076577.1, on the reverse strand, counting down.
CAACATCTGATTCTGATGCCGGCTCTTCATAAAGTGCAGCCCTTGATCTTTTGATATCCTCATTTGGATCTTCTTCTTCTTGATGTTTTCCTTCAATGACATTAAGAAAATATCTTCTTTGCAATACATTTCTTGAACTAGGATGCAAACCATTTAGATCAAGAAGATATGTTTGGTAGTATTTTACCTCAGCATTGTAAGTGGGATGAGATACTTCATGGTGTGGGTTTGGAATTGGTGGTACAGGTAGTTGAGTGGGGGTGGATATATGAGATGGATGTGGTTGAGGTTGTGGTTGTGGTGGAGGTGGATGGTAGGGATAGCATGGAGTTGGGTACAAAGGATATTGAGGGAAATATTGAGGATGTTGAGGATTTTACCAATAAGGACCTTGCCAACCATGTTGCCAAGATTGGTTTTGGGGTTGAGATGGCCAAGGTTGCCAAGGAGGGAGTGTGTCCCAATTAGATTGATATGTATGTGGATAAGCTTGAAATTGTGAAGTGGGTCCTTTCATCATATCAAGTTGACTAGGCTGCCAGGGTCTCCTTTGAGCTACATAAAATAACTTCTTTGGTGATTGCCTTACTCCATTGTCTTCCTGGTAAACTTCTTTAAACCTGGGGAATGATGGAAAACATTTAGTAGCATATGATTCTGCATGGATAAAAATATCAGCATCTACTTTTTTCTCATTTTCCATTCTTAACATTTCTACTTGTTCACTTAGATTGCTAAGAATTTCTGTTTTAAAGTTATCAAGCAAATTTCCAATTTCATCTTGGCTTATCAATGTTGATGCTGACTTACTTACTCTTTCCCTTCCTCTTGATATGCGCTTGCATGTTTCACAAATTTCTTCAAATGACAATTGGTATATATCTCCTCTACTCATGAGATTAAGGAGATCAATCCACTCATCCCTAATTGTTCTAAGTAAGAGGGTTTTTAGTGTGTCTAATCCTAAATGATGCAATTTTTCCGTCTTAACATTATACATGAACCTCTCTATTAGATCCTCAAGGCTCTCATCTTCTTCTTGGTTAATTCTAAAAATTTCTTCTCTAAGATCACGATCTTTATATTTTTCTAGAAATATCTTTTGCATATCATTCCATGATCTTATTGAATTAGTACCTAGACTCATGAACCATTTAAGAGCTCTATCCTTCAATGTTGCAGGAAACAATCTCAGTTTTTAAGTGTGTGATAAGTAGCCATAATATCTACAAAGTATCTCAAATTCAACGAGAAATGTTTCTGGATCCTCTGTCCTCATACCATGGAAGTTGGGAAGGAAAGATGGAGGGATGTTCTTCATATGTACACTGGTGTCCAAAACTTGAATGGGAAACCCAATAAGATCTTCTTCATTGTCATCATATCCATCCATCTCTTTTACCTTCAAAAGTGTATGGTGATGTGGTTCTTACTGCACCACGTGATCAAATGGGGGGTTGGTATTGGAGTAGTATTTTTTTAAAAATTCTGAGTATCCCTACTCCTATGAGGCATGAAAATCAGATTTTTTTTTCAATATTTCAGAAAAAACATGAAAAAGGAAAGTAAAAAAGAATTCTAAAACATAATGAAAGCATCTACTAGACAACTCCCCAACAATGGCGCAAAAAATTCGTGAGCCCTGGTATTGCACCAAGAGTGTTGCAACTCCTAGGGGTTGCCCTAATTTACTTTATCAACCCGGGGTTCATACAAACTTGGAGGTGACAGTGCTATATACACAGCAGATGCATTCTACTCTTGTCATCCTATTATGCTCTATGAAAGGGTGCTACTTTTAGGGGTTCTAAGTGAAGTCTATCACACTTCAATGAAACTGAACTAAATTGCAGAAAGGAAATGACAGAAGGAAACTGAATTAAATTGTTGAAAATAAACGACAGGAAAGAAAACAAATTCAACTTGCTGAAAAGAAATGGAAGAAAAGAAACTGATTTAAATTGCATAAAGGAAATGACGGGAATGAAACTAACTTAACTTACTGAAAATAAATGGCATAAACGAAACTAATTTAAATTGCAGAAAGGAAATGACAGGAAGGAAACTAATTTAATTTATGATATATCTACCATGCTTCTATCCATGCAGCTAAGCTATCCATAACTTAATTATAATTGAAAAAGTGTTGATTTTCATCTTGGAGGAGAAAGGGCTAAAGCAAATAATGGAGGGCTTAACACATGAAACAAGGCTTAGAAGTGGAAAGACGGGGTTTAAACCTTATTAAAACTTTATTATAGCACAAATTTTTTTTGGAACGGAATGATTGAAATATGCGATGGATGAGTTATAATTGGCAGATAGACATGCGATATGCGATATGCGAAATGGCAATTGCAAGATTGCAAAGCTGGAGGAGAAGCGAAAGTGTTGTTCGGGAGCGGGAGTGAAATGCAAAATGTGATGGGGTAAAAACTGCAGAATGAAAAATGTGACAGGATAAAGACTACGGAATGTGATTTTCGATTTACGATGTCGCAGAGTATGGAGCGATATCGCAATTGGCGTTTGGAGCAGTAAGTCTTAAAGGAAAAAGAGAAAAGGTCGTGAAATGTGAAATGCAATGGGGTAAAGACTGTAGAATGTGATTTCTGATTTGCGACGTGGCAGAGTATGGAGCGATATCGCAATCAGTATTTGGAGCGATGAGCCTTAAAATAAAAAGGGAAAAGTTTGCGAAGTGTGAAATGCAATGGGTGACGTGGCGGTAGGACTGGTGGTGGAGTGCGATACGAATATCACAATTGACAGACAACAATAGTAAATGTTAACGGGAACAAGATAAACAATGCGATTTGTGATGAGAGATGTACGATAGCAGGAGATTTGAGGAGAAAAGGCAAAGGTCCAACTTTGATGGTTTTTCAAGAATTTTGCGTTAAAAAGGTGCAGTGGTCGTGATTTATGAAAGAAAAGGAATACGATAATAATATTGCAATCGGGGCTTGAAATGGTAGAGCATAACCATAGAGCACAAGAGATCTTCGATTTGCGATGAGCAAAGTATGGTGAGCGGGAGATTCGAGGAGAAAGGCAAAGGTCAAAATTTCAGCGTTTTGAAGTGTTTTGTGAATAAAAAGGGTGTAACAGCTGATAAGAAGAGAAAAAAGAGGGGAATGGAGGCACAACATTAAGGTTCAGAAGCATAACACAGAGATGGAGAGGAATTGGAAAATGATGCGGAATGGTTGAATGAAATTCTCTGGAACGTTTGATGCTTTTCCTGCAAACAAAACTATGGATTCATGCATGAAAAAACAAACGAAATGTGTGATAAAAATAGTGAATAGAAAGCATTTTTTGGCCTGTGGGAAGGTCAACCCTACTTGAGCTCTATTGACAGAGATAAGAGGGGAAGGCTTGACCACAAATTTTTATTTTTTCCTCTACTCTATTACTCTCGTAAGCAAATGAATAACTACAATAGCAAACTGAAAGCAAAAAAAATAAAACAGCAACGAAACTATTAGAAGCAGATCTAACTAAATGGCAGAAGAAAAACTAGCTAAATGACAGAAAGGAAAGAATGAAAACAACAGAGAAGCTGAGGCACATGGGTTGGGCCCTAACCCACGAGCCCAACTCTCTAGAACTAGATCAATAAAATGTCATCATAATACCCATTGTATTACAAAAAAAATACAGTCTTATTACATCCCAAAGGTCTTAAATAACGAAAGCCATAGCTTGAAGAAAAAATTCTAAATGGAATCCCTCAGAATTGACCCTAATTAGCTCCTGATCAACTTTATTTATCCTAAAGGGTAGCTCCCAACATCTCCCTAAAAAATAGTGATTGAGTCCACTCTGACTCCAAGTAAACCATATATTGAGTGCACTCCTATTTGAGTTGCTTGGCTGCCTTTGGAATTCGAATTGCTGGAGAGAATCCTTGGGGATTATTTGGCTACCTTTGGAATTCGAATTGCTGGAGAAAATCCTTGGGGTCCTTTGGCCACCTTTGAAAGTTGAGGGTGGAAAATCCTCCTATAATTTCTCCTTGATTTCTCAATAATTTCCTAATATTATGCTCATTTATTCTTCAATCTTGGTTTTCCAGTGGTAGGGAGCAAGTCCCTAAATTATCTCCTTCTCCAAATCTACATAATATTCCAGATATTCTCACAATATTCTACAAAAATAACCAATATTAGGCACAAATATGCAATTACCTTGAAACCTTCCTAAGAAAATATTAAAGCATAAGAAAACATTATTAAGTGCAGAAGGAGAGACTTAATGTATTCTTTCATGTGCATAGGAAGGTATATGGGCCTAAGAAAGGTTAGATGGGCCTTAATTTATGTCTAATTTAGAGGCCCATCAATATCTATTATGGCTCACTCTACCTATGTATAGTCTTGCTATATTTAGTGAGAATGCGATGTGGATTAGATGATCCCGCTCTTGGATTTGGCTCTACATAGTGACAACACAATTTTATCTTGCTATATATTTCAAATCATGACTCTTAATGTATGACTGTGAGCAATCATGGAATAAATATGAACTACTTATGAATTTTATCAAATAAATAAGATTCATATGCTCGTATTATGCAATAAACTAAAGACAAATATGAATAATACATAACCTATCAGGAGTTGGATTGGATGAGTTCTCTAAAGAGATTTTGATTCATCACTATAAAATGGCTTGCGCTCGGAATATTTTTAGAGTGGATCAATTTATATGACTCCGAATTGTTCATTATTTTGTTATCACTGTGTGGAAATTAAAAGCTTGTCGACAAACACTAGCTCGAAAATATATCTTGTAACATAACCTATGAATCACATACACTGTGTATATAGATACTTGAACTCACATATATAGAGGAGTGGAATGTATGACAGAGGTGTTGAAGGCGCAATCTGATTTAGTTGTAGTTCAAATTTTGAGAATGGAAGATAAAAATCTGGTAGTGATCTCTTGTAGAGAATGAGAAACTTTGTAAGAAACCTTCTATGAAAATAATCAAAAGTCAAGCCCTATATTAGTGCTATGGTGAGTTCTTGGATATGATATGCAATGGGAATTATGTAAAAGTGACATCAGTAAAGTAGACTTGAAGTTTAAAAGAAATGTTGTTGTCTCTTTTGAAGAAAATTGTTCAAGACCAAATATCTACAAGTTGAACTAACAACTAATATCTTGAAAATTGTTCAAGACCAAATATATCAAGAAGTATAATGACTTGATTCAAGAAAGGAATGATATTTGAAGTTTGGTATAGCTCTGCATGAAGGAAAAGTTGGTAGCTCAAGAAGTTGAGGCATCTTTTTTGAAGATAATCACTTGTTGAAAAAATGTTGACATATAAAGAAGGAATGAATCTTTGAAGGATTGGCAATATCTCAGAGGTATGGACAACTTTTATGTGCATTTCTTGTTATGTGTCTATACTATGGTTATGATCATTAGAAAGGGTACACAAAGTATTTAGGGTTTTGCAGTTAATATGTTGCATCTAGGGTAGGTTTGTGAAGTCTTGAAGACTTTTGGTATTTAGGGTTTTTGAACCCTAGGTTAAACTAACCCTAACCCTAATTGTTCCCTCTTAGGAAACCCTAGTACTTGGGATATATCTAGGGTTTGTAGATTTAAATTTTGAAAGAATAATCTAGGGAATGTGGTAAAACGCTATCAAGGGTTGAATTGGATAAAACCTAGGGTTTGGAATCAAAACCCTAAGAATCATGTTTCCGCTAAAACCCTAATCAAGGTTAGATCAAGAAATATAGGGTTTGTAACTAGAACCCTAGAATTATATCCTGTGAGAAACCATGGAATCCCTAGACTGAAAAAAATTGACATCATTCTTTTGTCTTTGTATATTTTTCTTATTTGTACTTGCTGAAATTACAAACAAAAAATTATGAAAGCAAGATGGGAAGGATGGCATAAAAAAGAAAATAAACATTTGTGCTTGTTGACGACTCCTTGAAAATAATGAGCATGATGGAAAGAGGGAACTATAACCTGATCATGTTGGACATAATGTTGAAGCTTCCATCTAATGAGTACATTCCAGGAACACATTGATGATTGAAATATGAAACAAAACCTTGTTGCAATATGAAGACTGAACATGAAAAATAATGTTGACTTTAGAGGGATAAAGTAGCAAAATTTGACATGAAACTCTGAATAGAGGATGTTATAATTTGGAAAATATGATATTGATGATATGATTGGATATGACTTGGCTCCCTTGTAGGACATATTTCAAAATCATGTGAAGAGGTTGGAAGGAGAGTTTGCTTGATGATGTTGTACCTATAGCTGCGTGGTCTAATCATGGAATACATGTTGATAACACTTTTGACGGCTCAGACAAGCATAAGAAAAAAATTGATATCAATCTTTGAATAATATGAGGAAAATTTTTGTAGAAGGCATGTGGCTACAATTTTGAGGAATCTTGGCTCCTGGAAGAAGACTGGTGAACTTGTTTATGATAAAGTTAATTGATTATTGACTAATATCTAGAAATATTGAAGTTTGATATGTTATGGTTCTATGAGGAGTCATGAAGTCCTATCATGAACATAGAGTGTGCATGACTTTGGATTCATAAAACGATTAAAAGGACAAAGTCTAAGCTTGGTGTAAAGAAGCCTTTAAACTACTGTTGAATATCTCCATGGAAGAAATAGTATCTAATGTATTGATGAAGACACACTAAAGAACTTGTGGTTATGACTTCCCAATTGAAAGGAATTAAGGAATATCCTCTCTGGTTGAGAGGGAGTGATGATGGACATCATATTCTCCATGTGTCATGTACTAGGCTAAGACTAACAATTGTATGTCTAAGTGAAGGAACTAGGAGGGAGAATGGAGGATTGGATAAACATCCGAGATTGATATCCCTTGAGGATAAATAACCCAATATAGGAGGTAGACCGATACTCTTTGAGGATCGGACAAGGTATCCATGTTAAGAGTGCTCGAAGAGGACCTATATTATTTTAGGATTGGAAATCCAAGAAAAGAATAATCCTAAAAGGACATACCTAGTGAACATTCAGATGGGATATGTGCCTTAAGAGGTAGTGTGGTGTCTCATGTAAAGCCTCCCAACATTATGCTATGATATAAGAGGTTATTTTCAGTTAAGGCCTTGTTGTGTTGAAAATTTTGGTTATGATATTGATGCTTAAAGTATGGATTATTAATCCAAATTTTCTTATGAAAATATTTTAGTTTGAGATTATCAATGTACCGGGTGTACAATTATGAATACCTCCATAGTTAAGAGGGAGTGTTGGAAAATGTAACTAGTGTTGGAAAGTTAGCCTACTTGTCAAGTCGGCCCTACTCCAAAGGACATGTCCATTTGCACCCCCCTAGACAAGTATAAAGAGAGATAATTTGGATCTCATTTGGAGACACAATTTCGATGGATTTGATATGAAATTTCACAGAAGCAAGGAGGGACAAAGTTTGAGGAAAAGAAGGGTTTTCCCCTGAAGTGAAGTACACAGAAGTTCTGCCTTATTACAACTCTTGTTGAATATATATTTTTGGTCCCTTGATGGTGGATTTGTTGTGCAAAAAGGAAGGTTTGACTTGGCATCTATAAGGTTGGCTATGGGTCTTGGATATCTCATTTTGATTTGATTCTATAAGAAGAGAATTTTCTAGGTTTTCACCTTGGAGGGATTTTTCCTTGGCTTGGAGCCTATATATTATGTTCTATGGTTCTTGTGGAGTCTTCATATTTAAGTTTTAATAAATTTTTGATGAAGAAAAACATAATTAAATGAATAAAGAGGCAACAAATTTCACAAGCAGTTATCAAAGAAAGGAAAATCTAATAAAATCATGAAGCCTCCCAATTTTCCAACAAAGTGGAGGTATATACCAGCTACCGATTGATTGGTAAGGGGGTAATCTCTTTTTTCTTCAGGCTGGAGAAGGTCACCAAGTGTTAAACTGGTGTTGAGACAGAAAGGACAAACAATTTGACAGAAAGGAAGAACTTGCAGACTAAGTACTCAAGGGGCCCTTTTGGAAGGTGTCTTAATTCCAAGATTTCCATATTTATAAGTCCAAGTTGATACCTATAACTCTCTACATATTTAGAGAAATAAATTTGTTATGTTATATTTAGTTTATTATGAAAATTAAAGAATTGGAGTTGAATGTTATAATTAGAAAATGAAAACTGAAGACTTATATGAGAAAGTAATTTATTGATTTAAGATATTTTATGTGATTAAATCAATCAAAAGTTACAATAAAAGTTGTAAAGGAAGAAGGGATTCAATGAATAAATTTAGTGCTAAACTTCATTTATAATTTTATTATTTTGTAAAGTTTCTACAAAAAAAATAAGTGACTAATTTACTTTTATGAATTTCTTTCATCGATATGTTATTAGTATGTTAGAAATATCAGAATATATAGAATGTATAGGCATACATAAGTTGAGAAGTAAAACATGATGCATGTTGAAATTTTATCTATGTAAAGTGGAGTAGAAGTAGAATTTGCTTCAGGATGAAGGTATTGAAAATGCAGCAAGAAGGTCTCAATTTTGATTTTTACCTTAATTAAAATTGAGGAAACTCGAAATTCCACATCAGAAGATAACTTGGAGGAGTGAACTAAGGTGACATGGCTCTTGCTCAGTTAAGAACACTAAATTCGAGTTAATGAGTTAAAGCTTAGCTTACCTGATTTGAATCCTAAAACAAGGAGTCTAGCTCAGTTAATTCAAGTTAGGGGCATGAAGTTTAGTTGTGTGCAGTGATTCCTAATTTTTAGGAGTCTAGGTTGAGTTAATTTTATTTGTAGCATTTTAATTTAGTTAAATTGAGTTATGGTGAGTTAAACTAGTTCCAACTATTGGAGGAACTAGTGGAGGGTCTAGTAGTGGGGTGTGTAGTCAGTCACAACTCAGTGATCAAATAGTTAATTAATAAATAAGCCTAAATTAGCTCATGAATGCAAAGAATTCAAGTTGCCCAGTTGTGGTGGAGATTCCAAGGAAGTGTACAAAAAATTCTATACTATATTGATTTTACAATTAATTGTATTTGTCAGGTAATCAATCCTAGGAATTGCGCAAGAATTTTCTAGGAAATTCCTAATTAATAGGGGCTAATTCCTCAAGGAACAACGCAAGGAAATAGGAGATTGGAGGCTTGAAAAATTGGCTAATTATTGGTCAGGTTCATTCAGTCAGGCAGAGAATAGAAGATACTAGTGCAGATTATGCTCAAGCTTGAGAAAGCATATGGTATTCATCCAAATTCTTTGATTAATGCAATACATATAGTAAGGGGTTTTGATCAATTTCTTTCCCCTAGATAAATATCTATGTATGTGTGTTGAATATTGAGGCATGTTAAGGATTTGTGTTCTTGATCGTAAATTTTCTTCCACAGTTCAATAGAGTAGATTCTAGTCGTGTGATTTAGTAAATTTCATGAGAAATTTATGGTATACACATTAATTTGTACATGGTGTCAAAGAAATATGCACATTAAAACCAGTCATTGAAGTCATCGTGTACAATGATCATTGAAGAACTAATGATTTGTTAGGAGGCAGAGTTGATAGAGCCCTAGTTTAGGGTAGATCCAGAAGACCACATGTGAAAACTTCTTAATGGAGCAAGAAGGTTACTAGTGGGCAGATTAGTGAGACAATGTTTAGTGACACAAAAAGGAGTTATGATAATTGATATTGGCATATTAAGGGGAAGAGAGAATTCCCATAGGGAGATCGAGACTCAGAGGGAGTCTAGTTTCAGAGGGAGAAACCTTATGGAAGCTAGTACTTCAAGATATGGTGAGATTAGACTCATTATTGAAGTAGTTGAAACAACAATGCAGAAGAAACAACAGAGCAGTAGCAACAATAGTATGAGTAGATCAAATATTTCCATGCATGCAACCATACCTCTAGGAGTAAGGTGGGGCGATGTAGATCCTTAGTCAAAGAGTTGCAAAAATTTGGGCAAGGTCCATTGAAGCATTCTCGTCATGGATCATTACCTTTCTATAGGGGCTCACAATATTTAGTATTTTGAGGATCAATTTCAATCAGATCTTGAGGAGTGCAAAGTAGTGTTGATAACAAAGTAGGAGACTCAGTAGCGGAGTCAACAGTAGCACAATTTTCCTAGTAGAAAGTTGCAGACACAATTGATTCAATGTTTTTGTATGCTTCTCGGTTGTAGATGTTGCAGTAGCAACAACAAAAATGAGAGGTGTTGCATGCAATACGTTCCATAGGTCCAAGATTGGGGTGGCTGATAATCCCTTTCTTGATGAGAGGGAGTGTTGAAAATGCAACAATAAAGTCTCAAATTTGATTTGTTGCTTAATTAAAATTGAGGAAACTTGAAATTCTACATCAGAAGACAACTTGGAGGATTAAACCGAGGTGACACGGTTCTTGTCACTTAGTTAATTCGAGTCAAGGGCATGGAGTTCAGTTGTGTGCAGCAATTCCTAAATTTTAGAAGCCTAGGTTGAGTTAATTTCAGTTGTAGCAAATTAATTCAAATAAATTGAGTTATGGTTAGTTAAACTAGTGGAGGGTCTAGTAGTGGGGTGTGCAGTTAGTCTCAACGCAGTGATCAATTAGCCTAAATTATCTCATGCATGCAAAGAATTCAAGTTGTCCAGTTATGGTGGAGATTCCAAGGGATTGTACAATTAATTATATACTATATTGAGTGTACAATTAATTGTATTGGTTGGGTGATCAATCCTAGAAATTGCACAATCATTTTGGAGGAATTTACTTAACAATAGGGGCCTAATTCCTCAAGGAACAATGCAAGGAAATAGGAGCTTGGAGGATTGAAAATTTGGCTAAGTATTGGTCAGGTTCAGTCAGGCAGATGATAGAAGATACTTGTGTAGATTGTGCTCAAGCTTGAGCAAACATATTATATTAATCTAGATTCTTTGATTAATGCAATACAGATAGTAAGGGAGCAATTGCTTTCCCCTAGATAAATATCTGTGTATGTGTGTTGAATCTTGATGCATGTTAATTATTTGTGTTCTCCATCATGAATTTTCTTGGGTAAAGTAGATTCTAGCATTGTGATTTAGTAAATTTCATGAGTAGTTTAAGATCTATACGTTAATTCCTATAAAAAGTATCTAAAATACTATAATTAATATATATATATATATATATATATATATATATATATATATATATATATATTAAATGAAAAGAATTTAAACATATATGACATTTATAATAGTGTAAATTAAGTCTTGGTACTAAGTATAGAGACCTAGCAAAATTAATTTCTAAAATGATTACTATAAAAGACTAAGTCACTATGGTAAAACATGTGTTATATAAAAATTTAAAACAAATTGAACAGATTAGACTCAAACAGAGAATTAGAAAACCTAAAAACTACCATATAAAAGGAAAAAAAAATATATTTAAAAAATGCTTGAAAGAACAAAATATAACCATATAATTGAAGTAAATTAACACCAACTTTTTATTCACAAGGATAAATATGCTTTAATTGCAATATGGGTAGAAATTGACAAGAATATATTACAACTCATAATGGTTCTGGGTTGAAATGCTTGTAGTCTATAATTTTTTATAAAGGAAATAATGACTGGAAATATCAGTTTATGAATTGAAAACTAAACATAGAAAACCTGGAATTTTTCCTCGAACACAATCACGCACATGCAAAGATAGTCAACGGGTTTAGTTGACCTGGAAGGAAGAAGTTGAATTCTCGAAGAAGGAAGACTCCATATCTCAATCTTGAAAGAAAAAATTCCATAATTAACCATAATATGTAATTAGTTGCCATTGCACATATAAGAATAGTAAATCTCACACATATATAAGATGAAATGGAATAAAACATAATAGGAGGGAAAGAAGGAATATTGTAAGGTGAACATCTGGAGAAGCATCGCATATACAGAAGCCTTTATTACAGTCCTGATAATACAAACAATCATATATGAGAAGGGTTTCAAAAATATAATCCAAGTTTTCTTTAAAAATAGAGATTGTAGAGATTATCCACAGAAAAAGCAATTGAAAGTTAGGTTAGGGTTTTAAACCCCGTAAATATGTTACTCTTAAAACTTAAATAAAAAATCATATTAAAATAGTAAAAATATTTAAATACATAAATAGGGTTAAAAACTCTATATGGAAGAATTTAATAACAATTATATAAAAAAAACTATGCCAAACCTTGTGATGAATGTTGCTATAGTCTAACTTAAAATAGATAGATAAGGTTTCCATTATGCAAAGTTAAATAATTGAAATATACTATTATAGGACCGAAAATTCTTGTCAAAGAACTAAACTCTAAACTATTATTTAGTTGAATTTGTTAAGGAGAGAAATTAAAATACACAAATAATGAAATTGGTTACAAATACAAATTAATTCCATAACCCAACAAGAAATGAGTTAGGGTTTAAATGTAATGACCCATTACTACACATAATAACTGAAGGATGACAATGAGAATAAAAACCATAACAATACACTGGAGAAAAGTTGTCATAGCACATCTTGAATAGTTTATATGTGGGCTAAAGCTAAATACAACTTTGGAGAAGTGACTTAGCAAATATTTAAAACGAGAAGGAACACAGAGCATAGAATAGAAGTAGTATTGAGAACCTAAAAATTAGAGAGAAAAGTTAGTCGACCTACTCAAAAAAAAAATAAAGGAGCATCCATGAAAACAAATAAACTGAACCTATGATGCATAATAGTCAAAACCTCTGAAAATAGGTACCTCTAACTGAATCAATAGTGTGGCGTAAAAAACACACGAACTCTGAACTCTGGTTTGATCCCTTGAAATGATACAATGAGATTAATAACGACCAACACCTACATATAGTAACAAGTAACTCAAGCTTCAAATTATGGATAAAGATAAAAGTATAATATTGAACCATCGTTTAATCATATCTCAAGTTGGGAGACTTAATACATGGGTGCATATATTTATATATATTTTAAAAACTAAAAATGTAAACCAAAGCACATTGGCACTAAATGGTCATAAACATGGTGATAAAACAACATGTGGAACGTATGAACTTAGTTTCAATTCTTATATATAAATTAAGGGTATATTAAAATCAATATACCCACACCTTTGTACTCTATAATACGAAAAAAGGGTTAGAAATGATTTATTAGAAATTCATATAGCTTAAAGGGTATAATCAAAATATATAAAGGGGTAACCTAACATGCTATGAATAGAACTATATATATATATGACTCTATACATATGATAGAATAATATATGTTCTATTATATATATATATATATATACTAGAAAAAGGAAAGAATTCCTTGTTATAGGAAAACAAAGTGTATATTGTGAATATATCATTATGCCTTTTGTCGTTAGGAAAATATAGATCAAATAAGACATAATGCCAGAAGAAATCTTCTATACTCAAATGATGAGTATAGAACAAGATACAATTTTACATTTCAATCATTGTGTAATATTGCAGAGTGGTTTTTTATAAAAAATTACAATGGTATAAGTGGAGAGGTATGAAAAGTAGTAGTTATGTTCACTTTATTTCATAAAAAAAAGGGTGTATTTAATGAGGTACATTACACCCTACTAACAATGGTATGGAAAATCAGCCACAATAAAGCACTTCAAAGTATTTGGTAGAAAATGCCATATCAAGAATATTGATGAAAATTTGGGCAAGTTTGATGCTAGAGTTGATGAAGGGATATTTTTGGGATACTCTATTTAGAGTAAGAACTACAAATGTTACAACAAAAGATTATACAAAATAGTTGACACCGTTCATGTGATGGTTGATGAAGAATTACCTCTCAAAAGTAAGAATTTGATATTTATCAATCCATTTGATCAGACCAGTAGTGAAGATGAAGCAGGACAACTTGAAGAATCAAGAGAAGAAGAAGAAGAAGAGGTAGAGTGCACTCACCCAAAACTATTTTCAAGCTATGTGCAAAAGGATCTTCTTGAAAATCAAATTCTTGGTGATAGAAAGAAGGATTTAAAACTAGAATAAAACTAATAGCACTTCTAGTCAAGCACATATTTCCATAGTGACCATGATTAAACCTAAAAAAAATTCTCAATCAAGTCTAGATAAGCATTGGATAAGTGCCATGAATTAGGGATTAGATCAAATAGAAAAGAATTAGACTTGGGAATTAGTTCCAAGACCAATAAATAAAAATGTCATAGGTATAAAATGGGTCTTCAAGAGCAAGTTAAATATGGATGGACGAGTCATAAGGAATAAGGACATATTAGTGTGCAAAATCTATGCTCAGGTTGAAGGAATATATTTTGAAGAAAATTTTTCTCTGGTATCAAGATTAGAGGTAATTAGAATTTTTTTATCATTTGCTTTCCATAAGAATTTCAAATTATATTAGATGGATGAGAAATCAACATTCTTGAATTGAGAACTTGAAGAAGATTTTTATATAGAACAACTTTAAGGTTTTTAGCTATCACACAATCTTGTGGATGTAGGAAAGCTAAAAAAGGCATTACATGGACTAAAGGAAGCACCAAGGGCATGGTATTCCAGATTAGACAAATATCTACAACATCAAGGCTTCAAAAAAGGGACAACTGACAGTCATATTTATATAAAATATGAATATGAAGAGCTTTTAGTTATTTTTGTTTGTGTTGATAACATACTGTTCGATAGTAATGTAGATTCCTTGATCCAAAAGCTTGCAACTAAAATGCAAGCTGAATTCAAGATTTCCATGTTTGGAGAGCTCTCATTTTTTCTTGGTTTACAAATTACACAATAAAAAAAGGCATGTTCGTTTCCCAAGGAAAATATCTCAAAGAAATGTTGAATAAGTTTGAAATGGAAGAGTGTTCACCTATTAGTACTCCTATGGTCACTCAATGTAAGATAAGAAAATATGTTGAGTCACAAGATGTAAATAAAAAATTGTTCAAATAAATGATTGTTAGCTTATATCTAAAAACCTCAAGGCCAAAAATTATGCAAGATGTTGGTTTGGTAGCAAGATATCAATTATCTCCCAAGCAAAGCCATTTTTTACCCGCAAAGATAATTTTCGACTATCTAAAAGGAACAATGGATTATGGTATCCAAATGGTAGTAACTAGGATTATTGACTACATACATAGATGTTGATTGGGTTAGTAATGGAGGTGATAGAAAAAACACAAGTGGTGGTTCTTTTTCTCTAGGATATTCCTTGGTAGTGTTGTAGCTCCTAGAGACAACCTTGAGTTGTATAAAGACCAGTGCCTAGGAAATCTTAAATGCAAGGAGCATATGACTCAACTGATTGCAGTTGACAATGTTAGGCTCTCATGCTATTATCACTCAAATGAATGGTTTTAATAAGAGTGGAACCAAGACCCCAAAGTTAAACACAACAACTAGGAAAATTGCAGAAACTGAGTACAAATTGCAAATAGTAAATGCATCAGACAGTTTTAAGACATAATGTTGTAAAGGGGGCCGACTTCTAAAATGAACACACAGATATCAAGTTATATGTGAGCGATGACTACGACAGAAGATGTAGTAAGATACCAACTATAACCGGGCTTATTCAAATATAAGAATCCATATATACTGGGCCTATGCAAAGATAAGAATCCATATATCTAGACTCGTACAATGATAAGAATCCATTGTAGTTAATATCATAAGAAAGGTGGAAGAGATAGGAAATGAAACAAAGTATCATGCCTGAGCCATATTTAAAGCGCTATGGATGAGTAAATATGAGTATCTGTAATGATAAATTCACATTTAAACATGGGAGCACTCGCATTCCAGAACATTAGATACAAGAAATGTGGAGAGAAACGAAATGAACATTTGTATTTAAAAACATGGAGAAGAGTTACAAACTGTGAATCATTCAGAGCGGAATCCCCAATTCCAACAAAGCTTCTTATTACTGAATCCCTACGGGCTCTTCAAACATCTACTATCAAAGTTCATACAAAATGCATACAAAACACTCGAAATAGTGAGTCCTTTGGAAAATCTGGAACCTTTTGTTAGTGTTGTCTTCCTATTTTTATAACCTTTGATTCCTATGCGCGAGAAGATATTTTGGGAAAATATCTTACCCGTGTGCTTGTATGTTGTTGTAGGTTTAAATAAAAAATAGAAATGATGATGAGGGAGACTGCCTCTCATCATCTTACAACGCAGGCCTAAAGTCGTTTCTAACTGAAATGTAAACAAATTTACTAAACTGAAAGTGAAAACTGCAGGAGTGAAATAAGGATTTCACCCGAAATGACAAAGTGAAATGAACATAAGGTAAAAAGGCCACGTGGGCCCAGTCATGCATGATCATCGTTGATTGATGAGGTGGAGCCCATGTTGTTGCTGGTGAAGGCAATACTGTTAGTCGTGGGAAGGAGTGGCCTTCTGTACTGGAGAATGTTGTACTGCTAGTAGTGGATGAGTGGGTCCTCTGCGCTGGAGGTTCCTGTGGAATGGCCAATGGTCATGATCCATTGACTTGGACATGGAATTGAACCTCTTCATCTTTCTTCTCTGCTTCCTTGGGCATGGAGGATCGTCATCCTCGGCCTCAGGCCACTGTGATTGGCTATGAGATGGTCTGTGCATTTAAAATGCCATAGAAAACCTGCACAGACAACAAACTAATTAAATAAATCCTGCGATGAGTGGTTAACTGCTTCAGAAGGCTCGAGTGAAGGTGGAAGAGAAGTGCAGAGGTAGTGGATGCAGCGGAAAAGGGCATCATGGCAAAAATATGATTTGAATCTGATTTGGCGCAAAGTTATGAAAATGGTGGTTTTGCAGAAAACCGAAGTGTTTTTCGTGCGGACTTTGGGTGGTAAGCGGTAATGGGTCAAATGAACGCGATATAGCTAGGTGTGCGACGCGTGTCTTTACAAAACCGCCTATTTCACGTGGAAACAGCACGATCATGTTTTTTGATGAAATGAATGCGAAAATGAATGAGAGCCATCTGATCTGGGCAATCTAGATCAACGGCTACAGATGAACGCGACGGACGTACTTGCGCGGTCGGGTGGGACTGGCGATGACGTCAGCAACCCTGTCATGTAGTGGGAAGATCAGTTGTGGGGTTATGGAAGCGAGAGCGATGTGGGCCGTTAGATGAAGAAGATCGACGGTCCAGATCAGAATGGGGAATGCAATAATGGATGGGTGATCGGGAAACTTGCGAAGGAGCGATAGAGCGAGGACCGTTGGATCGTGATGGAGATCAACGGTGAAGATCAACTGCGGGGGCGCTTGGAGGTACGGATGGGTCTGTGGGACGGGTGCTTTCGCAGTGGATATGGACCGTTGGATGAAAATCTACCGCAGTCAAAGGAGTCAACTGCGGGGGCACCATGGAGGTAGAAGGGGGAGGAAAGGGAGTAGTCTCGTTGGCCGTTAGATTGGGTAGATCAACGGTGGAGATTAAATGTGAAGAGAGAAAGGATGTGCGGGAGGAAGCGATTGCGATATGCTGAGGGAGTGAGAGCCGTTGGATTGGGGATGAGATCAATGGTGGAGATTTAATCGGTGGAGGATGGACATCAGCGGTGAAACATAGAGTGGAAACGGGAAAGAGCGATGTGCGATGTGGGATGGATGGGCGTGGCGCGATGGAGCGATCACCGTTGGATCTGCAGGAGGAGATCAACGTTCGGGATTGTATCGGCGTTTCGCATACCGACAGAAAAATGTAAAAGGGACATGGAATTTTCGATGTGCGATGGCTGATGGGGAAGGCGAGGAGCGACGAAGCGATGACCATTAGATCTGGGGGAGCCAGATCAACGGCTCATATTCCATCGGTGGGGGATGATCATCGATGGAGAAGGGGAGGCGGAAGGGAAAGGGAGAACCCTGATGCGATGCACCGATGCCATGGCCGTCGAATCTTGGGGAATGGACGGTCTAGATCATATCGGGGGATCGACCATCGGCGAAACAGAAAACATGGAAGCGGGGACTTAGAAAGAGTGACGTGCAATCGCCAATGGGCTTAGTGCTCTGTCATAGGGCCTGGTCTCATGGCAGAAAAGGGGCTCGGGCTTAAGCGAAATGGGCTTAGAGGCCTGATATGTAAAAATGAACACTTTTAGAGCAAAAAGGTGGATTTTTGGCCTTTTCAAGGGTTCTGATAGGTGAAATTTGGGCTTTGACAATCCATGCGGTCCTTGTTGTATTTTCTTTGCGGTATAAGGCTCCTTGTCATCAGGCATCCCATATCGGTGGGGGATGTCATAACAACATTGGCTCCACTTGGGGACGACCCATTTGTCCTCGAACGCGTCGAGAACTTCGCAGACCATCTGTTAGCCTTCTTCTTGTGAACACGTCCCTTGTTGCCTTCTCTTCCTTATTCATGACAAATCAAAATAGTAAACATCATAATAAAAGCAACTGAATAATGTACAATATCATACAGCAGACCTTTTGGCCTGAATCAATACTGGAAAAAGGGTTTCAAGTATTTCCCATTCACAGGGGCTTCGAGCAGATCACCCTGCAAATTTTCCAGTCTGAAGGTATTGTTTCCTCCCTCTTCAGCAATTTTAAAAGGTCTGAACCATAGAGGATCGAACTTTCTATGCTTTCCTTTTTCAGCGCTTCTTACATTCCATCTTAGCACCAAATCTCTGACCTGCATCTCTTTACCTTTAGCATGTTGATCAAACAGGTCTTTCATTTTCTCTTGGTACTCAGTCAACCTCTGATTTACTTGACTTCGAGTCTCCTCCAGCTCTACTAACTGATTCATCCTTCTGGTAAGATCGTTTGGTTCCTCTTGACAATCCTGCATGAACCTAGCCACAGGTAAGGTCAATTGTATTGGGAAAACCGTTGCTCTACCATAGACCAACTCATATGGGGATTTTCCTATTGACCTCTTACTAGTGATTCTATTTTCCCATAGCGCGAACTTAAGCTGTGAATCCCAGTTCTTCTAGTTTTCATTTATGGCATTTTTTTAGTGCCCTTGCCAAGGTTTTGTTTGAGGATTCTGCCAATCCATTCCCCTGTGGATAATATGCAGTAGAGTGTCCTAATACAATATTATATTGTTGGCAAAAATTGATAAATTTGACAGACTTAAAAGCCTGAGCATTATCTGTGACAATCTTAGCAGGACAACTAAACCTTGAGATAATGTTATCTTCCAGAAACTTGATCACCACTGTGTCTGTATCATTCCTTACTGGCACGGCCTCTACCCATTTAGTTAAGTAATCGGTGGCTGTTAATAACCACTTGTGTTTCCTGCTTGAGGCAGGATAAATTTCGTCGATGAAATCAATTCCCCACTGCTGGAAAGGTTCTTCTATGTGCACCGGGATCATAGGCAAAGGTGCGAACTTCTGCCTTTCAGCAAACTTTTGACATTTTTCACAGGCCCTTACCCGGGCATAAACATCTCCGAATAGTTTGGGCTAGAAAAAGCCTACTTTCAGAATTTTGTGTGCCGTGGCCCTCCAGCTGTAATGGCCACCATAGATGCCCTCGTGGAATTCTGCCATCACTTCTTCTACTTCATTTTTCGTGAGACATAAAAGTAGTATACCCGATGGGTCTCTCCAGTACAAATGGCCATTTTCTACGATGAACTTCTGAGCTTTTAGCCTGAGCGTTCTATACTTTGTCTTGTCGCAGCTTGGAGGACATCTAAGAGTCAATAGGTACTCTACAATTTCTTTGTACCATGGACTGAGAAGGTACTTCATATGGGTATTTTGTGTAGCAGTTTCTATTCCGCGTTGCTCGTCTGCTCCTCCAGTCTCTTCATTGGCCACCATAGACAAATTTATCCCCAAATCCTGACAGTTTGATTCGGAAAGGATCTTGGCTAATCCCTGTCCCTTTATTAGCTTAGTAGGGCGTATCTCCAAATCATACTCCTGTATCTTGGTTATCCATTTTCCTCTCTTTCCTTCACTATCTCCTTGAATCAAGATGTCTTTTACAGCTACTGTGGGTACAAATGAAGTTATGGCCGATTGCAATACATACATCCGAAAAGCCTTGAGGGATTTGACCAAGGCATAATCCTGTTTCTCTAGGATGTTATATTTTAGCTCAGCATCGCGGACACTTGGCTGCAGAAGGCGATAGGTTGTTCATGCCCCTCCTCGTTCTTTTGTAATAATACTGCTGCGACAGTGTGGGGAGATGCAAATGAAAAGATCATGAAGGGTTTCACATAATCCTGCCAATACTGGGGCTTCTGTGAAAGAATTTTTAATTATGTTAAAAGCTTCCCGTGACTCAATAGTCCATTTTACTTCGTTATTCTTCTTTGGCATCTCAGTTATATACCGAACTATCTCCACATAGTTCGGTATGAATCTTCTCAAGAAGTTGATACGTCCAAGAAAAACTTGGACCTCTTTCTTATTTCTGGGCAAGGATATACCCTTTATGAATTCTACCCTTTTCGGGTCAATTTTTATCCTTGCCTTTGTTACAATATGCCCCAACAGTTTACCTTCTTCTAAAGCAAACAGAGATTTCTGGGGGTTTAAGGACAATCCATACCTGCGGCACTTGTCAAAGGTTCTGCGCAAATGCTCTATATGTTCAGCATCATCCTCTGAGAAGACTGTGATGTCGTCCAGGTACACCACCACGAATTTGTCTTGTTCCCCCACAAAAGAAATGTCCATATCCCTTTCAAATGTAGCCCCCGCATTGATCAATCCAAATAGCATTCGAGCATACATAAACGTTCCCCAAGGAGTGGTGAATGCAATTTTTCTTTGGTCCTCCGGAAGCACTGCTACCTGGTTGTACCCAAAAAAGCCATCCATCATGGACATACGTGAAGATCCTACCACCTTCTGCAATATATGGTCCATCTTGGGCAGCGGATAATTATCTTTGAGAGATGCTCTGTTCAAGTTCCGAAAGTCAACACACAATCTTATTTCTCCGTTCTTCTTTCGGACTGGGACCAGGTTGGCCACCCATTCAGAATATCTTAATGGAAAAATAATCTTAGCCTTCAACAGTTTCTTAATTTCCTTTTCAATGGAAGGAAGGAGTAAAGGATTAATCTGCCTTAATTTCTGTTTGTGTGGCTTAGCATCTCCTTTTAATGGAATCTTGTGCTGGATAATGCTAATATCAAAGTCTTCAAATCTTGATAGGACTAGGCAAAGACATCTTTATATGTCTGAAATAGCTTCCGATATTTCTCTTTGTATTCTTCGGGTACCTTATTAGAAAATTTCACAATCTTTGGATCGGCCTCAGTGCCGAGGTTCAGGTCATCTACCTGATTTTCTTAAACAACCTTACTTGGCCATATTGGGACATCATTCTTATCAAATAATCTCTCTAGAGGGACCAGTCCTCTGGGTATTACATTCCCTTTGAGCTGCAACACCTTGTGCCCAGCTACGGTATCTTTCCATTTATTCTGAATAAGGTCTACAGTCTCCTTCTCGCCGACATCTATGTCCATATTGGAGAATTCCCCAACAGTCTCCATGAATATTTTGAATTTCTCTTCATCTTCAAACACCTTCCAGTGTTTGACATTGTCATGGATGGAAGGATGGTAGCGAACCTCTATTTCATACCTCAGGAGGGGGTTTTGAGGTGGCCGAAAAGTGCTTGCAGCTACTGCAAGAGAGTCTGCCATTCTGTTTTCGTCTCTTGGCATGAATTGGATATTGAATGGTAAGAAGAAATTATCTACCAAGTCCCATACCTCATTTTTGTAAGCCCTCAGTCGTGGGTGCTTAGCTTGACATTGATTTCTTACTTGTCTCACCACCAGTTCTGAATCTCCCAAAACCTTCAAGCTCTGAATATTCATGTTCTTTGTTGTTTTTAGACCTAGCAACAAGGCTTCGTATTCGGCCACATTTTTCATGGCTTCATACTCCAATTTGAAAGATAATGGGACCAGTTGTCCAGTAGGGGAGATAAGGAGAACCCTAGCTCCATTTTCTTCCTTTGAGTTGGCTCCGTCAAAGTGCAAGGTTCAAATCCCACCTTCTTTGTTACTTGAAGACTGCTCGGTCTTCACTTGACAGAAAGATGGCTCCTACAAGTAATCTTGGTCTTCCTCAAGCATTAGACAATAAAACTCACCCTCTTTGTTGTACACTGGTGAATTCACTGAATTATCAGCTTTAGTGACCATCTTCACAAACCTTGTTTCCCGGTATAATCTCCTTTCTTGGCCTCCAAACATAGGGATGGTCGCATAGGTTAGGTCCAGCTTTATAGATCCTCCAATTTTTGTGCCCCATGATCTTGATAACAGCATCCCAAACCGAGCTAGGATGTCAGCTACTACTATGTCCATTACTACGCTCTTAGCTGGGATTTGGGCTAGATTTAGCACCAAATCCTTAATCATTCCCAAACATTTGACTCTTTTAGAATCAAAAGAGTAGAGATATTTATATGGGCGAGTGATCTGCAGCCCCAATTGTTCCATCACTGACAGGGGCAGGAGGTTATGAGACGCTTCAGAATCCAGCATACAGTTATGCTATAATAGGTCATGAATTACTAAGGAGACATAGAAAGGGGGAGTTGAAGAATCTAGTTCCTCAACATGAGGACCAAACACAACCATGGGCCTTTCTTCTTGGAGGTTTAAACTATCTGGGATTGGATTGGCTTCTTGAGGAAGCATGAATGATGACACTTGAGCCTGATAGGCTGGTTTCTTTAGGAGTTCAGTCAAAGGGATGGGAATTTTTACTTTTTATAGCTCTTTCTGAAGGCTAAACACAGGAGGAGGCTTCTCTACGAGACTTTCCTTTGGCTCTTTACTGTTGGTTGGAGGTTTTTCTTCCTTTGGGGTGGGTTTAACATTTTCATTTGGATTAGAGGCCAACTTAGAAGAGGAAGGAATGGATTCATTAGAATGTAAAGGTTCAGTTATAGGTCTCTTACCTTTATCTTCAATTCTCTAAGCGACAGTCTCCTTCTGAGGCATCTCTTCTTCTTTTCCTTGTGTGCAGGTTCTCTTCCTAGAGGACCTAAGATCATATTTTCTATGAAACTGTGCTTGCATAAAGTCCACAAATTTTTTACAGCAGTCATCGATCTCTGGATCTTTAGCAACGCTTGTTTTTTCTTCTTCTTCCTGCAATGAAAGCTCCACTCCTTCACTTTCTTGCAAAGAAGACTCAACTTCATCACCATTTGAGTAAGCAAGATATTGATCATCTAGGCCATCGGGGATGTCTTCAGTAGGGCCATCCATCTGCCCTTCCAGATACAGTGGGGGTTGTATGTGGTCTTGCTGCTCCTTCCGATCTCTTTGTAATATTTGCAAAGGAGGCTTTCTGTATTGGGGGTTATAACCCCTATTCGGAGCAGCTTGAAGTGGTCTGGAGGAGGAATTCTTTGCTTCGAGCTCAAGCTTCACCAACTTGCTCGAAAGGTTCTTGATCATTTTTCTCATCTCCTCTATTTTGTAATCTGCTACCTCTCTATCTTGACCGGAGGTAGATGCTTCTTCTTTCCCTCTCTGTTTAGCATCATGGTCTGACCTCCCTTTTGATTTACCCATAGAAGCAAAGTTAGCTTGCACTTCTAATGTGTCATTCTGGGCTTCATCCAGAGTAACATACTTTCTTTCTCTTAAAGAGAATCTGAATTCTGACTCGAATGCTGCTACAAACACCACCTTAGCAGCGATCTGGTGAGGCTTCATTTCGGCTGGGAGGCTTGTATATAATTTATTAAACCTCTTAATGAATTCTGACACATCTTCATTATGTCTCTTTCTAAGTGCATTGAATTCTGTAAGACAGTATCCATGGTCCTTCTTCTCTCCCCATTTCTTGATAAAGGCATTTTCCATTTCCTCCCAGTTAGTAATGGAGCAGTCCCCCAAGGTCTTGAACCATTTTCTGGCCTCTCCATCTAGAGACTAGACAAACAATCTCAACACCACATCCAGATGTTCAACATTGAAATTCTCTGCGAAGGCGTAGAAAACTTCCAGGTGTTTCTAAGCTTCATTTTCATTTTCTCCATTGAAACGAGGTAGGATCTTTAAATAATCCTGAGGCATGTCATTCAGGATCTGAGGCAATGCCAGGGGGGCATATTTGTTCAGCAGGAAACCAGGAACAGCCATCGGAGTTTGTGGAGGTGGTGGGAGAGTTTGATGTGTAAAAGGAGGTGGGGGAAGAGAAGTATGTATGACAATGGGGATATATTGAACAGAGGCTTGAGGGGCTGACTAAAATGCTGGAATATGAGCAGCGGAAACCTTTGTGACTTCTTTAACTTCTTCAGTTTCTGGAGTGGGATGCAGAAAGAAGCTTGTGGTATCTACAGATTCAGCCTCATCTTTGACTTCAATATTTTCCAGGGAGGGGCTATATGAAGTATAATCAAGGGTTCTTATAGTAGAATCAGAACCTTGATCTTGAGCTAATTGAGAGGAGGATGGAGAGTCTTCCAGGGAGAATCTGGGAATATCTGTATAAGCTGGTTTTATTTCTCTCCAACCTCTTTTGTGAAAAATCTTCTCTGGATCAGACACTGAAGGTGTTCTCAACTGGGATGCATCTGACCTCAGGTGTGGCTTTTGGGAAGCCAGGACTGAAAATATATTTATCTTTGAATGACAGTGCAGCATGGAAAATTTTAGGGGCTAATATTTGTAGGTGGGCTAATTTTCCATGGTTTTTCCAAAAAAAGATTCGCCAATTCCCATTTTTTTTATAAAAATGATTCGCCCAAATTTTACAATATAAAATTATTTTACCTTAAAATTTGCCAACATTATATAGAAAATATATATAATATCATTATAAATTTGAATAATTTTACATATACATCAATACAAATTTTATAGTTTGCATATTAGGGACTAGTGAGATTCGCCAATTTTTTAAACTTTAAAATAATTTTCCATCCTTAAAATTTTCCCTGCAGTGGAGTCGCTAAGGTGAGGGATCTACAACTCCCAACCCTTCCTGCTCACCTATTCTGAATGGTAGATTAATATTTTTCGAGGCCCAGGGATTGAGCTCTTCAAATTCTTTCCCTGGCAACGACGCCAGAAAGATGTTGTAGCTCATAGAGACAGCCTTGAGTTGTATAAATACCAATGCCTAGGACATCTTAAATGCAAGGAGCATATGAATCAACTGATTGCAATTGATAATTTTAGGCTCTCATGCTATTATCACTCATATGAATGGTTTTAATAAGAGTGGAACCAAGACCCCAAAGTTAAACACAACAACTAGGAAAACTGCAGAAACTGAGTACAAACTGCAAATAGTAAATGCATTAGACAGATTTAAGACAGACTGTTGTAAAGGGGGCCGACTTCTAAAATGAACACACAGATATCAAGTTGTATGTGAGCAATGACTATGACAGAAGATGTAGTAAGATACCAACTATAACCGGGCTTATTCAAATATAAGAATCCATATATACTGGGTCTATGCAAAGATAAGAATCCATATATCTAGACTCGTACAAAGATAAGAATCCATTGTAGTTAATATCAGAAGAAAGGTGGAAGAGATAGGAAATGAAACAAAGTATCATGCTTGAGCCATATTTAAAGCACTATGGATGAGTAAATATGAGTATCTATAATGATAAATTCACATTTAAACATGGGAGCACTCGCATTCTAGAATATTAGATACAAGAAATGTGGAGAGAAACGAAATGAACATTTGTATTTAAAAACATGGAGAAGAGTTACAAACTGTGAATCATTCAGAGCGGAATCCCCAATTCCAGCAAAGCTTCTTATTACTAAATCCCTACGGGCTCTTCAAACATCTACTATCAAAGTTCATAAAAAATGCATACAGAACACTCGAACTAGTGAGTCCTTTGGAAAATTTGGAACCATTTGTTAGTGTTGTCTTCCTGTTTTTATAACCTCTAATTCCTATGCGCGAGAATATATTTTGGGAAAATATCTTACCTGCGTGCTTGTATGTTGTTGCAGGTCTAAATCAAAAACAGAAATGATGATGAGGGAGACTGCCTCTCATCATCTTACAACACAGGCCTAAAGTCGTTTCTAACTGAAATGTAAACAAATTTACTAAACTAAAAGTGAAAACTGCAGGAGTGAAATAAGGATTTTACCCGAAATGACAAAGTGAAAAGAACATAAGGTAAAAAGGCCACGTGGGCCCAGTCATGCATGATCATCACTGATTGATGAGGCAGAGCCCCTGCTGCTGCTGGCAAAGGAAATATCGTTAGTCGTGGAAAGGAGTGGCCTTCTGCACTGGAGAATGCAGTACTGCTAGTAGTGGTTGAGTGGGTCTTCTATGCTGGAGGTTCCTGTGGAATGGCCAATGGTCATGATTCATTGACTTGGACGTGGAATTTAACCTCTTCATCCTTCTTCTCTGCTTCCTTGGGCATGGAGGATCGTCATCCTCAGCCTCAGGCTGCTACGATTGGCTATGAGAGGGTCTGTGCATTTAAAATGCCATAAAAAACCTGCACAGACAGTAAACTAATTAAATAAATCCTATGATGAGTGGTTGACTGCTTCAAGAGGCTTGGGTGAAGGCAGAAGAGCAGTGCGGAGGCAGTGGATGCAATGGAAAAGGGCATCATGGCGAAAACATAATTTGAATCTGATTTGGCGCAAAGTTATGCAAAAGGTGGTTTTGCGGAAAACCGGAGTGGTTTTCACGCAGGCTTTGGTTGGTAAGCGGTAATGGGTCAAATGAACGCAATATAGCTAGGTGTGCAACGTGTGTCTTTACAAAACTGCCCATTTCGCATGGAAATAGCACAATCATGTTGTTTGATGAAATGAATGCGAGAATGAATGAAAGCCGTCTGATCTGGGAAATCCAGATCAACGGCTGCAGATGAACGCGACGGGTGTACTTGCACAGTCGGGTGGGACCGGAAATGACGTCATCAACCCTGTCGTGTATCGGGATGATCAATTGTGGGGTTATGGAAGCGAGAGCGATGTGGGTTGTTAGATGAAGAAGATCGACGATCCAGATCAGAGCGGGGAATGCAATAATGGATGGGTGATCGGGAAACTTGCGAAGGAGCGATAGAGCGAGGACCGTTGGATCGTGATGGAGATCAACTGCGGGGGTGCTTGGAGGTACGGACGGGTCTGTGGGACGGGTGCTTCCGTAGTGGATATGGACCGTTGGATGAAAATCTACTGCAGTCAAAGGAGTCAACTGCGGGGGCACCATGGAGGTAGAAGGGGGAGGAAACAAAGTAGTCTCGCTGGCCGTTGGATCGGGTAGATCAATGATGGATATTAAATGCGAAGGGAGAAAGGATGCGTGGGAGGAAGCTATTGCGATATGTCGAGGGAGCGAGAGCCGTTGGATTGGGGACAAGATCAACGGTGGATATTTAATCAGCGGAGGATGGGCATTAGTGGTGAAACATAGAGGTGAAATGAGAAAGAGTGATGTGCGATGTGCAATGGATGGGCCCGGCGCAATGGAGCGATGACCGTTGCATATGTGGGAGGAGATCAACGATCAGGATTGTATTGGTGTTTCCCATACCGGTGGAAAAATGTAAAAGGGACATGGACTTTGCGATGTGCGATGGCCGATGGGGAAGGTGAGGAGCGACGGAGCGATGACTATTAGATCAGGGGGAGCCAGATCAACGGCTCAGATTCCATCGGCGGGGGATGATCATCGGCAGAGAAGGGGAGGCAAAAGGGAAAGGGAAAACCCTGATGCGATGCACTGATGTGATGGATTGATGTGATGGTCGTCAGATCTTGGGGAATGGATGGTCTAGATCATATCGGGGGATCGGCCATCAGCGAAACAGAAAACATGGAAGTGGGGACTTAGGAAGAGCGACGTGCGATCGCCGATGGGCTTAGCGCTCAGTCCCAAGGCCCGGTCTCATGGCAGAAAAGGGGCTTGGGCTTAAGCGAAAGGGGCTTAGAGGCTTGATATGTAAAAATGAGCACTTTTAGAGAAAAAAGGTGGATTTTTGGCCTTTTCAAGGGTTCCGATAGGTGAAATTTGGGCTTTGACAATCCATGCGGTCCTTTTTGTATTTGCTTTGCAGTATAATGCTCCTTTTCATTAGGCATCCCATCTCGGTGGGGGATGTCATAACAACAAGTAGCATGGTTGAGAAAAAAAAAACATCTATCTCAGTTCTACTACTGAAGTTGAGTACATACTAGTTGCAACTTGTTGCACTCAGATTTTTTGGATTAAGTACACATTGAAAGACATGAAGGTAACTTATGATGAAACCATTCCCATTTATGTGACAACATAAGTGCTATCAATATCTCCAAGAATCATGTTCTTCACTCTAAAACCAAGCATATACCCATAAATTATCATTTTATTAGAGAATAGGTGGCTAATCAGTTTGTGAGGTTAGAATACATCTCAAAAATAGAACAAATAGGTCATTGCCGGAGAAACCTTTGAGTACTTGAGGAAAAAGTTTCTCCCTCATATTATCACTAGTTTTCTTCATAAGGGAAGAGGGAATATGTCCAAATATGTTAAGGATAGTTGTATGTTATGAGCTTAGAAAGAAGAAAAGAGACTAATCTTAGGGGGAGCTTTAATATTAGTAGGAGTAGCACAAGCATACGAGGGGTAGAGTTTAAATCCAAGGATAACGTAATCATGTAAATTTAACATTAATATCAATTGGCTTATGTTTTTGGCCCATAAAAGTCTGAGGGGAACAAGGATTGGTATCAAATATTAAAATCAACAAACTGTAAATATATCCTTTCAGAGGTGTTATTTTCTCTAGCATCAGATGTGTTCTAGCCACGAAATTTTGTGGAGAGGCTAGAATACATGAGATCTCTAAAGCCCATAAATCGTTTATGGAAATTCCACCTAGAAGTGACTTAATTAGACTATTAAACAATTTTTTAATGTTTCCTAAGTCTAAACTTAGGAAAACTAGTTAATTAATTAGTATTAATTAAGTCAAGGCTAGGATAGTCTATAAACTCATACAGATTGATCTAGATATGATCCTAGCCATCGATAATGTTTTAATATTGGTCATTGGTGCTCCAATAGAGGATTATAAGAGGAGATTTATGTGGTGATGGAGAAATCACTTGAGCGAGTTGAACAGTTCAATTTCTTGGATGATTGATTTCTAGAGTAGTAGCAGTGAGTTGTCAGAGAGAGCCTGAGATCAAAGTAGTGAGTGAGGGGCAGGGACAGTGATCTTGAGGAAGTGTTCCAAATCCAGCAGGGCGACATCAAGAGGACCAAGTTATCTCAGTGAGGCAGCGCAGAGCTCTACGTAATAGCTTCAGAGAGCGAAGATTGATTTAATGAGAGGGGAAGATGTCTTCAATTCCAAAGGTAGAGAAGGAGTCCCAGAGTGTCAAAGAAGAAATTTCACAGCCAACAGAAGGCAGAATGACTTCATCAGAGACCATTCAAAGGCATGACGTCAAGCAGGTTGTGCAGTGCAGCGCAGAGGTTGACGCATAGGGTGAGAGGGTCAAGTTTTCTGAAGGCAAGTTGTGCCGGAAATTGCCTGTGGAGGAAGGGAAATTCCCTTCAATAATTTTTCTTAGATTTTCTTGATGTGGATTGCTAGTTTTAGGAATCCAGATTGTACTCAGATTTTCACTATTGTATAATAATAAAAACCCTCACTATTGCACCGATTTTCCCAAGTTGGATTTTTTCGGGGAATTTTGACCAAAAATAATTGTGTTAATTTTATGTGTGTGGGCTAGCATTTCTCAGCTTCTAGTGTTTTATTTTCCGCAGAATTTTATTTGTGAAGGTTGTAGTGTATTTATTTTGATATTTACCGTAGAAAATAAATTGTTAAATTAATTAATAATTTGGATAAATAATAACAGTTATTGCAATAGTATTCTAGTGTAGGAATTTTCACATGGTATTAGACATGTTGATCAGCTGGAGAGCTTAGAAATGGAGTAAAGGAATTTCAATGCTCAACAAGGGTAGTAGGTCGAATTTCCCAGGGGAAGCATAGTATTTTTTCCATGAGGCTAAGTTTCTTGAGGAAGTTTGATTTTTCTAAGAGAGGGGTAGAAAAATTCGATCTTTCCAGATCGAGTGATTCCATAGGAAAAGGGAGCAAGTTATTTTGTTGAGAAGATATCTAGTTGTACATAGAGGGTTTTTGCAGTAGTTCACTAGAGTAGAATTTGAGTCAGATGGAAAAGAGAAGAGCACACACATTGAGGAAAATTTTCCTCAGGGAATTTCTAGTCTCAAGAAGTTTGATTTTCCTTGCAGATTGGTAGTAGTTGTGAGCAGATCTTCTCACTCCATAAGGGAGTGTGAATAACAGAGAAGCAGTTGAGTAGAAGGAAAGAGGGATTTTTTGACAGCTAGTTGAGATGGCCACTGCAAGGATTCATGATCAGGACGGGTTGGATGGAGCTTCCAAATACGTCATTTGGAAGGCAAGGACATCATTCCTTCTAGATGAATTTGGCCTGAAAGCCTACATTGATAATGTAGTGGTGACTCCTCAGGATGCAGATCGGTTGAATGAATATAAGAAGGAGATGGCGCGAGTGAAGTGGTTGATCCTGGATGGATTACGGGATCATATAGTCTCACATATAGTGTCCAAGGGAATGACCAAAGAGATGTGGGATTCTCTCTCCACGTTATAGCAGGGTACTTTCGAGCAACATAATATGTACCTAGAGGAGAATTTGAGACTCATCTAGATGCATAAAGGGGAAGCCATATACCCCTAACGTACCAGGATTTAGGAGGTCTAGTACTAGTTGTCAGTTGTTGGGGAATCACCTCAAACCATGGGGCTAGTGATATTATCACTCAATAGTCTCTCAAGGGATTGGCAAGTCTTTTTCCAAAGCATATTGGGAAGAGAAAAGTTACCAGAGTGGGATGGTATGTGGGTTGACTTGCAAGAGGAGGAATTGAGGTGAGCTCTTCTAAATTCCTTCATCATTAGCAACAGTAGCAGCGGATCGAAGATGTTAAAGGAGGAGGAGAATGTGGCCCTCGCATCTAAGGGTCATATCCAAGGACAGGGGGAATGGAGGAAGAAGAAGGACCTGTCAAAGGTCAAGTACTTTAAGTGTGGTGAACTCGGTAACTATAGTACCCAGTGTCCTCTCAAGAAGAAGGACAAGGAGGAGAAGTAGGACCAACAGGAATATTCAACAAAGATCAATATGCTTTCCTCTAGGCTGGAGGAAAAATTTTCTATGTTTGTTGAATTAGCTCCAGGAGTGAGGTAGGGTGACCTGATGTTGTATCCGCAAAGTGCTACATATGGGAAGGATCCTCGATGAATCCACCTCTTGGATCAATACCTTGTTGTGGGTCCCACAATATTCAGTATCAAGATGAATTAGTGACAGTTGATGTAGTCAGATTCCAAAGTGCCAATTGCAGAGACTAGTAGCAGCCAGATGATGGGGAGCGCAATGAAGAGTTGGCACATTGAAAAGTCTTCAATGGACAATGCAGAGGCTAGTAGCGGTAAGAGAATCAGGTGATAGATGAATTGTATTGTTCATAGTGGATTCAATATTGTGGATGTTTTTTAGTTACATATGTTGCAGTAGAAATAGCAATAGAGTTGCAGTGCAGATACAGTGATGGAAGCAGTTCAGTTGGGTCAGCAACAACACAGATGCAGTGCATATTAGAGTTGCATAGTAGTTGGTGGGAAACAACTGCCAGACATCACCAACGTGATAGGAGATGATGTAGAGACGAGGTGTGGTGACAACATGTGTAGCACTCAAACACATTCCTCGCTAAGAGGGAGTGTTATTTTTTGTAGCATTGGATGTGTTATAGCCACGAAAATTTGTGGAGATGTTAGAATACATGAGATCTCTAGAACCCAGAAATTGTTTCTGTAAATTCCTCCTCGAAGCGACTTAATCAGATTATTAACCAATTTTGTAATGTTTCCCAAGTCTAAACTTAGGAAAATCGGTTAATTAATCAGTATTAATTAATTAAAGGTGATAATAGTCTATAAAGTCACACATATTGATCCATAGATGATCCTAGCCATCGATCATGTTTTAATCTTGGACGTTGGTGCTCCAATAAAGGATTATAAAAGGAGATCAGTGTGGTGATGGAGAAATCACTTGAATGAGTTGGGCAGTTCGATTTCTTGGCAGATCGATTTCTAGAGTAGCAACAGTCATTTGCCAAAGAGAGCGAGAGATCGAAGCAGTGAGTGAGGGGAAAGGGCAATGATCTGGAGGAATTTTTCTATATCCGAAGAAGGAACAACAAGAGGGCCAAGTTATCCTAGTGAGGTAGCGCAGAGCTCTGCACAATAGCTTTAGAAAGGGAAGATCGATTTTTTGGAGGGGAAGACGTCTTCAGCTCTAGAGGTTGGGAAGGAGACCCATAGTTCCAAAGAGGAAATTTCCCATCCAACAGAAGGAAAAACGACTTCATCAAAGACCAGTTAGAGGCTTGACATCAAGCAGACCACATAGAGGCTGACACAGAGGGTTGATTTTTCTAAGTCAAGTTGTGACGGAAATTTCCTATGGAGGAAGGGAAATTGAAGGACCTTCAATAATTTTTACCAAATTTTCTTGTTGTGGATTTCTAGTTTCAGGCATCCATATTGTACTCAGATTTTCATTTTTGCATAATAATAAAAACCCTCACCGTTGCACCGATTTTCCCAAGTTGGGTTTTGGGGACTTTTGTCCAAAAATAATTGTGTTAATTTTATGTGTGTGCGATAGCATTTCTCAGCTTTAGGGGTTTTATTTTCTGCATAATTTTATTTTGGAAGGTTGCAATGTGTTTATTTTGACATTTTTCGTAGAAAATAAATTGTTAAATTAATTAATAATTAGGAGAAATAATACCAGTTGTTGCAATAGGATTCTAGTGTAGGAATTTTGACAAGAGGGAGGATAGTCCAAGGTGCAATACCTTAGCCATTTTCCATTGAAAGATGAAATATGTACAAAGATATTGAAGATGGAGAGTGACAAGCCATTGGCCCTTGAAAAACAAAGGGAGAGAGTGAAAGAACAATAGTAGTTTCTTCATTCTAACAAGGGGAGTGTTTCCATCAATGACCAACAATGTTTTGTTGTGTTACCAACAATTCAAAAGGGAGACATTATTGAGCATGCTGGCAATTTTTTTCATTGATTTCAAGTCTAAGTCATTGATGTCAAGTAATGTCAAGTTCAGGTGGAGCTTGTTGAGATTTATGTGCATGAGGCTTATGTTGTTATTCATTTCTAAGTTGATTCTATTAACAATATGTTAATCTTATTATGACTTGGTTGTTTGTTGAGAATCCTTTCTTTGAAGAAAATGTTTACGCAAGTAACTTGCTCAAAATCACATGTAAAGTGATTGATTGGATAGTCCTCTCAAGGATATTTCTAATGGTATATGGAACATAACCTAACTCCCAAGGGTTGAAGAGAAATCAAGATTTGAAGTATGTAAATTCAAGCATGGTTCCAAAGTATCATGGTTCTATCCCCTCATTGGATTGATGCCAAAAATAAAAATTTAAGAGCTCATGAAAGAGAGAATCGATCGACAGGCGGTGGAGCGGCAAGGTGCTAGTCACAATCCCTAGTCACCAAGGAGTTGGCGGTAAGTGCCCAAGTCCTTAGCATATCTTCGGGTCCAATCAATGTCAACACAGTATAATGAGAAATGAGCGACGAGTAGTGGAGAAACAAGGATCGATCACAACCCCTAGACACAAAGGGCTTGGTAGTTTGTGCCTAGGAACTTATCTGACCGCATGACCCAAACGTTAAGCACACAACATAAACGAGCGTCGAGGCGATGAGTGACAAGCCTTGGCACATTTTTTGAGGTGTAAGATGGCAGGACTATGATGTGGATGCCACATTATAATGCATGTGGAAAAACAAATGGCGTGGAACTCTAAGATAAGGGCAAGTGGTAGGTGGATTTAGCCTTTTTAGGTGACCAAGTGGCCTTTATTTTGTGAGACGTGGTAGTGACGTCGCAGGACACATGGAATAAGGTGATATTGAAGTGATGAGGTGTGATAGGTGGTATATAGCTAATGTGACAGATGAGGTGGTAGTGACCTAGCATATGAGGTGGTAGAGCCTCAAGATTCATGCGAGGGAATGGTTTTGTAAGGCTCCATAATATTAAACAAGCCGACTCACAAGAAACAAGCAATAAATAATGGTCGATAGATGAAAATTTTCATGGAAGATGATGTTATATCTATCAATCCATCATAATGGGTCAGTTAACATTGAATCCTAGGATGCAGGAGGAAACAAATAAGCACTAGGTTCCAACCTCGGTCACATGAGGCCTGACATAAGTGCATGACGACCCCTGGTCACTAAGCACAATCTAGTATTTCCAATGAAAGCTAAGCCTCTGGTTAAGGATTCTAGTCTTATGCATAGAGGGAGCTTACGAAATAGAGATTAAAATTAAAGACTATGGCATCGGGTGCCAAATTACCCTAAAATGAGTTAAGGTCCATGTTCTAGCTCATGGTCATTGGCGTCATGAGAGTTAACTCAGGGATACGAGCAACAATCTACAATTATCAAGCTCCATATCCCAATTAAATTATTAGGAGGGAATTAGGATTGCGGGTAGACATATCAAAGTCCAAATTCATATGAAAAGTAGAAATAAAACAATGTGAACCTAAAGAAACTTGAATTCTCATGATTGTGAGAAATATGGCAAAAGACAAACGACATTGTGCCAGTTTGTGAGAGGGAGTGAAGCAACATAAAACATGTAGCTAAAGTTCATAATTGGGAAAAAGACTAATGAAAGGGAGAGAGAAGGATAAAAAGAAGGAATGAGAGGAGTATTGGACAAAAGCTAAAACTATTCAATGTCATAAATATGAAGTAGATAAGAGACAAAGTTTCTAGAGAGGAGATGAGTAAAGGTTATAAGTAGAGATTGGGAAAAATCCAAAGCTGTTGTGTAAAAGAAAATTGTAGAGAATCAAAGACAAAGAAGGTGTTGTAAAGATAATATCAGAGAATTAGGGTAGAACAAATATCAAATTTTTTAATCAAGGGATTGGTGTCTCCTTCATGTAGGTTCCTGAGAAGATCAACAGATTGGTGCTTACAAACAATGGGAGTTAATTCTTCTAGAAAGATAGTACTTGCAAATAAAAGGGGGTTGGAGCCTCCTATAGGTCATAGCTTACATAATTTGATGTAAATTGAAGTTGGTTCTTACATTTATACTACAATTAAAAGAATATTTGTGGTTTTCTCTTATATGGGTTTCCATGTAAACATCCATTGTCCAATTATTATGTGATTGTAGTATTGAATTCTTTTTTTAACTGGATAAATACATTTTTTAAATTTTCATAATATCGATTCACCCCCTTTCGTAGTATTATTCTAGTTTCCATCAAGGTTATTTTATAGAGAAAGAAAAGAGCATTGGTTTCTTGGGACAAGCTCTACCTCCCCAAGCTAAATGGAGGACCAGGATTGAGAGATATTGAATCCTCAAAAAAATATTGGGAGCTAAAATCTAGTGGAGATGGATGCAATATGGTAATGAACTGGTCAATATTTCACTTTGAATTAGAAATTACAATCTTATAATGTAATACATGGTTCATCCATGTAGAATTTAGCAATAAGT
Organism: Pinus albicaulis; assembly: GCA_034641835.2. Taxonomy (NCBI): domain Eukaryota; kingdom Viridiplantae; phylum Streptophyta; class Pinopsida; order Pinales; family Pinaceae; genus Pinus; species Pinus albicaulis. The sequence continues at coordinate 892,465,457 of CM076577.1, read as the reverse complement.
AACAAGAACATTATACAACAATAGAAATTTTAGGAAATACATCAAGGGAAGTATTCCATTTTCTAGGATGACTCATGGAACCAAATCCCCAAATTAATAGATCAAGATCCTTGGCTCAATATTTGAGCTACTATGTTATCCAAATAGGAATCCCTAGTGGCATATTACTAACAACACTCATCACAGGATTCCCAAAAATAAAGGTAGCTTGATATAAATCATTAGCTTCCCCTTCCAACTAAGATAGACTAGACATCCTTTTGGCCTTCTCTACAACATTGAAAATTTGTTATCTCCTAAGATCCTATTAAACTTCGATGGACCTACAAACAAAAATTTTCCATTTTAGTCAAAGAATATTACTTCTTAGCAGTGGAGCATCTCTCACTACTAAAGCGGGAAATTTGGAAGAAAATATGGAAACAACACTCACGATGCAAGATCTCCCTATTTCTTTGGTTGATAATACATAAAAAGGCTTTAACATGGGATATAATCACATGAAATGGTTTTGAGGATCCATCCATATACTTCTTGTGTAGATCTAATTTTGAAATTCATGAACATCACTTCAATTCTTGCTCATCCTTTGATGCGTTATTGTCTCAAGCAACAATCCTATTCAAACAATTAGATCATAAGAAAATAAATCTTAGACTCACCATTGAATTACAGAGAAACATAGCCTTTGAGAACCATATCCTAAATCGAGCATGGTGCCTTTTTCTAGAATATCTTTTACGACGCACGTAGAAAGAGAGAAACGGACGAAATTTTAGGAAAAATACTTTGGATCTTGAGAAAGTTTGGTACTCAATTAAACAATGTTTTTGAGAAACATTCTTCTTCAATCTTGAGCTAATGAGGACTGAAAGCTTCCTTTAATGAATATTTTATCTTTCACCTCCTTCAATTATCTCCTTGTTCTTTATATTCTATCAACACCTCTTATTTGATACATATATCTTCCCCCAATCATTGATCCCCTTTAAGTCAAGGGTTAATCAAACTAAACATTGATGGTGTGTTGAAAGGAAATACATAAGAAGCAAGATTTGGCAGCATATTCAGAGATGACCAAGGATACACTCTCTTTCTATTTTCAGGCTCTCTTGGTATCAATTCCAGCAATGTAGTTGAATTTCATTTGTTAGCCACATACCTTCATTATGCCCTCCTAAAAATTTCTCCAATTTGTACATCAAGGGGGTGTCTCATTTGGATATTTCATCCTTTAAAAAACTCACTCATGGCATAGATCCAAGGAAGATTTCCGTTAGCTAGATATTGGAGAATGTTCTTATTAGGATTGAAAATCTTATCCCTGACATAACGGTTCTACTCTTGTCCCATATTGATGGAGAGGAAACAAATTGGCAGATCACTTGGCTAATTTGGGATACTCTACTTCTGATATTGATATGTATCACTCCTATCTCACTGCCATCCTCTGTTTTTAAAGATGAATGTCAGGCTATCATAAATCAACATACATCTTCTCGAATAGAGTGAAAAGTTAGGATTAATCAAGGCTATCACCTCACTCAATGAGTGTGGTATACATGCCACCTAGTTGGCTATCATGACGCAACATGGGGATTGTCCAATAATATTGTGCCATGAATGAGGTATGTTAAATGCAAGTGACCTTATCTCTAAAATGAGCTCAACATTCACACAGATGGAGATCAATTTGGAGGTGACTTCGAATTTGTGCCCGTCATTTTTTGAGTTGGTCTGGTTTAGGTCATTCATTCCTATTACTTTGCATCTAATAATGGCCTTAAAGCAGCCTATGGGATAAAAATTTGAATTGTTGTTTCCTTTGTTGGATTTTTTATTGTTTTGGCTTCTGCATGCCCATATAGTTCACCCAAAGGACCTGAGTTCTTTCACTGTCTAGACATCTCTTAATTCCATGAGTCTGCATTCTCTTTCATTGCAGGGATTTTTAGTATGGTTTTCTTCTCTCCCAACCATGGTCAGGTAGAGAGATCACTACTATCAAGGTAGTGAAAGTCAGGGAGGGTTTGGTGGCTCCCAAGCCAGAATGAGGGTTGTCACTTCAGCTTGGTTGTTTAGAGAGAAATTCACTACTATGGTTCAAAAAGAAGTAAGGTAAAGGGATGTATTAAGGATTCATAGTTGCTAGAAGACATCAGGGATTGGATGCCTAACATGGGCCACACTTGTGATAGGAAAAACCATTACCTACTAACCATCGTTTTTATATTGCAAAATGAAAATATTGTTAGGGAGGGTGATCATGGAGTGGAATGAAGCTAAGGAAGATTTTTTTTTTAATACTAGATCAGATGGTGCTTAAATAGACGACCATGGGGGTATGTATCAAGCAGATAAAAGTGGTTGTGGCTCCTTCTCTAGGTATGAGTGATGATGACTAGGGGAGCTCTAGCCTCATTGAAGTGGATATATCTACATCGTCCTAATTTCCAAAAGCATTGGTCCTCTTTCTATGTTTGGTCTTCTTGTAATGGCCACACCTTCGACCTGCATGGGTTATCTTATAACCATATTATCGATTTTCTTAGGAAGTAAATTTTTCAGTTTTATAAGAGTTTGGACTTTCATCTACCTTTAGTTACTTATCTTGGACACTTGGTGCATTTTCGACTAATACCTTACTATTTTTCCAATAGTTTGGTTTTCCATGTAGCAAGCTACTAACAAATAAGATTATAGGATAAGTATAATATTTTTTGATAATAAAGTTTAGCTAAAAAAAAATCAAAAATCCTTATATCTAAATTTATTAAATTTGATTTATCACTAATACATATAAATTATTAAAAAAAACAAAAAACAAAATTTTAATTAATATTATAACTAAATTGTTAATATTAAAAACATATAAAATTGAAAATATAATAATATTTTCTTATATCATCATAAAAAATCAATATATTTTAAGCTTACATTACACAATAATTTAATTTACATGATAGCTGATGAAATTTATATCATCATAGACATTATAATTAATAATAAAATCACTTGTCTTTTAATGTCTTGAAATTTATCTCACTAAGAAACTTTTTATGAAAACCATAAAATAACATTCTTGATATTATAGTCAATAATTATATTAATACTTGTATTTATGGTGACACTAAAATGAACATGATCTACCTGCCATTTAATATTTTAAAAAGACTAAATTAATGATAAGAAGATTCAATGATTTAGAGCAAGAAAGAGGACAAATTTGGCGTTACCTTCGAACATAATTTGCATCCCATTTAACATTTAAAAAGACTAAATTAATGATAAATTCAATAATTTAGAGCACGAAAAAGGACAAATTTAACTTTACCTACTGAAAAACAACACAATGAAATAAGATTCAATAATTCATATGAAAATATTTTAATTATTATTATTTATATAAAATAATATTTAAAATAAATATAAATTTTTAATTAAAAAAATCATTATAACAATATTTATATTTTATGTAAATTAAATAATATATAAATTTAATTAATAATTATATTAATAGTATCTAAAACACTAATAAAAAATTTTTGAAAACAATTATTCATTTTATTAAACCAGTTGGATTCTTTATTTATTTTCGGAAAATGTCTAGAGACAAACTAGAAACGATAAAAAGTATGAAAATAATATTACAAACTATTAAAAGCAAAAAGCAATGAAAGTAACAATTATGTTTAATTTTCTATTTGATTGAGTAGGATAGCATGGTTAAGTATTACTATTTGGAATATTGTTAATGGTTTATTTTTTCAATTATGTTAAGTTATAGATAATGTTTGAAAAATTAATAATAAAAAAGTAAAATGAGATATTTAATTATTATAAAAAAAATTATTTAATTGTTTTTTTTTTGTCTTGAAAATTATGGAAATTTTGGTAAGATTTTAAGAAAATTTAACAGGAAATTTTGTAAATCTAAGTTATAGTTATCAAACTTCAATGTTTTGGGTGTTTTAGAGGTTTTTGATGGTGCTAAACTCATTTCCACCATCAAAAACATGATTCAAACACTGCTTAAGATTTCTTAAAAAAAATTGCCCGAATTCCAGCCAATTTTAACCTTCCAAGCAATTCTTCCGCTTCCATAGACAACTCCAAAATTTAATGCTTTACATCATAAAATGACATTTTTTATTATTAAATTTATTTTTAAAAAATTAATAATAATATTTTAATTTAAAAATGTGTTTTGATAATTTTATATTAATAAACATTTACACATTAAATCAATTAAAATTTCAAAACGTTTAGTATGAAAATTCACACCAAAATTATAAGAATAAATAATATAATTTTGTTATGGGATAATAAGAATAATATTATATTAATTACATAGGCAAATATAACTCAAAAAATAATGATACTTTATTTTGTACACATCAAAGGTTGTAAAAGGAAGATTATTTTCTGTAAAATAGGTATTTGAAGGTTTAAATATAAGTTTTATTTTATTAGTTTTTAGAAGTTTAATTGTTGATTCTTGTAATAATGAAGTGTTGTGTATTGTGAGATTCAAGGTTCAAATTTTCTTAACTATCTTGTGTTTGTGGAAGGGGTGTCCGTAAGAACCTAGAGGTTATGGTTGTAGTTGTCAGAATTGACCCTATGCTAGGCGAGTACGAAATTGGCCTAATTGCTAATTCTTCTAGTCACCCAAAGAAAAAAAGTTATATTCTATTTGTTTTTCTCTCTCCTTATGTATCAATTGGCATTGAAGTTTGTCTTTATAAATTTCATAATCAAGGAAAGCAGAGAGCCCTCTTTATTTATTCATTGCAAAGATCTAGCGCTATACCCTCTATATTTGGAATTCATTGCAAAGATATACTCTATTTAACATTTGTTGCCAATATCTAACAAGGACAAACTCCCTTTAGGCATCAAGCTTATGGCACATATTTTGGAAAAAAAAAGTGCTTGTAGCCATAATTTTTTCGTACGTGACACACATGGATTTTCATAAAAAATAACAAAGTGAATACATCTCTCTCATTATTAATGCCAGAAAATCGTACAAGCAAAAGCCATTAAAAATGTAAAGAAAAAGGTACAGACAAAGTTTTTTAGGGGAGGAATACATTAGGAAGGGCTAAAAATTAAATTTTTCCTAAGGTTCAAAAGAAAATTAAGGGACATTGCACCATCATCAAAGGAATTTTGCGCACAGCGCGGCTATTCCTTCGATAGCCGCGCGATTCTGAAGATGGCGAAATGTCACCATCCAGGACCACTTGGCACACTTGGTTAAGATGATTCTCCACCTAGTACTGTCAAGGACAGCCGGATTTTAGCCACCTTGATTAGTAAATGCAACCAACAAAGGAATCCCTCCTCCACACTTGAGTCACTATCAATCTTGGGCCAAGAGAAGGAGGAGAAATTCAAAAAGTGTTTATATAAACCAGCCTTTGGAAAAAGAAATAGAGACACATTGTTATGTTGGCCAAATTGTTTCATAGCAAACCAGCTTGCATAGTCCAGTAGTAGAGGGATAGGAAGGACTCATATTTTGGCCAACCAACATCTCAGTCCAAGAGAGAGAGGTCCGCCATTTGATCTTGATCTACCATCCTTTGAGAGAGGGAAGAGACGCATGCAGGAACTCGAGGGAAGGATACCTCCTTGTTTCGGGTATTTGTGCTCTATAGCTCAAAGGACCCACTTCCAGTGTTTAGCATTGTATATTTTTTACCACAAACACCTAATAAAGGGAGAATTCTCCACTTGTGTCATTAAGTTGTTTTCTCCATCGAGATTTTGTATTTTGCATCTTCTGTTTTGTTTTGTTCTTAGTGTTGTATGCTTAGTTTTCCCTCAAACTTAGTTTACAATATGTCAAATTTATTCCACTAACAATAAACAATCATTTTTCTCTGTGACCTTATGTAGGTAGCAGCGAGCTTGCTAAAGAAGTGTATTTCGTACACCCTCGTGCCAAATACACTACCACGGGAATGGCAACTCCACTGGATTCTTTCTTTTTGAGTTAATGGTTTTTGTTGCAGGTCCTTATTCCTAGTCAATTTGCTATAAATCGACCCTACATTCTCTTTGCATCTCCAATCACAGTCAGTGAAAATTTTTACACAACAGAGAGGGAAATTTTTCTTCATTATGCCCGACATCGTGCTTTGTTTTCTGACAGATGCGCGCTCCGCACATGTGGGAAGATAACCCGCACGGCAGGTTAGCAAGCAAAAAATTTGCTATGTTTTCCCATGTTTAAGTTGATTGGAAACCCCTAATAATTTTCCATCACATCTCTTTATTTCACTACTATTAAGACACTTAGATGCTATGTTTAACGTTAAATTATCTTAGCAACTAGGTAGTTTTAATTTTAGTATTTTATTTCGCAAATTACTCATAGTTTAAAAAGGGAACAAGTAAGTGGCCTTAAATCCACATATGTTTTCCGAACAAATTATTTGTTGATAAAAGATACAAAACACATAGCTTAATTAGTCAAGAGTAAGTGGCCCATATATCCACATATCTTTTTCTAGTTCAATTTTGTCATATTTTTGTAGTAGATTAGTTCAATTTTGCATTAAGATTCAGGACTAGGATCAAACTGTCAACAAAGAAAGTAAGTAATCTTTTCCAACCTTGCACCTCTCGGTGAGCTTGGGTATGCATATGAATGCTTTCCTAAGACAATTTCCATCTCCCTATAGGGAAAACATAGTCTAATTAGGCAAGGTGTAAGCAGCCCATCATCCTCCCATCATTTCAATTTTTTCAAGGAACAATCACACATAGGGTAATTAGAAAAGGATTGTAAAGGATCATCGCATATCCACATCTCATAACACTTGTGATTGTTCACTCCAACGTACACATGAAGCATCGGTAATAATTAGACCATAAGGCACCCAATGTTTTGGGACCTTTGTTCTCTTCTTACAGTTACTTCACCAAATCACAACCTAAGAAAAATTGAGACTAAAAATAATCATTAACTAAACTCACTAAATTCTCCCCACATGGGCCACAGAAGAAATTATAGTTTAGGTTAGGACCATCTGGGGTAGGTATCCAACGAACCTTCATGGTAATAATACATTTTGAAACATATATGTTGACATTTTATGGAGCTTCAAACCCATCTATACGCCCACGGAACGAATACCCGAGCATTACAGAGACATGTTTCATAAGGGGTTAAGCTTAGGCCCAGTGCATGCGATACTCTTTGGGGCTACCTGACCCATCTAGTGCTCGATACTGGTAACCGATTACCAAGAAGCTCAAGACTTGAATGCTCATGTGTGATGATGGTACATTAGTGGACAAAAATAGGGCATCCTTCCCTATAGGTGACGATGCAGAAAACACTCGATCCTCATACCATTACCTTTGTTGATTCTTTGGCTGCTGGAAGGCGTCGCCGGTTCTTTCAGGACGTTGGCCCCAATACCCATCATAAGATATCTTCGCAAGGCCCAGTTACATTGAGAGTGTAAGGATGATTAGGTTTATATAGGCTTTTGGTATCATACACAAAACAAGCAAAACCTCCTTTTTTTCTTGATTTATCACATAGTGTAAATTTGAAGAGAAAAATCACCTTTTCATTTTTTGCTTTGTTTTATGCATGTGATTATATTTTTTTGCTTTGATAGGAATCATCCTACCTCCTAAAGCACAAAAAGGTTGCATTAATTGATATCATAGGGGACCCAATGGGACCCTATCGATCTAGGCGTTTCTTAAACCTCCCCCCATTAAAGGAAGGAGTGTTAGCCCTCCTGCCATTCAAGCGCAGAGGACGTCACACTACCTCCATTATTGGAACATCATTTATCGGGGCATATTTGATTGGAAACCCCCAAGGGTCACCAACCACAACACCATTGGAAACCCCAACAATGTCACCACACTTAACTCCTCTGACGACACGTTGATGTAAAAGGGTAGCTACCCCTCTGAGGAGTTAGTAAAATATCCATCAAGGTACGCCACAAGGTAACATTCCCTAGGAACCTCCCCTGAACCAACACATTCAAATACTTGTTTCTCAACAGAGTACAATGGCGGTTAATTCGTAGTTACCCTTCTTAGCATCACTAAATCTTCTAGATCTAACGAAGTTAACAAATTACCCCATTGCACATGGTCTTAGTTGGCCCCCCATGCCCACAAAGCTCCCTTCTGATATACCAAACTTTGAAAGGAAGCAAGCGAAAGACCGAAGAAATCATATAATGACTTTCCACTATTGATGTTTGTCAAATAGCATCATTGATGATACCATTCGACTGAGACTATTTCAATGCACCCTCACAGGGCTTGTGGTGAAATGGTATGTTGAGCAAACGCCTGCATCGCATGAAACCTTTAGCGCCCTTGCTACTGTCCTCACATATTTCCAACTCCCCATTCATTAAGACTTGGGAATGGAAATTATAACACATTTCAGAGAAACAATAGTCGTTTATATATCAGACCATCTCCATGAATGGCGGAGATGTCGTAGTTTGTGAAAAACCAACCTCTATGACAAAGTTTTGTTGGAGTTATTTTTGAAAACTCTCACTGCAGATATTTTGTAATATCCGAAAAGGGAGAATGCATTAATACACAAACACAATATTTGTAACAACAAATTATGTACACATAATTTATGAACAACACAGAAATATCCATAATAGGTGAGCCATTTTATTATGTGGAGATGGATAATAGATAAAACAGTGCATAAACTAGAAGCACTCTAGCCAAAGGAATGGCCTTGAATGACCCTGAAATCATGTCAAAGCAGACACTGCGTAACTGGAGCTGTTGGAAGCTATATACTTCGTTGCCTCTTCAGTTGAAGATGATCATATAGCTGTTGGCTGAAAGGAAAAGTGTAGATATATGGTGCTATGGAGCTTTGATGATGCCAATATTGCATATCTGGGCACTATGATGGAAACCCAAGATAACCCAAAAAGGAAATCCAGATCTAAGAAGATCATAAATTCACCCTCCTAGGGTTTGATCCCTTAGCTGTTGGGTTATGCAGATCTGAAGCATAAACTAATGTAATATGGTTGCAATGTGTTACAGAGCAAATCTATGATTTGAGGGTTGATCCCTCCTTCAGATCTCCAAGCTAGAAGCTTGAGATCTAGCTACTTCTTCCTCCTCTCAAGATGGAAATTGTTGCATACACAACAACTGGAAAAAATGCGCTGTCTGGGATGGAGAGGTTGATTCTTGCTGCAAAATATGTCTAATCAGCTCAAGAATGATGGAAATAATAATTACAAAGTGAGGGGAAGATCCCTCACAGTATTTCTAGCTGAAGTACTAGAAACTTCCCTCCTCCTTTGGATCTACAGGACTAGACTCTGCAATCCTTGATGGGATTGTTGCTACATGAAGGTATGATATGTTTGGCCTAATGCCTTATATATATATGAAGTGTTGGAAGGCTGATCTTGTAGCTCAAAGTTAAAGGATGTACCCTCCACTGGTTTCTTAGCTGAAATACTGAAGGACAACCTCCTCCTCTCAAACCCTAATGCAGAAATGTGTTATTTCTGAAGATGTATGGGATGCAGAGAGTAGGAACAATGTGGTACCAATGCCTGATGATGAATGGCAGATCAAAATAACCTTCCTAGAGTAGGCACTCGAAGTCCCTCTTGGGTAAGGGTGGGATTCCCGCTCAAGAACACCATGTGCTGAACAGAACTGTAGACTTAGCTAAACAGCATAAGCGTGCATAGAAATGTCAAATGACAAATCTAGATCTAAACAAATATCAAATCAATAATAAAAATCCTGCCTCTAATGTTTCCTTCATCTTCATTATATAGATTGTGAACCTTCCCATGCCTTGGCCCACTTTATTATTGCGTTGCACATGTGGACATAGGTCTTCATGTTGACTGTGTTGTTTCTCCATGATCTCCATGATCTCTGCATTATATTTTCACCCTCTCCATCATGTGTGCACTAATGCACCACTTCCTCCATCATCTCATCATTTATTTCTCTATGATATTACTTTGATTCCTCCTAGATCTTATTTGACTCCTTCATCTCTCCATGTTCTTTCTTATTAATGATGTTTGATCCCCACTCTTAATTCATTAATAAGCTTCTCCATTATTCATTGATGTAGGTTGACTAGTCAATTAACCATTTTCACACTCTTAGGAGTGGATTTATTGGTTTCAAGGGGTTATGGGTCCCTCCACCCATTTATTTATTTAGTTAAGAAAAATAAGTAAGAACTCTAATATTCCAATAAACAGATGTAAAATTTGGAATATTACAGTCCTCCTCACCAAAATGTTTCTTGTCCTCAAGAAATTTCAAAAGTAGATGCTCAAGCCATCTATCTCCTTCCAAATGGAATCCTCAAAATGAATTCCTCCCCATTTGTTGCAATATGTTATGCATGCCCATCTCCAAAGTTGCCTCTCTAGAATGACTAGGGTGACCTCCAACTGTGTAGTTAGATATCCCTCATATTCAATGAAGTTTTAAGTGACAACCACATGTTGTCCAACATCATCATCCTCAATACATGATATACATGAAATGAAGTGGTTCCTCCCGCAAAAGGAAAGTTCCAATTCACAAAATATTTCTCCATCCCATGCTTCATGAAGTATACTATGTCTCTCCATGCTTTCATCTTTAGCCCTATTGGCCTTTTTGGATCCAAGAATCATCCCAACATTGTGAAAAATAAGAAGTAGATACATATGGGTAGACATAAAACATATCAAACCATACTCTCCCAATAGAAGCCATTACAACAAAGCTTCTTGCTGCCACACCATACCATCATCATCCCAAGTGGGTTGACCATATTCTCTCAAGAGGAGCCAACGCAGCAAAGCATCCTGCTGCCCCACCACATCATCATCATACCAAGTATGGTGTCCATACTCTCCCAATAAGATCCATCAGAGGAATGCCTCTTGTTTCCATCCTCCAACATTACTATGCAAAGTACGGGATTATGTCAAGCCAAACTCTCCCAAGAGTAACCAAAGCAACAAGATCTCTTGTTGCCTCTTCACATCATCATGTGAATAATGGAGCAAAAACAAAATGATTGACATGTGGAATGTCATATCATCCCAATACAAACAAACTCCATCATTACACATCATGAGAGTGTTATGCCATATTATAAACAATACAAAACACATAAACATGGGAGATGTCATGTGATGGCCAAACTCTCTCAAGAACAACCAAAGTAACCATACCTTATTTTAATGCATTATGCCATTGACATGTAAGGCATGAGTCAAAGAAATATGAACCATTGGGTAGTAACCATACTCACCCAAGAGCACCCAGCACAGCCATGCCTCCTCCTTCATTACATCAGTGTTGTGCAAGGCATGGATCATGGAAATGTGTGTTGTAGGGTAGTAACCATACTCATCCAAGAGAAACCAACACATCCAAGCTTCTTGTTGGCCTATTTCATAGCTATGCAAGTGGCCTTGTAACCTCTTACTCCACATCAACATCCATTCATCCCAATGTGGGTGATGGATCTCATTCTGCATAAACTTGGTATCCTCCCATTGTAGGACACCAACCTCCTCAAACTATTGAAGATATTTTCACTCCATGATATGTTGAAGTGCACCTCCCATGAGATCCTCTCATCATTTTCCCTCCAAAGCCCATAAAGTTATGAATATGTTGTAGGTATAAGTATATCTTTGAGCTGTGAGATGCTCATTGAGAAGGTGTCATCTGCAAAAGGGAAAATATTTCCCATCTCAAGATGTCTACCATCTATCATATGTCTCTCCACTGCTTCATGAGTGAAGCTGCCATTGCAATGCTCCAACAATGAATGGGTTCTCTTCTCATCACTGTTGCTCATGGACAGTGCTGCTAATATCCATGATGATGTATATGTTGTCTCAAGGAAAGGCACAATGTTGAAATCATAGTCAGGCATTGTACATGGGATCATACTCATTCCATCTTTTGAAACTCCACACTTCAACTCAAAGGTTTGATTGTAGCTCAACAATGATAAATTGAGATAGCTCTTCATATTTTACTTGATTAGATCAAGTGTCCTTTACATAGTGATAGGTTGCTGCTTCAAATCAACATGTTTCTCTAATCCTTGGTTATGCAATGTCCCTGATGGCATGTCCCCACAAGATTCAATAAGAAGTACTAAAACAATATGGGATGGAAATGATTGCAAACCTTGGACCAACTGATGTTTGGGACCATCTTTCAAGACCACAAGAGTTCCTTCAACCGGTGCAATGGTCTCTCCAACTGTTGGTAAGAGTGATGGCTTCTCTTCTATCAATGTACTAGCATTGGAATATACCTCCTCTTCCTCATGCATCTCCTGAATCATGCATGGGACTCTATATGTCAAGAGCTTAAGACTTCCTTGAAAATATGCAAGTGTCTCTTTTCCTGATACAAGTACTTCTGAAGTTGGTGGTGAATGTAGTGACTCTTTGTCCAGAGTGACAAGAATGACATTCTCCCTTGGCTTATTAGGAAGTGTCTCTTTGTGAAATTTCTTTGGCTCTCTTCTATCAAACTCCTTCCTTATCCTTTGAAAGAAGTCTGAATATTTATTCACTTTCACATGCTCCATGTGACCAAACCACCATTCATTTGCCTCACCTTGAAGGTGAAGGGCCACAATCTAAACAACCTCTTTCTCAGCTACACGATGTAGCCTGAAGAATACATCTAACTCTTTCCTCCAATCCTTTGCAGTGCTTGAGGAAGATCCATCAAATGTAGGAAAATAGAATCTATTGTGCCTCTTCCTTCTATTACTATTTTAGGATCTTCGTTCTTCATTGAGTTGGAAATACTATTGGAGAGTCAGATTCTCCTTGAATGCTCTAGACTATGCTTTGTACTCTTCAAGATATATACTTAGAGTCTCATGAGTTTCAGGCTCTAAATTTATTCTTTCTCTATACCACTCACTTTCCTCTTCAAAGAAAGTGGGGATAGTAGATCTTTGAGGATCTCCATGCTTCTCAGGTCTTCTTTGCTGTTGATAAGAAGTACTGGGAACTTCTTCACTCTGAAACCTTCTTGAGGTTTCTCTTTGCCTATCTCTCCTCATTTCATTGATCCCTTTGGAGAGATCCTTTATAGTTCTAAAGAGAGATGCAAAAAAACTTAATCCCTCCATTATTTACAGATCTCCACTATCTTCTTTCTTATGTTGTTAAGAATGTCCACAAGCTGAGCCAAATATCATGCTATGATACCACTGTAATATCCCAAAAGTGAGAATGCAGTAATACACAAACACAATATTTGTAACAACAGATTATGTACACATAAGTTATGAACACCACAAAAATATCCAAAATAGGTGATCCATTTTATTATGTGGAGATGGATAATAGATACAATAGTGCATAAACTAGAAGCACTCTAGCCAAAAGAATGGCCTAGAATGACCCTGAAATCACGCCAAAGCAGGTACTGTGTAACTAGAGCTGCTGGAAGCTATATATTAAGTTTCCCTTCAGCTAATGATGATCTTACAGCTGTTGGAAGCTATATATTAAGTTTTCCCTTCAGTTGATGATGATCTTACAGCTGCTGGCTAAAATGGAAAGTGTAGATCTATGGTGCTCTGGAGCTCTGATGATGACAATATTGCAGATCTGGGCACTATGATGGAAACCCAAGATAACCCAGAAAGGAAATCCAGATCTAAGAAGATCATAAATTCACCCTCCTAGGGTTTGATCCCTTAACTGTTGGGCTATGCAGATCTAAAGCATAAACCAATGTAAGATGGATGCAATGTGTTACAGATTAGATCTGTGCTTTGAGGGATGATCCCTCCTTCAGATCTCCAAGCTAGAAGCTTGAGATATAGCTACTTCTTCCTCCTCTCAAGATGACAACTGCTGCATACACAACAACTGGAAAAACTGTGTTGTTTGGGAGGGAGAGGTTGATGCTTGCTGAAAAATATGTCTGAATAGCTCAAGAATGATGGAAATAATGAGAACAAAGTGAGGGGGAGATCCCTCACAGGATTTCCAACTGAAGTACTAGAAACTTCCCTCCTCCTTTGGATCTATAGGACTGGACTGCGCAATCCTTAATGGGACTGTTGCTGCATGGAGGTTTGATATGTTTGGCATAATTCCTGATATAGATCTGAAGTGTTGGAAGGTTGATATTGTAGCTCAAAGTGAAAGGATGTACCCTCCATTGGTTCCTTAGCTGAAATAATGAAGGACAACCTCCTCCTCTCAAACCCTAATGCAGAAATGTGTTATTTCTGAAGATGTATGGGCTGCAGAGAGTAGGAACAATGTGGCACCAATGCCTGATGATGAATGGAAACTTAGAATAACCTTCCCAGAGTAGGCACTCAAAGTCCCCCATGGGTAAGGGTGGGATTCCCGCTCGAGAACACCTTGTGAAAAACAGCATTGCAGACTTAGCTAAACAACATAAGTGTGCATATAAATTTCAAATGAAAAATCTAGATCTAAACAGATCTCAAATCAATAATAAAAATCCCGCCTCTAATGTTGCCTTCATCTTCATTATATAGATTGTGAACCTTCCCATTCCTTGGCCCACCTCATAACTGCGATGCACATGTGGACATAGGTCTTCATTTTGACTGTGTTGTTTTTCCATGATCTCTGCATTAAATGTTCACCCTCTCCATCATGTGTGCACTAATGCACCACTTCCTGCATCAGCTCATCATTTATTTCTCTATGATCTTACTTTGATTCCTCCTAGATCTTATTTGACTCCTTCATCTCTCCATGATATTTCTTATTTATGATGTTTTATCCCCACTCTTAATTCAATAATAAGATTCTCCACTATTCCATGATGTAGGTTGACTAGCCAATTAACCATGTTCACACTCTTAGGAGTGGATTTATTCATTTCAAGGGGTTATGGGTCCCTCCACCCATTTATTTACTTAGTTAAGCAAAATAAGTAAGAACTCTAATATTCCAATAAACAGATGTAAAATTTGGAATATTACATAGCCATGCAAAAACCTACCTCAGAGAAAGACGCCATTAGAACATCCAACAACTTGAACTCATTTACACCCAATCATGATATATTTACAATGTCCTGCCAAAGGCCCCGCGCCTGCAAACTTATAGAGAATTACCAAGCTTGTCCAATACCGTTGATAGTTTGATAGGTTCCTTAGCCCAAGGTCAACCAAGTAGCAGTTATCAGTACACAAGATACTCGTATGATTCTACTCAAAACTTATCACAACCCAGGTACCACCAAATTCATCCTGCACCTTTGTAGAACGTGACGAATAGGGTGATGCCATATCATCAACATCAAGGATGTTCATATCCTCCCCTGCAGGGGAACCAATACTCAACTAGGAATGTTGATAAAATAGAACCACCCCAGCAATCATACACCAATCAAGGACAGGGGAACCAATACTCCCCTTTTCCCGCACAAAATCCATCATCGACGCAAAAAAATGCACCATTTAATCTTGTGCAGCCATCCCAAGCTTAGCAGCGACAATATTATGATTAGGAGAATAACAATAATCCTCCAAAAAATGCAAAGAAAAATCCAAGGAACAAGCAAAAGGGAGATCCTTGACAAGGGGTAGTAAACAACAACGCCCCTTGTGGTCCCAGGCTAGGATTAACCCCAACCGAAATAAAAACAAGGAACCAAGTAATAACTCCCAATGGAAAAACAAGAGACCTAGTCTAAGGACAAATCACTCTTGTGCTATATGTGGTGATTATGGGAATTACACTCACCATTGTCCCAAACTCCCCAAATGGAAAAAACTTCAAGATAACCGAGGACAAGGGAGACCTACCCAATAGCATGTGGTAATGCATGAAACTTTCCCCCACCGAGGAGTGGTTAATACCCAGCAAAAAAAACCACCCCAAAATGATACCAGAGGGAACAACCGTGAAATATATATTCCTGGAGAAGATTTTTTCTTCCAAACATGGAATAAGAACTATGAAAATCCCCCAGATACCAACCCATCAGGTACAAGTACGAGCGCACCTACCACACCATTAATAACTATCTCCAAAGTACCTATTGAGCCTCTTCCAAGAATGGTCAAAGGACCAACCAAGCATGCAAGACATCATTCCAAAGCTACTCATAGATATAGTATAGTGGATGACTTGGCTCAATCTCTAGCAGCCATGTCGGCATTGGAAGTATTGCAATCATGCCCAACATAGTGGAGGGCCTTACTTTCTACCTTAGGTGTGATCGACCCCTCTAATTCTCGCTTAATGGTTTTTGACCTAGACAAGGAAAGCCCTGTCCTTCCTTCTCTAGTCGCTTTCCAGATACGAGTTTCAATTCAGAATATCACCATACATCGATGCATTGTGGATGAAGGAGCATCCACGTGTATCATGTCCAAATCAATTTGGAAAAAGTTATGATCACCTTAATTGAAACCTTCTAACATCATGCTGAGAGCATACAACGGGCGCCCATCAGCCCCCATTGGTCTTTATCAAAATATCCCATTGAACTTATTCAGAAAAACAACCCTTATAGAAATTGAGGTCTTATATGCACAACTAGACTACAATACACTCATCGAGCGAAGTTACATGTTCGCCATGACCTCGATCACATCCTCTGTCTTTAGGGTGATGATGTTACCTCACGACTATCAAATCATCACCATCGACCAACTCACATACTACGAAAAGAAACCCATGACCACTCTAGATGTTGTACTACCATACGTAGATACAACCACGAAACCACTCACAAGGTATACAGAATTTGGCCTAGGCCAATTCAAACCATCATCTATCCTAGGCTCATTCTTAGGAGAGCCTCCTATTGTACCAGGGGAAGCCCTTGAAAGCATAGAGGCACCGGTGTGCATGATGATATCATCAAACACTAAAACCAGCCCAAAATTTGAAACCAGCAGTATGGATGCCGAAGAAACAGGTACAAAATTCCTACCATATGCCATTTCACAGACCCCATTTTTGTATCCCTCACCTAGTTTTGTATCGAAATAGGTCATGTAAACTAGGACGTTGCCAAATATGGCTTTCACGATACTGGTGTGGTATTTGGTCCCTCCAACCATGCTAGGAAACCCAGGCATTACCTCTATAGGTATGACCCCTATTGTCCCCCAAGAGGTCATAGCAGTTAAAGAAACACCCGTAGTGGTGCCATCTAGCACTACCAAGAGGAATAAAAAAAAAGGGAAAAAGGCCGAAACCCCCAATTTACCCAGGGTATTACAACCTTGTGCATTGTGTGATATCATAGGTCTTCCTACTCATATTTTCCCAGAATTAAAAGAATTAAAATTTGTTCTACATACCGAAAGAAATGTCACAACCTCAGAGACCTGAAAAAGGAACAAGTCACAAACAACCAAGGGAAAGCATTACGCACCAATCATGCGTGCACCATATGTGACCATTATGGGCATTACACCAATAATTTCCCAGAGATGCCTCAATATAGGGATGAATTTCAAGCCCTAGAAAAATCTGATATTGAGGACCCCTCCGCGGTATATTGTGAATATACCACTATTCCTTTTGTGGTTAAGAAAATATAGAGAAAACAAGACATAATACCATAAGAAACTTCCAATACTCAAATGATGAGTATATAGTAACATAATCTTTTAAATTTCAATTATTGTGTAAGATTGCAAAGTGGTTTTTTATAAAAAATTGCAATGGTATAAATAGAGAGGTATGAAAAGTAGTAGTTATGTTCACTTTATTTTGTAAAAAAATGTGTATTTAATGAGGTTCATTACACCCTACTAACTGCGGTATGGAAAAATAGCCACAATAAAGCTCTTCAAAGTATTTGGTAGAAAAGGTCATATCAAGAATACTGATGAAAATTTGGGCAAGTTCGATGCTAGAGTTGATGAAGGGATATTTTTAGGATTTTCTATTAAGAGTAAGAGCTACAAATGTTACAAAAAAATATTATGAAAAATAGTTGACACCATTGATGTGATGGTTGATGAGGAATTACATCTCAAAAGTAATAATTTGATATTTATCAATCATTTGATCAGACCACTAGTGAAGATGAAGTAGCACAACTTGAAGAATCAAGAGAAGAAGAAGAAGAAGAAGAAGAGGTAAAGTTCACTCACCCAAAACTATTTTCAAGCTATGTGCAAAAGGATCTTCCTGAAAATCAAAATGTTGATGAGAAGAAAGAAGGAATTTAAACTAGAATAAAACTAATAGGCACTTCTAGTCAAGCACATATTTCCATGCTAACCATAATTAAACCTAAAAAAAATTCTCAATCAAGTCTAGATAAGCATTGGATAAGTGCCATGAATTAGGGATTAGATCAAATAGAAAAGAATTAGACTTGGGAATTGGTTACAAGACAAATAAATAAAAATTTCTTAGGTACAAAATGGGTCTTCAAGAGAAATTTAAATAAGGATGGACAATTCATAAGGAATAAGGACATATTAATGTGCAAAATCTATGCTCGGGTTGAAGGAATATATTTTGAAGAACGTTTTGTATCAAGATTGGAGGTAATTATGATTTTTTTATCATTTTTTTTCCATAAGAATTTCAAATTATATTAGATGGATAAGAGATCAACATTCTTAAATGGAGAAGATGAAGAATATTTTTATATAGAACAACTTGAAGGTTTTCAGCTATCAGACAATCTTGAGGATATATGCAAGCTAAAAAAGGAATTACATGGACTAAAGAAAGAACCAAGGGCATGGTATTCTAGATTAGACAAATATCTACAACATCAAGGCTTCAAAAAAGGGACAATTGACAGTAATTTTTATATAAAATATGAATATGAAGAGATTTTAGTTATTTTTGTTTGTGTTGATAACATAATGTTCGATAGTAATGTATATTCCTTGATCGAAAAGTTTGCAACTGAAATTCAAGCTGAATTCAAGATGTCCATGCTTGGAGAACTCTCATTTTTCCTTGGTTTACAAATTACACTATAAAAATTGGCATGTTCATTTCCCAAGGAAAATATCTCAAAGAAATATTGAATAAGTTTTAAATGGAAGAGTGTTCACCTGTTAGTACTCCTATGGTCACTTGATGTAAGATAAGCAAAGATGTTGAGTCACAAGATGTAAATAAAAAATTGTTCAGATAAATGATTGTTAGCTTATATCTAACAACCTTAATGCCAAACATTATGCAAGATGTTGGTTTGGTAGCATGATATCAATTAGCTTCCAAGAAAAGCCATTTTTCACCCACAAAGATAATTTTAAACTATCTAAAAGGAACAATGGATTACGGTATCCAAATGGTAATAACTAGGATTATTGACTACGCACATAGATGTTGATTGGGCTAGTAGTGGAGATGATAGAAAAAACACAATTGGTCGTGCTTTTTTTCTAGGGGATTCCTTGGTAACATGGTTGAACAAAGAAAAACATCTATCTCCCTTCTACTACTGAAGCTGAGTACATAGTAGTTGCAACTTGTTGCACTCATATTTTTTGGATTAAGTACACATTGAAAGACATGAAGGTAACTTATGATGAAACCATTCCCATTTATGTGACAATGTAAGTGTTATCAATATCTCCAAGAATCTTTTTCTTCACTCTAAAACCAAGCATATACCCTTAAATTATCATTTTAATAGAGAATAGGTGGCCAATCAGTTTGTGAGGTTAGTGTTAGAGTCGGTCTTGTCAGTCCTCCGTCAGAGATCAAAACTCTTTTCACATTTCATTTTTAGGTGTCTCGTTCGATTCATTCATCTGCATTTCGTTTCGTTAGGGGCATGCTATTGTCTGACGGAAAGGCTTGGTTTTCTCATTTTACCCCTCATGCCTTGTCCTGCTGGCTCAGCTTTGTTTATCATAGTTCATTTAAACAATAATGCTCAAGGATGATTCTTCTCCAAAACTCTGTTTTGGAGAAGAAAAATGTCAAACTAGTTGTTTGTAATAAATTGCCATGTAAGTTTCCAGTTGCAAAAATCTTCAGGCAGCCCCGGTCACCTTGCCAGGATTCATGCAGTTCCTATCCCTGCAGAAAATGAATCAAGAAGTCATCGTTCAAAACCAAAAATCAAAGGAGGAACTTGAAAAGCAGAGTTTGTATTCAAAGTGAAAGTGCTGAGCCAAAACATTTCAAAATGGTCCCTTACAAAGAAAAAATCAAAGCCATGTCTTTGTGAAAACGTTTCTATGTGTATCAATGTCAGTTTGGCATTCAAAGGGTCGATTGAAGTCGAATTTTATTGGAGAGAAGGAAAAGCTTGCAAATTTTCAAGCCAAAACTGTGTGAAATCCAGGCGCGGCGCACCGGGCAACTGGCGCAGCGCACTGGAGGTGCGCGGCGCATAGAGGGCTTTTGCACAGTGCAAAATAATACTAGCGCGGCGCATCTAGCCTGCGCAGCGTGTTGGGCTGGTGCGCGACGCACAGGTTTGAAACACTAAATTTTACCATTTCTCATTCAAATTTCGTCTTCTATGTTTCGATGTGAGTCTTTGAATTGTTGTTAGTCAGTTTTTGGGTTCGTTTGGAAGGAATTTATGCCCTAAGAGAAAGACTTCGACCTGTTTTGGATATTCGAGTATCTGTGACAGGAGGTGTGCATTTTGGTCTCGTGAAAAGGGTGCTTCGTGACATCCATCGTACTGGAGCAGGAGTGATGACCAACGCTGGTCCAGACCATATGTTGATTGGCCTAATCTGACAGTTGTTTAACCCCCCTTTCCTGATACAGTTGCATTTGCTAAAGGTATAAGACAAGGTGTTGGTTTTCATCATCCTAAGGTTCTTCTTTCACATCGCAGAGACATCATGTGTGTCATTATTACTTCGGCAAATTTGGTCCCTAATCAGTGGTTTCATGTGACAAAAACTGTCTGGTGGCAAGATTTTCCTCGAAGAAGCACTCAAGATTACTTATTCCTGTTTTCTCCAGCAATTCTAAGGTCAAAGAATACTGTAAATGGAGATTTTGTTGCTCAATTAGCTGGCTACCCTTATTTTCAGTGTTCCTGCAGAAGCACGTTGGATTGCAGAATTGGCTCACTATGATTTCAGAAAGGCTGTTGGATATTTGGTTGCTTCTGTTCCAGGCATGCGCAAATGTCCTCATCCTCATTCTCATTTTCTCATGAATTTCCAAACTGCGGACCCGAAGGGGATAATCTTACAATAATTTTCCAGTGAAGATGGGTCCGGTCGACCTTCTGCTATGGGCGCAGTTTCATATTCGAGCTTGGGGCATTCCAATTCAAATTTTTCCAGTAGTAAGACTAGTATAGTTCCAAATTTGGGCAACTGGAAGAGCTTCAATACGCTGTCAAACAACGATTGGCTTATTTATTTCATACATGGCTTACCGAATGCACCCTCAAGTGTATATAGCGGACAGTTAAACCTAAAATTAAAAACGAAGATATCTACCATGCAGAGGAATAGGAACGGAAGCCTATTTTTGTCTTCGGGCCACAATGAATGAGATCCATGCTACGTCATTGGTCAGTAGAGATTTTCAAAGTGGAATAATGTAACGTTGTCTATCTTTAGAACAGATAGTTGGCTCTTATTGATTAATGATGTTAAACAACGCCCTAATTTTCATCAATTTGTTATGATATCCCTGAGCTTATTTATTGTATTGTAAATCATTTTGTAAAGGGGAGAGTTCTGGGAGAAGGGTGGAGAAAGAGCTTCATTGTACAGTCTTAACAGAGAATTAATGAAAGGATTGCAGGTCTGGTTCATGATATTCCTGTGGTGTGAGTTTAGCAAATGTATTTTCTTTCTGTTTCATATGTATTTCGTTATTTTTTACAGTACATTCATAATCATTTCTAATTGAAAGCTTTTAAGTAAGAAAGGTAGAATTCAGGTTACTTCTCTGCCTTAGGAAAGTGTTCACGTTCTATGTTTTCTTATGTTGAAAAGGATTCATGTATTTATGCCCTTTTCACCCTCTTAACAATCTTTCCACTTCATATTATTCCAAATTGATTGCTAGGTGGGCCACTGGCCTCTTCGCCTTCAATGGAATAATTTATGCCTTCGATCTAACTTACTCATGCCGGTTCTGGTCCCATACGCACCTTAAAACCCGCCTCATCAAAATACCTCTTTCATATTTATTTACTAGCCTAAAATCAGTATACATTATAGGTCATCTCGGCCCCATTGGACATCTTTTGCCGAGACAGACCCAGAGAGAGCCCTCTCCTATCCTCGTAGGGCTAGCTACGAGGCTGAGCTTGGTTTGATGTTACCTTGAGTCCTGCCTTCCTTCAGCCTAAGGCAGATTCGAGCACTAACATAGTGGCGACCATACTGGGGAAGAAAATGGTTAGCTTGTGAACATGAACCTTGATTTGTAGATTGTCTTGCCCCAGTACATGTATCAAGTTAAGATCTGATTGTTGATGGTGGACAACGATCAGACATCAGAAGGCTGAAATATTTCACCTGGCGATTTCACTGAAAAATCCAGAAATCAATCCTTCATGGTGACTCCACTGCAGGGAGATCAGTACCTTAAGAATTTCAAGATGGATCGAGTTACAAGAAGATACTCTCCCATGAGCCAAGATCACATCCCAGGTTTTCCGAATAAGATGCCCAAGGTAGATTGGCTTCAGAATTTGCCTATGTTCAGAAATGTGGAAGGTAATGACGTTGCTCTTCATCTGGTGAAATTTCACATTCATGTGCATAAATTAGAGATCGATTTTCCTGAAGACTGTTTGATGAAGATGTTTATGGCTACTCTGGAAGATGAAGCGCGATCTTGGTATGAAAGTTTGCCACCTCCTTCTATTTATTGCCTAAAGGATTTTCATTCAATATTCTTTGAAAGGTATAGAGAATCTTGTCCGTCTTTAATGTTAGTGCAGAACTGTTGTGAACACATTAGTAATTTCATTCAAGATCTTGAGAGTTGTTATGGAGATAATGAATTTATGGACGGAGAAATCATGGAAGCATTGTATGAAAGTTCGTTCCAGCAGCACACAGAAATCTTAGAGGATACTTATGAAGATCAGCAGGTTGAAGATTTCCATATGGTTGAAAATGATGAAAGAGAAAGTTTCGTTTCAGATCTGCCCATAGAAGAAGACAACATGTAGGGAAGTCAGGTTTCAATTGCAAATTGTGATAATGTCCAGTCAGCTATTTCAGATCTATATTCAGATTGTGATGACCAAGAATACCTTGTGCTGAATCCCATAAAGGAGAACTCTGATGTTGAGATCACCTGGAATGAGGAAGACAAGGTTATGGATCCAATTGTTCTCATGTCATCAGAACAAAGCCTTCATAAAGAGGTAATCCAGTCAGTTCATGAAAACCAAGATGAGACCTTCGTTCAAGTAAGTGGAAAAATGCCTTTGGATGAATCTTTAGTAGATGATAGAAATGTCATTTTTGGGTTTCAAGAATCAGCTGAAGTTTCTTTTCTTATGATTGATGAATGTGATAAGAATCTGGCTGTCATATCATATGAAGATGACCTACAATATATTCAGGCTACAGAAGATCAGACCGTTCAGGATTCCCTTTCAGATTCTTCTTCATATGTCTCATGTATTGAAATGTCTTTCCAAGAAGAGATCTGCTCGTCTACTTGTTCAGAATTTTTTGAAGACCAGGAAAAGACTTTTACTGAAGAAAGATCAGAAGCAGGAGAAAAAGACACCTTGTTCTTTCAGCAGGAGGTAAATCTTCATGTTTTTCATGATCCATTGGCTAATTTGTTGCAGTCAGTAGTGAAGGTGATTATTTCTGTGTTCAGTGATGAAGGAGATCATGGCCAATTATATTTTTGGATGCCCAGTTACCAGTATTTGTTGTTGACCAGGAGATCTGATTGGGAGAATCAATCAGGAAGGCATCTGCTTGACTGGTTACATTGGAAAGCCAACAATACATAATTGTACATATTTCATCAGTATGCAGGTGGTTGTCATCATGCTTTCAAATTTTGATGAACTGCTGCCTGTTTTCAAAAAAAATTGTAAATTCTTGTCTTAAGTCGGTAATGAGTAATTTGTGTTTGGTCGGTTGAGTCAGTTTAAGTTAAATTTTCAGTCAGTTAGTTTGAGTCGGAATTTCCAGTCAATAAATTGAGTCATCAGTCTTTTGTCAAAATAATGGACTCCATAGCCCAATGGACGTAGGCACTGGTCTGTTCTCCCAAAGATCTGTTGTTCTTGGCACCTCCAGGGAGCTACCATCCCCATTGGAGCCAATTTTAGAGTCGTTCTTGTCAGTCCTCCGTCAGAGATCAAAACTCTTTTCACATTTCATTTTTAGGTGTCTCGTTCGATTCATTCATCTGCATTTCGTTTCATTAGGGGCATGCTATTGTCTGACGGAAGGGCTTGGTTTTCTCATTTTACCCCTCATGCCTTGTCCTGCTGGCTCAGCTTTGTTTATCATAGTTCATTTAAACAATAATGCTCAAGGATGATTCTTCTCCAAAACTCTGTTTTGGAGAAGAAAAATGTCAAACTAGTTGTTTGTAATAAATTGCCATGTAAGTTTCCAGTTGCCAAAATATTCAGGCAGCCCCGGTCACCTTGCCAGGTTTCATGCAGTTCCTATCCCTGCAGAAAATGAATCAAGAAGTCATCGTTCAAAGCCAAAAATCAAAGGAGGAACTTGAAAAGCAGAGTTTGTATTCAAAGTGAAAGTGTTGAGCCAAAACATTTCAAAATGGGCCCTTACAAAGAAAAAATCAAAGCCATGTCTTTGTGAAAACGTTTCTATGTGTATCAATGTTAGTTTGGCATTCAAAGGGTTGATTGAAGTCGAAGTTTATTGGAGAGAAGGAAAATCTTGCAAATTTTCAAGCCAAAACTGTGTGAAATCCAGGCGCGGCGCACTGGAGGTGCGCAGCGCGTAGAGCGCTTTTGCACAGTGCAAAATAATACTAGCGCGGCGCATCCAGCCTACGCGGCGCGTTGGGCTGGTGCGCGGCGCACAGGTTTGAAACACTAAATTTTACCATTTCTCATTCAAATTTCGTCTTCTATGTTTCGATGTGAGTCTTTGAATTGCTGTTAGTCAGTTTTTGGGTTCGTTTGGAAGGAATTTATGCCCTAAGAGAAAGACTTCGACCTGTTTTGGATATTCGAGTATCTGTGACGGGAGGTGTGCATTTTGGTCTCGTGAAAATGGTGCTTCGTGACATCCATCGTACTGGAGCAGGAGTGATGACCAACGCTGGTCCAGACCATATGTTGATTGGCCTAATCTTACAGTTGTTTACCCACCCTTTCCTGATACAGTTGCGATAAGGTGTTAGTTGTCATCATCCTAAGTTTCTTCTTTTACATCGCAGAGACATCATGCGTGTCATTATTAATTCGGAAAATTTGGTCCCTAATCAGTGGCTTCATGTGACAAATACTGTTTGGTGGCAAGATTTTCCTCGAAGAAGCACTCAAGATTACTTATTCCTGTTTTCTCCAGCAATTCTAAGGTCAAAGAATACTATAAATGGAGATTTTGTTACTCAGTTAGCTGGTTCTCTTGCTACTCTTATTGTCGGTGTTCCTATAGAAACACATTGGATTGTAGAATTGGCTCACTATGATTTCAGAAAGGTTGCTGGATATTTGGTTGCTTCTGTTCCAGGCATGCACGGATGTCTTCATCCTCATTCTCATCTTCTCACGAATTTCCAAACTGCTGACCCGAAGGGGATAATCTTACAATAAGTTTCCAGTGAAGATGGGTCCAATCGACTTTCTGCTATGGGCGCAGTTTCATATTCAAGCTTTGGACATTCCAATTCAAACTTTTCCGGTAGTAAGATCAGTATAGTTCCAAATTTGGGCAACTGGAAGAGCTTCAATACGCTGTCAAACAATGATTGGCTTATTAAGTTCATACATGGCTGACCGAATGCACCCTCAAGTGCATATAGCGGACAATAAAACCTAAAATTAAAATGAAGACATCTACCATGCAGAGAAATAGGAACGGAAGCCTATTTTTGTCTTCAGTCACAATGAATGAGATCCATGCTACGCCTTTTCATTGGTCAGTAGAGATTTTCAAAGTGGAATAATGTAACGTTGTCTATCTTTAGAACAGATAGTTGGCTCTTATTGATTAATGATGTTAAACAGTGCCCTACTTTTCATCAATTTGTTATGATATCTCTGAGCTTATTTATTGTATTGTAAATCATTTTGTAAAGGGGAGAGTTCTGGGAGAATGGTGGAGAAAGAGCTTCATTGTACAGTCTTAACAGAGAATTAATGAAAGGATTGCAGCTCTGGTTCATGAGATTCCTGTGGTGCGAGTTTAGCAAATGTATTTTCTTTCTGTTTCATATGTATTTTGTTATGTTTTACAGTACATTCATAATCATTTCTAATTGAAATATTTTAAGTAAGAAAGGTAGAATTCAGGTTACTTCTCTGCCTTGGGAAAGTGTTCACGTTCTATGTTTTCTTCTGTTGAAAAGGATTCATGTATTTATGCCCTTTTCACCCTCTTAACAATCTTTCCACTTCATATTATTCCAAATTGATTGCTAGAATTTCTGCCTGTCTTGCCTCACGAAATAATCTGCGTCTTTGATCTAACTTCTCTGCTCATGCTGTTCCTTGGTCCCATACAGCCCAAAAAACCCAGTCTTTCATCAAAATACCTCTTTCATATTTATTTACTAGCCTAAAATCAGTATACATTATAGGTCATCTCGGCCCCATTGGACATCTTTTGCCGAGATAGACCCGGAGAGAGCCCTCTCCTGTCCTCGTAGGGCTAGCTACGAGGCTGAGCTTGGTTTTATGTTACCTTGAGTCCTGCCTTCCTTCAGCCTAAGGCAGATTCGAGCACTAACATAGTGGCGACCATACTGGGGAAGAAAATGGTTAGCTTGTGAACGTGAACCTTGATTTGTAGATTGTCTTGCCCCAGTACATGTATCAAGTTAAGATCTGATTGTTGATGGTGGACAACGATCAGACATCAGAAGGCTGAAATATTTCACCTGGCGATTTCACTGAAAAATCCAGAAATCAATCCTTCATGGTGACTCCACTGCAGGGAGATCAGTACCTTAAGAATTTCAAGATGGATCGAGTTACAAGAAGATACTCTCCCATGAGCCAAGATCACATCCCAGGTTTTCCGAATAAGATGCCCAAGGTAGATTGGCTTCAGAATTTGCCTATGTTCAGAAATGTGGAAGGTAATGACGCTGATCTTCATATGGTGAAATTTCACATTCATGTGCATAAATTAGAGATCGATTTTCCTGAAGACTGTTTGATGAAGATTTTTATGGCTACTCTGGAAGATGAAGCCCGATCTTGGTATGAAAGTTTGCCACCTCCTTCTATTTATTGCCTAAAGGATTTTCATTCAATATTCTTTGAAAGGTACAGAGAATCTTGTCCGTCTTTAATGTTAGTGCAGAACTGTTGTGAACACATTAGTAATTTCATTCAAGAACTTGAGAGTTGTTATGGAGATAATGAATTGATGGACGGAGAAATCATGGAAGCATTGTATGAAAGTTCATTCCAGCAGCACACAGAAATCTTAGAGGATACTTATGAAGATCAGCAGGTTGAAGATTGCCATATGGTTGAAAATGATGAAAGAGAAAGTTTCGTTTCAGATCTGCCCATAGAAGAAGACAGCATGCAGGGAAGTCAGGTTTCAATTGCAAATTGTGATAATGTCCAGTCAGCTATTTCAGATCTATATTCAGATTGTGATGACCAAGAATACCTTGTGGTGAATCCCATAAAGGAGAACTCTGCTGTTGAGATCACCTGGAATGAGGAAGACAGGGTTATGGATCCAACTGTTCTCATGTCATCAGAACAAAGCCTTCATAAAGAGGTAATCCAGTCAGTTCATGAAAACCAAGATGAGACCTTCATTCAAGTAAGTGGAGAAATGCCTTTGGATGAATCTTTAGTAGATGATAGAAATGTCATTTTTGGGTTTCAAGAATCAGCTGAATTTTCTTTTCTTATGATTGATGAATGTGATGAGAATCTGGCTGTCATATCATATGAAGATGACCTACAATATATTCAGGCTACAGAAGATCAGACCGTTCAGGATTCCCTTTCAGATTCTTCTTCATATGTCTCATGTATTGAAATGTCTTTCCAAGAAGAGATCTGCTCGTCTACTTGTTCAAAATTTTTTGAAGACCAGGAACAGACTTTTACTGAAGAAAGATCAGAAGCAGGAGAAAAAGACACCTTGTTCTTTCAGCAGGAGGTAAATCTTCATGTTTTTCATGATCCATTGGCTAATTTGTTGCAGTCAGCAGTGAAGGTGATTATTGTCGTGTTCAGTGATGAAGGAGATCATGGCCAATTATAGTTTTGGATGCCTAGTTACCAGTATTTGTTGTTGACCAGGAGATCTGATCGGGAGAATCAGTCAGGAAGGCATCTGCTTGACTGGTTACATTGGAAATCCAACTATACATAATTGTACATATTTCATCAGTATGCAGGTGGTTGTCATCATGCTTTCAAATCTTGATGAACTGCTGCCTTTTTTCAAAAAACTTTGTAAATTCTTGTCTTAAGTCAGTAATGAGTAATTTGTGTTTGGTCAGTAATGAGCCATTGATAATGTTTCAATATTAGCCATTGGTGCTCCAATAGAGGATTATAAGAGGAGATTGATGTGGTGATGGAGAAATCACTTGAGCGAGTTGAACAGTTCAATTTCTTGGAAGATTGATTTCTAGAGTAGAGGGTTGACTTTTCTGAAGGCAAGTTGTGTTGGAAATTGCCTCTGGAGGAAGGGAAATTCCCTTCACTAATTTTTCGTATAATTCTTGATGTGGATTTCTAGTTTTAGGCACCCAGATTGTACTCATATTTTCACTACTATATAATAATAAAAATCCTCACTGCTACACCAATTTTCCCAAGTTGGATTTTTTTGGGGAATTTTGTGCAAAAATAATTGTGTTAATTTTATGTCTGTAGGCTAGCATTTATCAGCTTCTAGTGTTTTATTTTCCGCTGAATTTTATTTATGAAGGTTGTAGTGTGTTTATTTCGATATTTAACATAGCAAATAAATTGTTAAATTAATTAATAATTTGGATAAATAATGACATCTACTGCAATAGGATTCCAGTGTAGGAATTTTCACATGATATCAGAGCCATGTTGATCAGCTGGAGATCTTAGAAATGAAGTAAAGAAATTTCGTTGCTCAGTAAGAGCAGTAGGTCAAAATTCCTAGTGGAAGCATAGTCTTTTTACCAGGAGTCTAAGTTTCTTAAGGAAGTTCGATTTTTCTAAGAGGGGCAGAAAAAACCGATCTTTCCAAATCGAGTGATTCCATTTGCAAAGGGAGAAACTCAGTTTTTTCATTGAGCATATATCTAGATGTATGTAGATGGTTTTTATAGTAGTTCTCTAGAGTAGAACCTGCGTCATATGGAAAAGAGAAGAGCATACACATTGAGGGAAAATTTTACTTAGGGAACTTCTAGTCTCAAGAAGTTCGATTTTCCTTGCATATTGGTAGTAGTTGTGAGCAGACCTTCTCACTCCAGAAGGGAGTATGAATAACACAGTAGCAGTCGAGCAGAAGGAAAGAGGGAGTTTTCGATAGTTCATTTATATGGCCACTACAGGGATTCGTTATCAGGATGAGTTGGATGGAGCTTCCAACTACGTCATCTAGAAGGCAAGGACATCCTTCCTTATAGATGAATTTGGCCTGTAAGCCTACATTGATAATGTAGTGGTGTTTCCTTAAGATGCAGATCAGATGAATGAATATAGGAAGGAGACATTGCAGGCGAATTTTTTGATCTCGTATGGAGTCCAGGATCATATAGTCTCACATATAGTGGCCAAGGCAATGGCTAAAGAGATGTGGGATTATCTCTCCACTTTATACCAGGGTACTTCCTAGTAATAGTAGATGTACCTAGAGGAGAATTTGAGACTCATCTAGATTCGTAAATGGGAAGGCATAGACCCATACTTTACCAGCATTCAAGATGTCTAGGAAAAGTTATCAGTTGTTGGGGAATCACCTCAACCCACTGAGCTAGTGATATTAGCACTCAACATTGTCTCAAGGGATTGGCAGGTCTTTGTCCAAAGCATATTGGGAAGAGGAAAGCTACCAAAGTGGGACAGGATGTGGGCTGACTTGCAACAGGAGGAATTCAGGTGAGCTATTCTAAATAGCTTCATTAGTAGCAACAGTAGCAGTGGATCGAAGATGGTAAAGGAGGAGGAGAATATGGCCCTCAAATCTAAGGGTCCCAGTCATGGACAGGGGGAACAGAGGAAGAAGAAGAAGGACCTATCAAAGTCAAGTACTTTAGGTGTGGTGAGCTCGATCACTACAGTACCTAGTGTCCTCTCAGGAATAAGGACAAGGAGGAGAAGTAGACCAACATGAATATTCAATAAAGATCGATATGCTTTCCTATAGGCTGGAGGAATACTTCACTATGTTCGTTGATATACCTCTAGGAGTGAGGTAGGGTGACATGATGTTGTACCACCTCTTGGATCAATACCTTTTTGTGGGTCCCACAATATTTAACAGTAGCATGGATTAGTGATAGTTGATGTAGTTACATGCCAAAGTGACAATTGCAGAGACTAGTATCGGTCAAAGGACGGGGAGCGCAATGCAGAGCTGGAAACAATGAAGTTGGCACAATGCAAAGTCTTTAGTGGAAAATGTAGAGGCTAGTAGTGGTAAGAGACTCAGGTGATAGATGAATTATACTGATCATAATGGATTCAATATTTTGGATGTTTTTCAGTTACATATGTTGTAGTAGAAATAGCAAAAAAGTTGCAGTGTAGATGCAGTGTTGGTAGCAGTTCAGCTGAGTCAGCAACAACACATATGCTGCACATATCATAGTTGCACTGTATTTGGTGGGAAACAAAATCCACACATCAACAACGTGATAAGAGATGATGTAGAGACGGGGTGTTGTGGCAGCATGTGTAGCACTCGAACACATTCCTCACTAAGAGAGAATTTTAGTTTTTGTAGCATTGGATGTGTTCTAGCCACGAAAATTTGTGGAGAGTCTAAAATACATGGTATCTCCAGAACCCAGAATTTTTTTTTGTAAATTCCACCTAGGAGTGACTTAATTATATTATTAACAAATTTTGTAAATTTTCTTAAGTTTAAACTTAGGAAAACCAGTTAATTAATAAATATTAATTAATTAAAGGTGAGAATAGTCTAGAAAATCACATGGATTGATCCATAGATGATACTAGCCATCAATCATGTTCTAATCTTGAATGTTGGTGCTCCAACCGAGGATTATAAGATGAGATCAATGTGGTGATGGAGAAATCACTTGAGTGAGTTGATCAGTTCGATTTCTTGGTCGTAGATCGATTTCCAAAGTAGCAACAGTTAGTTTCCAAAGAGAACCAGAGATCGAAGCAGTGATTGAGGGGCAAGGAAAGTGATCTGGAGGAAGTTTTCCAGATCTAGAGAGGCAAAAAAAAAAAGGGTCAAGTTATCCTAGTGAGGTAGCGCAGAGCTCTGCACAATAACTTTAGAAAGGGATGATCGATTCTCTGAGAGGGGAAGACATATTTAGGTCTAGAGGCTAGGAAGGAGTCCCATAGTATCGAAGAAGAAATTTCCCATCCAACAGAATGAAAAATTACTTGATCAAAGATTGTTTAGAGGCTTGAAGTCAAGCAGGTCGTGTAAAGGATGACACAGAGGGTCAGAGGGCTGATTTTTCTGAAGGCAAGTTGTGATGAAAATTTCCTATGGAGGAAGGGAAATTCCCTTCAATAATTTTTCCCAGATTATCTTGCTGTGGATTCCTAGTTTCAGGCATCCATATTGTACTCATATTTTCACTATTTCATAATAATAAAAGCCCTCACTATTGCACCAGTTTTCCCAAGTTGGATTCTGGGGACTTTTGTCCAAAAATAATTGTGTTAATTTTATGAGTGTGGGATAGAATTTCTCAGCTTCGGGGGTTTAATTTTCCACATAATTTTATTTTTGAAGGTTGCGGTGTGTTTATTTCGATATTTTTCATAGCAAATAAATTGTTAAATTAATTAAAAATTAGGAGAAATAAACCAGTTGTTGCAATAAGATTTAGTGTAGGAATTTTGACAAGAGGGAGGATGGTCCAAGTTGCAATACCTAATCACTTTTCCATTGATGTCAAAGGGGGAGATTAAGAAAGCATTGGAGATGAGATGAAAGATGTACAAAGATATTGAAGATGGAGAGTGATAAGCCATTGGCCCTTAAAAAACAAAGGGAGAGAGTGAAAAAACAATAGTAGTTTGTTCATCCTAACAAGGAGTGTTTCCATCAATGACCAACAATGTTTGGTGGTGTTAAAAACAATTCCAAAGGGGGATATTATGGAGCATGTTGAAATTGTTTTCATTGATTTCAAGTCAAGGGTCAATGATGTCAAGTAATGTCAAGTTCAGGTGGAGCTTGTTGATATTTTCATGCATGAGGTTTATGTTGCTATTGATGTCTAAGTTGATTCTATTAATGATATGTTAATCCTATTATGAATTGGTTTTTTATTGAGAATATTTTCTTTGAAGGAAATATTTATGCAAGTAACTTGTTCAAAATCACATGAAAATGTGATTGGTTGGATAGTCCTCTCAGGGAGATTTCTAATGGTATATGAAACATAGCCTAACTCCCAAGGGTTGAAGAGAAATCAAGATTTCAATTATGCCAATTCAAGCATGGTTTGAAATGATCATGGTTCTAGCCCCTCACTGGATTGATTCCAAAAAGAAAAATTTAAGAGCTCATGAAAGAGAGAAACAATCGACGGGCGATGGAGCGGCAAGGCACTAGTCACAATCCCTAGTCACCAAAGAGTTGGTGGTAAGTGCCCAAGCCCTTAGCATAGCTCCTGGTCCAATCAATGTCCACACAATAGAATGAGAAATAAGCGCCGAGAAATGGAGAGAAAAGGTTCAATCACAACCCCTAGACACAAAGATTTTGGTAGTTTGTGCTTAGGAACTTATCTAACTGCATGACCCAAACGTTAAGCACACAACATAAATGAGCGTCGAGGCAATGAGTGACAAGCCTTGGCACATTTTTTGAGGTTTTATATGGCATGACTATGATTTGGATGCCACACTATAATGCATGTGGAAAAAAAATGGCTTGGAACTCTGAGGTGAGGTCACGTGGTAGGTGGATTTAGCCTTTTTAGGTGGACAAGTGGCCTTTTTTCATGTGAGACATGGTAGTGACGTGACATGATACGTGGAAAAAGGTGATGCTGAAGTGATGTGGTGTGATAGGTGGTATATAGCTAATGTGGCAGATGAGGTGGTAGTGACCTAGCATATGAGGTGGTAGAGCCTCAGGATTCATGCGAGGGAATGGTTTTGTAAGGCTCCATAATATTAAACAAGTTGAATCACAAGAAACGAGAAAAAAATAATGGTCGATAAATGAAAAACTTTATGGTAGATGATGTTATATCTATCAATCCATCAGAATGGGTCAGTTAAAATTGAAGCTTAGGTTGTAGGAGGAAAGAAATAAGCACTAGGTTCCAGCCTCAGTCACATGAGGCCTTTCATAAGTGCATGAGGACCCGTGGTCACGAAGCACAATCTGGTATTTCCAGTGAAAGTTAAGCCTCTGGTTAAGGCTTGTGGTCTTATGCATAGAGGGAGCATACGAACTAGGGATTAAAATGAAAGACTATGGCATCGGGTACCAAATTACCCTGAAATGAGTTAAGTTCCATGTTCTAGCTCATGTTCATTGGTGTCATGAGAGTTAACTCATGGATACGAGCAACAATCTACAACTATCAAGTTCCCATGTCCCAATTAAATTATTATGAGGGAATTAAGTTTGCGGGTAGACATATCAAAGTCTAAATGCATATGAAAGGTAGAAATAAAATAATGTGATCCTAAAGAAACTTGAATTCTCATGATTGTGAAGGAGAAATTTGGAAAAAGACAAACAATATTGTGGCAATTTGTGAGAGGGAGTGAAGCAACATAAAATATGTAGTTGAAGTTCATAATTGCAAAAAACACTAACGAAAAGGAGAGAGAAGGATATAAGAGGGAATGAGAGGACTGTACAAAAGAAAAAACTAATGAATGTCATAAATATGAAGTAGATAAGAGACAAAGTATCTAGAGAGGAGATCAGAAAAAGTTGTAAGTGGAGATTGGGTGAAATCCAAAGTTGTTGTGTAAAAGAAAATTGTAGAGAATCAAAGATAAAGAGGGTGTTGTAAATATAATATCAGAGAAGTAGGGTAGAACAAATATTAAATTTTTTAATCAAGGGATTGGTGTCTCCTTTAGGCAAGTTCCTCAAAAGATCAACAGATTGGTGCTTACAAACAATGGGAGTTAATTCTTCTAGCAAGATAGTACTTGCTAATAAAAGGGGGTTGGAGGCTCCTATATGTCGAAGCTTACATAATTTGACTTAAATTGAAGTTTTTTCTTGCATTTATACTAAAATTAAAAAAATTATTTGTGGTTTTCTCTTGTATGGGTTTCCATGTAAACATCCATTGTCCAATTCTTATGTGATTGTAGTATTGAATTATTTTTTTAACTAGATAAATATTTGTTTAAAATTTTTATAATACTGATTCACTCTTCGTATTATTATTCTAGTTTCCATCAAGGTTCTTTTCTAGAGAGAAAATAGGGCATTGGTTTCTTGGGACAAGCTCTACCTCCCCAAGCTAAATGGAGGACCAGGATTGAGAGATACTGAATCCTCAAAAAAAATATTGGGAGCCAAACTCTAGTGTAGATGGCTTCAATATGGTAATGAACTGGTAAATCTTTCCCTTTGACTCAAAAATTAATATCTTAGAATGTAATACAGAGTTCATCCATGTAGAATTTAGCAAGAAGTAACAAGAAAATTATCCAACAACACAAATTTTGGGAAATACATCAAGGGAAGTATTCCATTTTCTAGGATGACTCATGGAACCAACTCCCCAAATTAACAGATCAAGCTCCTTGGTTCAATATTTGAGCTACTATGTTATCCAAAGAGAAATCCTTAGTGGCATAATACTAACAACACCCATCACACTATTCCCAAAAACAAAGGTAGCTTGATATAAATCATTGGCTTCCCCTTCCATCTTAGATAGACTAGACATCCTTTTGGCCTTCTCTAAAACATTGAAAATTTGTTATCTCCTAAGATACTATTAAACTTGGATGGGGCTACAATAAAAAAATTTCCATTTTTGTCAAAGAACATTACTTCTTATCTATAGAGCATCTCTCACTACTAAAGCGGGGAATTTGGAAGAAAATTTGGAAACAACACTCATCATGCAAGATATCCCTATTTCTTTGGTTGATAATACATAAAAAGGTTTTAACATGGGATAGAATCACATGAAAGGGTTTTGAGGGTCCATCCATATACTTCTTGTGTATATCCAATTTTGAAATTCATGAACATCTCTTCAATTATTTCTCGTTCTTCGATGAGTTATTGTCTGAGGCAAAAATCCTATTCAAACAATTAGATCATAAGAAAATAAATCTTAGACTCACCATTGAATTATGGAGAAACATAGCCTTTAAGAACCATATCCTAAATAGAGCATGGTGTCTTTTTCTAGAATATATTTTACGACACACCTAGAAATTTAGAGAAACAGATGAAATTTTAGGAACAATACTTTGGATCTTGAGAAAGTTTGGTACTCAATTAAACAATTTTTTTGGGAAACAATTATTCTTCAATCTTGAGCTAATGACGACTGGAAAGCTTCCTCTAATGAATATTTGATCTTTCATCTCCTTCAATTATCTCCTTGTTCTTTATATTCTATCAACACCTCTTCTTTGATAGATATATCTTCCCCCATTAATTGGACCCCTCCAAGTCAAGGGTTAATAAAACTAAATATTGATGTTGCATCGAAAGGAAATACAGAAGAAGCAAGATTTGGCAGCATATTCAGAGATAAAAACGGATCCATTCTCTTTCTATTTTCAGGCTCTCTTGTTATCAATTCCAACAATGTATTTGAATTTCATTTGTTAGCCACATACCTTCATTATGCCCTCCTAAAAAATTTGTTCAAGTTGTACATCAAAGGGTTGTCTCATCTAGTTATTTCATCCTTTAAAAAACTCACTCATGGCATAAATCCAAGGAAGGTTTCCTTTAGCTATATGTTGGAGAACGTTCTTATTAGGATTTTAAATCTTATCCCTGATATGACGGTTCTACTCCCATCCCATATTAATGGAAATGAAACAAATTGGCAGATCACTTGGCTAATTTAGGATACTCTACTTTTGATATTGATATGCATCACTCCTATCTCACCGTCAGCCTATGTTTTCAAAGATGAATGTCAGGCTATCATAAATCAACATCCATCCACTACAAGGAAAATACCCTCTAGCAAATTTTTTTGAGGAACCCCTTATAAAAATACCCCATACATCCGTTTCTAACAGAGGTTACTAGAGGAGGTTGGAGGGCGAACGGTTTTGCGAATGTTTTCCGCTCAGTGCGTTTATCATTCAACATTGCATCGGTTCTCCTTAAAAGAGAAAGCACTGGTGCGCACAAAAAATTGGCACATCAGACACTGTGCACACCATACACACCCGCCCGGTGCGTCATATTACTGTAGAGCACCGGTGCATCACAATTCTTCCACGTCGGTGCACCATAAAACACCGTGCCAAAACTGAAAATGACCGATGCGGTATTAAGAACCTGCACTAGTGCATCATAAAACAACGTGCCAAAACACAAACTGACTGGTGCGTTCGTAAGAAAAATAAGCGGTGCACCTATAAAGCACGCGGACCGGAAAAGGGTTAAAAAAAAAATTACGGGAAAGAAACTGGATTTTTCACTTTTTTCAGTGCTCTAGAGCTCTCAATTACTGGTGCACTCTACAAGAGAATGCACCGGTGTGCACAAAATCTTCCGCACAGGTGCATCATAAAACACCGCGCCAAAACAAAAGCAGACCAATGCGTTCGTATAAAACAGCACTGGTGCGCCTATAAAAAACGCGCACTGGAAAAGGCTTAAATAAAAAATAAAAAAAATACGGCTAAAAAACTGCATTTTTCACTTTTTTGCTCTCAATCACCAGTGTGCTCTATAAGAGAAAGCATCGGTTGCACAAAACATTGGCACACTGGACACCGTGCACTCCGTACACACATGCTCGGTGCGTCCTATTATTGTAAAGCACCGATGCTTCAAGACTATTCTGCCCCGGTGCGTCATAAAACACTGTGCCAAAACTAAAACATCCCAGTGCGGTGTTAAGTAACCGCCACGGTGCATCATAAAACAACGTGCCAAATCTGAAACCGCCCGGTGCGTTCTTAAGAAACCGCACCGGTGTGCTTATAAAACCCCGCGCACCGGAACAGGGTTAAATAAATAATAATAATTACGGCCAAAAAACCGCATTTTTCACTGTTCTCAGTACTCCAGAGCTCTCAAGCACCTGTGAAATTTCTCCTTCTCTGAGCCGCCCTGACATCGGTGCTCCCATTGCACCCATTGCATGCACTGTTGCTGTGCATTGGCCACCAATATCCAACTTGCATTTTGCAAAACAGTGGGCAAATTTTCTTTTGCAAATTATATAGCCAATATGCCTCCTTGACGGCGAAATGTACAGGTATTTTTCTAGTTTTTCCATAATTAAGCTTTCTAGTGGATTACAATTTGAAATAACCTTAAAATTAACCATTAAAAAATAAAAAAAATATTTGTCGCGCGGTGCACATGAGCTGTTCGGCTCGCACCGATAAGAGGTGCTGCCTGTAAAATTTATAGGCCACACCACAACCGGTGCTAATGTATCCGCAACGTTTCCAGGGCGGTACCGAAAGGCGCCCCGCATTATTTTAAAATTAAAAAAAAAAATTGGCAGTGCGGTCATTTAGTTGGGCGCACCATTGACCATGGGAATAGAAACATTGTGTGTTGACGGATATATTTGCCCCAGTATCTGTCAGTGCACCACATTAGGCATTCCGACAGGTCAACGGTGTGGCCGGGTAAAACACCACACCGTTGACTATATAATTTCTTAGGAATTCGGTGTGCTCACACGACTATACGCGTCGAGGCGTATATTTTAGTCATTGCACCGCTCTTCTGACGCCATATATAGTCAACAGGGCTTGAAAAAATTTCAGGTGCACCGAATATGGTGCGTTTTATGTCATCTGGGGCACCGCCTCTGGTGCTTTATAAAAAATAGCCGCACTGGTACCGTTGCATGACTGTTTTTGTGGTGCATCGACTGGTCTATTTTTTTTTTTCCAAAAAAAATTATATATGTATATTCCTAAATACATGTATGATTTAATAAAAAAAAAAATTATTTAATATGTCAATGATTCAGAGAGAAGAGGAGGAACAACAACAACAACAGGCGGAGCAGTATGATATGCTTCGCTAGTGGGAGGCACGAGAGAGGGAAAGAGATGCGTACCCTCACCCTATTACAGCAGATACCCAGGGGCTCCTAAGGCAGGTAGGCCTCCTAAAGTTCTATGAGGAGGCTACTTCCCTAAAGGCCCATAGTGTCTTTTTGAGACATCTTATCCACAGGTGGAATGCCCACCTACAGGCTTTCCAAGTTGGTCCTGACTAGTGGTACACACCCACTGAGGAGGATATTTATATCATTACAGGGCTATTGAGGAGAGGGGTGGATTTTCCCTCGTTCCTAGAGGTTCCAGCTGGTTCTGTAGCAGGGAGTCAGTTAGTTTACTCCCAGAGATACATTGGAGCAAATGTATTATCTCCTTCAGAGTTTTAGGTCCCTGGAGGTCAGCTACATATTGGTGCATTTGGTAGACAGTACATGCAGTGCCTCTTGTTAGCCCCCCTATGAAATTCTTGACAAGAAAGCTGGGGGATGGATGGTTGTGGAGCCTTCAAAAAATGCCTTTCCCCTGAAAACCCATTCTCCTTGAGGTCTCTGAGTGCTTTGCCTTGTATAAATCCTATCTGCTGCCCCATTTCTAAAAGGCCTGCATTGCCCCTCATGCTCCTGCAAGACACCACTTTTTACCTCTTTTCCCTTTTGACAAAACCCCTTTTCCCCTTTCTCATTTTCCCTATCAGTCCCATAAACCCCTCCAAAACCCCCTCCAAATTCTGCCCACGCCTTTTGTTTTCCCAAATTCCCCTCTACCTCCCTATCGTTGCCTTCCCCGGGCCTAAAAGTGCATTAAAAATAAGTCAAAATGGTGTATTTTTTGAATTTGGGTCCTAGCCTTTTCCCACTAAGCGCCCCGCACCCTGTCTGTCCATACGACCTAGCACCGTGACCAAAGCGTTAACCCCAAAGGCGCTAGTCCCATGGGTTTCTCGGGCGAGTTTCCATCCGTCGATCTTGTTCAATCGGACGGCCACCATTTAATTCGTAGTCCCCCGTATTTCCCATTCATTTCCTATGCCGGGCCATCGCCATCCATTCCACGATTGATCTAACGGTCCGGAGCCTCCCCGCCCTGTGGTCCCCGCGTGCGCTGTTCCAAAAACCGCCTTTTTATTTTGCACCACCTCCAGGCGGGTGGCGGTTTTCCGCCGATGCCCAGCGATTCCACTAGCCGTCTGTTGCGTGTCCCCTGTATGACTGCGAAACCACTTTCTCCCCGCGCATTATCATTCGGCTCCATTCGCCCAGCGAAATTGGCGTCAACCGTTCGATCTCCATACGCCCATCCAACGGCCATCAATCAACGAAGCAGCGCGCGGGTTAAATCACCTCCGCCGTGCCCGATGGCCCACCGTATGTCACCCTCGCCGTTGATCTCCTCCGTGATCAACGGCCCAGATCTGTCCACCCGTCACGTTGTAATTCCACGTGTCTCACCGTACATTTACCCATCCGTTCATATATGTTCGTTCCAAGGTCAAAGGTTACCGTTTTTCCGTTCAGACGTCAGCCCCGACGTTCTCCCATGCATTCTCCACTGTGTCATCTCTTCTTCCATTGTCGCCTCCGCAGTCCTCATCCCCGTCCAAAATCGCCATTTCCGACGTGTCCACCACCTCTGTCCATTGTTTTCTCCATAGCTTTCGTGTTTTGCAGGATTGTCAATGGTAATTGACCGCCATAATGCGCAGCTTCCGCACAACGACAACGAAACCAAGAAATATTATCTCTAGCGGCTGGAATTTGTGGGGAATGACTTGGGAAGATGAACACCGGACATGCATTAAAGAGAACAGGGTTTAAACTTTGAAGAAAACTTCCAGCGCCATAAAAGCTCGAGCTAACCTGTCAGAAGCGACAATGGAGCAGCGAAGGATTTCAGTACAAGCAAAGGAGATTAAGGCACCCTAATGAAGATCTAGAGCCTTAAACCAGTAGTTTAAGAGGCAAAGCATCAGTTTGAAGACCCCGAGGATCGATCAAAAGGTCCTGAGCACAAGCACAAGGTAACATCAGGGTTTATTTATCAGCAGAATGTTTTTCTTCATCAAGCACAGGACGTCCATACAGCCTTTATTATGCACAATGTCCCTGAAGGAATTTCCACCCTAACAGCAGTTCAAAACCGCTAGAGCATTTATATGACAGATCTCTTAGTAGTTCTTTCCATTCTTGTTCGAAGCATCATAAGTACCACAGCCGACAAATGTCAAGATCATATCCAGAGAAGATCACCCTTCACAAGGGAAATGACAGAGATTAAATACACAGCAATCAAACAGAATGGGTTTCGGCCCTGCATTCATTTTGTCTTTAATGTTACATTTAGTATTCACCTACCACCTCAGTAGACCTTCTATTCATCATCTGCTATAAAACACAGAGGGAAATTATTGTAATGGTTGTTGGTTGTTGACTGGATATCAGTAGACTGCAAGTTTTCTCCTCTTGAGACAAGTTCTCTATGTAATATTGTAAGATAGACTGAGATTTGATGTATTCAGGCTGAATGTTCAAGCTGTGGGCAATGATGTACCTGATTGGTGTTGTTTCTAATATGACAAGCATGTTTCTTTGGATCCTGATCTAAAGCAGTTGGTGATGTTTTCCTGTCTTTGTATTTGTGATTGACTTGCTTTCATTTCGTTATGTTTCTTCAGGCTCGCATCAAAATTTTGGTATAAGACTTACCCTTGATAGGTACCTTATGCTGCTGCTCTCCCAGCCTTTATGTTTTCTGCTTATATGTGTATCTGAATATTGATTTCGATTTATCTAACCAGTGTGGTGGATGTCATTGCCTGCTCTCTGATGTATGGATTAATGGAATCTATGTTTAGATTTTCTTGATAGGATTTAGTTAGATGAGTTGAGAACACTGGGAGGTCTAGAACCCTGTCTCCGCCTCACTAGGATCTTTCCATCTCATTAAGCCTTTCTAAGATCCCTTGTCTTGCCTCCGGTTTTGTCCAAGCAGGTCTGGAGTTAAATGACCTCTGACCTGATCTATAGACAGAATTGGTTGTTTCCCCTTCGCTCATTTTCAGTTCTTAATGTTCCATTCCATCAACCCTCTTCAAGATCCAAATGCTCTAGATGACTAGCCCAACTGAAAGCTTGCACATTGAACATAAGTAAATCCTTTCTTGACTCCATTGCCCAATGGCCTTGATGTTCCCTGAGTTATCTACCTTTGCCTAGTTTCCTCTTTGCTCATCCTTGTCTTATATTGGACCCTTCATTCCTGATTCCCAACAACCAAACATAAACCAACAAACAAACAAACCCTGTGCATATAACTAGCCTAAAATCATAACATCCGAGTTTCAAAGACATAAACCTTTGACTATCATAGAGAGATCCCTCTCTGGACCTAGGAGGGCTAGATCCTAAGTTCTGAAAGTGGTTCTATGTTGTCTCATCTTTTGGTCTTGTCAACCTGGCCAAAACATGGGAACCCCAACACCTCTCACTTCTCATTTCGACCATTTTACACAACACCAGTGACAGGAAACGCATTAGTTTCCCGCTTCTATATTATGTTTATTATTTAGTACAGGAGCCATAACTTGTCGGGTGGTCTGCCACTTTCTACAGCAGTTTTGTACGACCTTAGATAGATGTCGTGTTCATGCACAAGGGAGGGTCAACTTCCCTTTTTCTTTAGATATTTTTTGTTTATTTTTTGGGAGGTTTCCAGAGATGAGGCCTGCTTTTTTTCGGCAGCCTCGTAGGTCGATGTTGGAGGCCCGTATGCACATGTGGGGGCAGATGATGCCCAAGAGGGGAGAGACTATGTTTCCAACCAGGATATCGCATGATGCACTATACTTACTAGCTAGTGTTGACGAGTTGCATCCCTTCATTATGGTTCCCTGTCCTTATGATGGATTGGATTGGCGAGGGTGTGCCAACATCCTCTTCATAGATGATGAACCACCAGATGATAGAGGTAATATTATTGTTTTATTTATATTTATTCTAACATGTTCTTTAACTTGTTTTTATTATTCCATATGCGGATGAACATTAAGGTAGATGGGACGTATGTCCCTGGGAGGTTTTCGAAGTGGTGCATGTGGTGTTTCCATATGGCCACCCATAGGCACATTAGCTCGCCCATTAATATCGCCAGCCATAAACGCATTAGCGTCATTAATATTCACCACTGCCGAAATTTTGAGCTCCTCTGGGTCATTATGCCTCCGCTGCACAGGCTCTCTGTTCATTCCCTCCCTGCTGGCTTGTCTCCCGCTCTGCAGAGATGCCTTTGTCTTCCTGGTAGCGCTGAGCCAAGCGCTCAAACGCATATAGGAAGACACTGCTTTCTCCTTGGCTGCATCAAGATAACGCCAGACTTCCACCACACCTAGAGTTCACTCTGTTGCAAGAATTCTTGGCCTCCTGCAATTCTCTCCTCGCCTGAACCTGAGCAACGCCATTCCCATCCGAGAAACACTGCAAGAATGCCTCGCCTCAGACAGATAATGAGAAGTCGACGCGGCAGCAGTCGAGGCAGAGCTATTCGCTCTTAGCCCACCTCCAGTTCTGATACCTCCTCCGCTGACTTCTCTCATGGCCACTACCCTGAAACCCAGAGAAAACGGGGAAGAGCCAGGCTTGCTGGGCAGGCGCACCCTTTCCATGGCTCCTAGCCTCATGACGTTGCATCTCCTTCGCAACCAGCCTCTCAGTCTTTAGCCACCCCTGACTCCACTCCAACCGCCCAAATTGCCCTCTGCCAACCCACCCACGGAGCTGAGTTTCAATTTGCTTGCACCATGGACAAACCTGTTGTC
The DNA here is from genome assembly GCA_034641835.2 of Pinus albicaulis. Lineage (NCBI taxonomy): Eukaryota > Viridiplantae > Streptophyta > Pinopsida > Pinales > Pinaceae > Pinus > Pinus albicaulis. The sequence goes on along the minus strand of CM076577.1, from coordinate 892,422,169 downwards.
ATCGCCTTCATCATGGTCACCCTCCGGGAGGAAGCAGCAAGCTCTACCACTTCAGGCGCGCCTGTTCAGCAGAACCCTCAGGACAAAGATGACTCCAAGAATGAGAGAGCTCCTCCGGAGATGGAAATTGCTGGTAAGACTGGTCAAAGGGACGACACTAAGGAAAATTTGCATGATGAAGCTGGAAAAGCCACCTGTGCAGCAAATGAAGATGAAGATGGCAGCAGTGGTGAATACAGGTGCCTCATCAAGGAGGAACCTCCCTCTTCTGCAAATGATAATTAAACACGGTAACCTTTGTGGGAATATAGCTCCGACGCCCAAGTCTCATGGCTCTATTTTTGTTTTTTTGATAATCTCTCTTTTGCTGAGAATGAAAAATGTTGTCTATTTTCTGAACTTAATGTTGGTTTCCCATAAGTGGCTGGCAAGACAATTATCTAAGGGACTGGTTTCCCCCTCAGGGGCAGTCCAGAATCATGTTTTTTTTATATCTTGTACCCAGATCTTAGGCTCACTTAGCTGAGGCTGCGATCACCATGTATTATTATGTTATATAAATAGAAATAGACTTATTCAGCAAAAAAAAAAAAAAAAAACTTTTTTTTATTAAATTGTGTAATGAAATTGTCTAATTATTGTTGTGTACTTGTATATATTTTGCAAACATTGGATCTTTTGATGGCGAGGAGATGCCGCAACCACCACATGATCCAAGTGTGGATTCCGATGACGATCAGGGCATGGCAGATGCCGAGGATCATGATCAGGAGGACGCTGGAGAGAGACATGCTCCTCATGTTGGTGCGCCGGTACCGCCTTTCGCTAGGCACGATCGACCTAATACTCGATATAGGATGGAGTTGGGCAACCAACTCAGTGCATTGATTGTTGAGGCGAGCATCGGGCCCGCTCATTACAAAGACATACGGGTCGATGATAGGCTAATATGGATGTGGAGAAGCATGTCGCGTGACATGTATAGCCTAATGCGGCATGTCGTAGGAGTTACGACAGCTGTTACACAACTGAGGAGGACGATTGCACGTTATAGGCGTGGTCAAGCCGCAGCATGTGATGGATAGTCCGCGAGCAGCGACTCATCTCATGATCATTCACCTCGCGCTGCACCTAATGAGCATGAGGCTCCACTAGCATCTAGCAGTCATCATGGAGATGAGGCTGGACCATCAGCCACGTCCAGTCATCAGCAGCCTGCAGCATCCATTAGTACTAGTCATGATCATGAGAAGGCTGGACCAGCAAGCGTCGAGGTTGCACCATTGACTGAGCATGCCTCCACTAGTACTTCTTATATTGATGTTGTACTACCACCAGTTGATCCATCCATCAGTACTAGTCATGATCATGAGCAAGCTCGACCATCGACCATTGAGGCTGCACCATTGACTGAGCATGCCTCCACTAATACTGCGCCTATTTATGTTTTACTACCACCAGCTGATCCATGACATTTATATTACAGTTGTATATTTTTAACATTATTCAGTTATATATATATATATATGGTCCATGTATTTTATGATCATGTTGCAGTTGTACTTAATTTACATGTTGGTTATCATTATGATGTGTATATTGTTAGGTCATGTTAGATATGTTCATTTAATGTTTAGCTTGCAGATAGATGTGTATGTGATAGCATGAGTTATTTGACATGAGATGTATATTTGAAGTTTATGTTGTGATGATGTTAATATATAATGTTAATTTGATGTTTGAATGTGTTTTTTAGTCGAATATGATGTTTGTACGATGGTTATCATGATCGTAATGTTTATTAATTAATTTAATATTAAATGACCATGATATTTATTAAATATTATGTCATGATTGTAATTAAAATTGAAATTTTAATTGTATGTAAAATTGTAAAATTGTATTTGTATATGTAATTGTATGTAAAATATTTAATGTAAAAGTTTAATTTTAATTGTAATATTTAATTTATTGTGAAATGATTGTAATTGTAATTTTAATTGTAATTGTATATATGACAAATTGTAAAATTGTAATTGTATGTAAAATTCTAAAATTCTAATTGTAATTTTAATTGTAATTGTAAAATATTTGTAAAATTGTAATTGCAATTGTAAATGTAATTCTAATTCTAATTCTAATTGTATATTGTAAAATATTTGTAAAATTTAAATTGTATTACTGTGAAATGATTGTAATTGTAAATGTAATTGTATGTAAAATTAAAATTGTAAATATAATTCTAATCGTAATTGTATGTGAAATTGTAAAATTGTAATTGTAATTGTAATTTTAATTCTAATTCTAATTTTAACTGTAATTGTATGTAAAATTTTAATTGTAATTGTAATATTTAATTTATTATGAAATGATTGTAATTGTAATTGTATATATAACAAATTGTAAAATTGTGATTGTAATTGTAATTGTATATATAACAAATTGTAAAATTGTGATTGTAATTGTAATTGTATGTAAAATTCTAAATGTAATTGTATGTAAAATTCTAAATGTAATTGTATGTAAAATTAAAATTAAAATTTTAATTCTAATCGTAATTGTATGTGAAATTCTAAAATTGTAATTGTAATTGTAATTGTAATTCTAATTCTAATTTTAATTGTGATGATGATGGTTAACATCCACTGAGACCAATCTTTGGTCTATCGGACCTAAAGAAAAGAGTTATTTAGTTTGATTTAAGATTTTATTCCTATGCTTGAAAAGCTTGGAGAGAAGTCTCCCGAGCTCACTATAATTTTGACATCTTAAAAGGCTAGGAAGGTCAGTATTGCAACAAATATTATGAAATTGAACTCTAATTGTATGTAAAATATTTGTAAAATTATAACTGTATTAATGTGAAAATTTTAATTGTATTAATATGAAATGATTTTATTAAAATATTTAAATTTGTAAATTTGTAAATAATTGTAAAATAATCAATCTAGAATAGTATGAATTTTTGTAACATAATAAAGTTTAGAAAATAATTCAAATAAATTCATGTACTTTAGAATTATCATTATTTTATTATGACCTTACATACAAAAAAAAAAAAACTTTATCCAGTCTGGTGTGCTTATCATCATAACACGCACTGGTGCATCTTATTACTCCGACGCACCGATGCTTCAGAATGCTTCTGCACCAGTGCATCATAAAACACTGCACCAAAACAAAAAAATTGATCTTACAAACCGCCCTAGTGCACCTATAAAACAACACGCACCAGAACAGGATTATTCTGTAAAGTGTAGTATTGGAGCAATGGAGGGTTTGAATCGCAGGCAAGAATTTTTCTGAGGAGATGAGGGTTTGAAAAGACGAGAGTTCGAAAAGACGAGGGTTTATAAAGAGAGATTATCTAGAATGCGTTTAAAAGCAGCTGGGAGTATTGTCCGAGCTTCGATTGGCTCACGTAAACTTTTATCGGCAAAGCTGACGTCACATAAAATCACATCTTCAGCTTTCAATTGAACCTGAATGGCATCTCTAACTTGTCTGAGCTATGGTCCTGTGGATGAAACCAGTGAAAAGTCTGTTTTTATTATAAATGGAAATCCAGTGACCATTTCTGTGGGAAGAAAAGCATAGATACCTGCAACTACCATATTTCCACCTGCAAATCAGTTTCCCATTGGAAAAAATAATGTAATAGCCTATTTTTCAATTTGTTTCCTCTGCTCAACCCTATACTCATTTTCTATGGGAAACCATTGCCTCCACATGTAATAATTGCATCGTCTAATCGAAAATCAGTCTTCTTATGCTAACAAATGTAGAATGAAGGACTCATTCTCATTGCTCCCAGAACATTATCCTTTTGCATATTATATGTACTAATTGTTGGTAGGTCATCCTTCTATCTGCAGATTATATAATTCTAAAACATATTGGTTGCAAATAGTTAAGTGCCAATTATAATAGGTTCACATGCCACAATTGCCCACTTAGGCCCTGTAGTATTTCATCTTCACAGACCCCACATTGCATTCTCTCCACATAATCAGTGGGGACCTCCTGCAATAAACAAAATGCATTAGAAGAATAGTTATTTCCATCAAGAATTTTTCCAATTCAATTCTCAATTTTAATTCTAATTCTAATTCTCAAGAATAAACAAAATTATAATTCTCAATTTCTATGGTTAGAGTTCACTAAATTTTGGTGTACACACCTAAAATTCATTTCGGTGCTTTAACCAAAAATCAGTGCTACTGTACATATAACCGCATCGATGTCGGTGTTACAAAACTACGCACCAGTGACGAATAAATGCAAATAAAAAAAGCGCAACTCTATTTTCTTTAAGTGAAAAAAAAATAAGCAAATTGAAAGATGGGCGGAAAAATATTTTCGAAAATCTAATTTCATAAAATAATTCTTTAAATACTAAACACTTTTCATTATTTCACTATTTTTGCTAAAATTTTCCACCAGATATTTGCAGCAGACATACCTGGAGCAAGAGAGCACGAGGGCACTATGGAGCAGCGAAATATGTTCGAACATAAGTATTCAAACAATCAGAAATCAAACCTTTGGTGATTCAAACCCTGTATCATAGAATTTCAAACCATCTTGTGTTTAAATTTGATTTTTTTTTACTTTTTTGCAGTTTTATCCATTTTTACCCTGAACCCTTCATTTTTTTGTTTTTTCCCTTTCTTCTCCCTTTTTCTGTGATTTCAGAATTAGGGCTTTTCATTTTAGATTGAAATCCAACCCACGGGATGACTTGCATAGTCGGATTCCAATCCATTCGGCCATTGCGTGAATTTTTGGAAAAAATGGAATTTTTCTTATGAGTGCGCCCGTCGTAACCTAGCGCACCGGTGTGCTTTATTATAAAGAGCACCGCGCAAGTACTGTGTAATAAAAATTTTGAAAACAATTTTTTTAAATCAGTGCGCCATGTCTGAAATAGGGTACCGGTGCTCCATGTTACGAGGATAGCACCGTACGGTCTATTACACTATTTTGTGGTGTGTTTATAATACCCCACGCACCGTACAGTCTATTATATTGTTTTGTGGTGCGTTGGTAATACCCCCACGCACCGATAGTAGTGCGTACATCAAGAAAGGTGCACCGGTGTCTTGAGATTTATTTTTTACCTGAAAAGTTAACAATTTATTTATAAATATATTAATGAATGATATGGTATAGGTTTCATATTGATAAAGAAATGACTGACAAGAGATCAAGTAACAAAAATGCTGATAACACATCAAGAAAAGAGAAAAAAAGGCAAGTTCTTTGTAAATTCTTTATAAAAAATATTCTTTTTGAACTATATGTAAGTTTAACTAATATGTATTGTTTACTGTGTATCATACAGAGCCACAAAATGACAAAGTTTGATAAGATTATTTCTGATCTAGGACCAGAAGAGCATAAAATCTTGATGGAAAAATTTCAAAAGGATGAATCAGGTGAATGAAAAAATACTATCGATCCAATATGAGTTTCTTTTTTTAATTATCATTAATAATATACTTAAAATTTTTAGATAACATGTGTCAAACAGTCTATTAATTCACATATGTTTAATGCTATACAAGAACCAACAACTCAGAAAAGGAATGTTGTTCTAAGAAAAGAAAAAAAATAGAACATGCAAATGAAAATGAATTGCTCCTTAGGTCATCTGGAGTGGTGCTGGAAGTTAACGAAAGGGGGAAATTTTTTTACAAAATTTTGAGGGATCTAGTGGAACGAATGTATAGACGTTATTTCCACTTACAATACAAAAATCAATCCAATGATTCCAATAACCAAATTTTATCTAAACTACAGGAAGAGTTTCCAGAGAATTGGTCAATGAGACATGTCAGACTTTTAATAGAAAAAATGTACGACAACAAAAAAGAAGGAATGAAAAAGTAATATTCCTTTAAATGTTTGTCTAGAATTATTTATAAATGTCACTTTTGTTATATTTACTTTTCAGATATCAATATAAAAATTAAATATTTTATTGTCATGTTACATTTTCAGGAAGATTATGAAAATCTCAAAAGATGAAAGCGTTGATATCATAAATATGCCAGTAGGAATGTCCAAAAAGGTGTACAAGGAGATGGTCAAAGAAATGGACAAAATTGCATCACAGGAGGAGCCATCTCAACAACAACGTGCTTCAAATGTAATATGTAATCATTGAATTTTTCGATCATTAGGTACAATAAATAAACAATTTAGCATTAAATATTAATTCTCAAGAATTTTCTTGCAGAAAAGAAAAGAAAATGGAACCCATTCAGCACATAAAACAGGACGACAAGGAAGAAAATGGTTGATATCTAAGTTTGTGAGTAATTGTTACTTCCTTATAACAACTTAACTAGATTTCATTTTTGTATTTTTTAAGTTGTTTTATAAAAATCATCATTGAATGTCTTCAAACAGGTGCTAACATACAAAGAAGAACCATCAGACGAATTGATTGAAATTGGGTTAAATATGGGTTGTGAGTATATGTTGGCATATCATAATTTAATTGTGGAATTTGTAAGCATCTATCAATCTTGTTTTACTTAGCTCCGTCTATAATTAATAGAATAAAAACATCTTTTATATTAAATATATGATTTGTTATGGGGTATAAAACTTGCAGGAAACAAAGTATGGAATTGCGCCAACATATGAAATTTTGAAAGATGGCATGGTACATGGTTTTGAAAGAATGTGTATATTTTATGAGTCAATTGTTTCTATGGTACGTCATTTTTCTTTTCGATTTACATTGATGTATATTATTTAATATTGCAATTTTCATTATTCTCACCAATGTATATATACTCATTTTAGTTTATTTTTATGTTTGTAGATGGAAGGTGAAGAAGAAGAAAACAATCAACATTGTGAACAAAACATTCCTGAAAATAACCCAAGTCATGGAAGTAGCTCTAGCAGTGACAACAGTTCAAGCGAAGTATGATGATCACTATGTTTGGATATAAAAGCAAGGCGTTGTATTTTTTGAAATATGTCTATGAAATCAAACATTTTGTTTAATGTAATGGACATAGTGTCCCAATTGAAAGACAAAGGGATACCAATAACTGTCCCATTTTGTATGATAAGCATTGTCTTATTCATATATATTATATATCATAAAATATGTTTTAATTTATTCTATTGCGTTCTCCATTGTCATTCTCAAATGCACTAATAAAAATTTAATTCATATGAATATTGTTATGAGATATATATGTGTCGACTTTTGATGAATAATGAATTTTAAAAAACCACAATAATTATGATATGATATAACAAATTAATCCAAACGTCACATTCAAATGCATTAATAAGAATTTAATTAATATGAATATTGTTATAAGATGTGTCGACTTTTGATGAATAATGAATTTAAAACAATCACAATAATTGCACTGTCACAGATCGATGTTTCTAAAAAATACAAAATGAAAACCAGTGCATGTTAGTAACTGTACAGTGGTGCATTTGTATTAAGAAGTGCGTCGGTGCGTTTCTACAACCTATGAGCACCGAAAAAGCACCAAAACCAATTAAAAATATCGGTTTGTTTGTGCGGTACGACGCACCAGTGTGTTTATGTGTCTATACGCACCGGCACCATTGTACAATCTATGGGCACCGCACGAAAACCAATACCAATTATAAATCTCGGTGCGTTTGTGTGATACTGTGCACCGGGGCGTTTATGTGTCTATAAGCACCGGTGCATTTGTACGACCTATGGGCACCGCACGAATACCGATATCAATTATAAATATCGGTGTCTTTCTGTGATACTGTGCACCAGTGCATTTCTATACGTCTACACACTAGTGCGTTGATAAGACCTATGGGCACCGCACAAATCCCAAGACCAATTTGAACGGCCCCGTGTGTTGTATCACCAACACTACACCCGGTGCGGTTTTATACCTTAACGACCTGGTGCATTTTCCTTCGACCACCTCGGGGCACTTTTTATATGTACGCACCGATGCATTCAAGCCAAAGTAGCGCACCAATGAAAAAAAAATCCGTAATAACCTCCAAGTACCCATTTTTTTTTAGTTGTGTTGAATTTTCATTAAAAGCTCTGCCAAAACCTCTATAACCATAAACAGATGTTGTAGCAAATGTTTTTTTGACAATTTTGGCCAATTTTATAACATTAAAAACCTCCTTTATAACCTCCTCTAGAGGGTCTTTTCCTTGTAGTGATCTTCTAGAATAGAGTGAAAAGGTAGGATTAATCGAGTCTATCACCTCACTCGATGAGTGTGGTAGACATGCTACCTAGTTGGCTATCATGACGCAACATGGGCACTGTCCAATAATATTTTGCCATGAATGAGGTATGTTAAATGCAAGTGACCTTATTAGTAAAATGAGCTCAACATTCACACAGATGGAGACCAATTTGGAGGCCATTTTGAATTTGTGCCCGTCATTTTGTGAGTTGGTTTGGTCTAGGTCATTCATTCCTATTACCTTGCATCCAATAATGGCGTTAAAGCGGTCTATGGGACAACAATTTGAATTTGTGTTTCCTTTGTTGGATTTGTAATTGTCTTGGCTTATGCATGCCCATATAGTGCACCCAAAGGACCTTAGTTCTTTCACTGTCTAGCCATCTTTTAATTCCATGAGCCTGCATTCTCTTTTATTGTAGGGATTTTTAGTCTGGTTTTCTTCTCTCCCAACCATGGTCAGGTAGAGAGATCACTGCTATCAAGGTAGTGAAAGTCGGAGAGGGTTTGGTGACTCCCAAGCTAGAATGAGGGTTGTCACTTCAACTTGGTTGTTTAGAGAGAAATTCACTACTATCATTCAAGAAAAACTAAGAAAAAGAAATATATAAAAATTCATAATTGTTAAAAGACATCAGGGATTAGGTGCCTAACATGGGCCACATTTTAGACGTACATTACACAATACTTTAATTAACATGAGGGCCGATGAAATTTATATCACCATAAACATTATAATTAATAATAAAATCACTTGTCTTTTAATGTCTTGAAATTTATCTCACTAAGCAACTTTTTATGAAAACCATAAAATACCATTCTTGATATCATAGTGAATAATTCTATTAATACTTGTATTTATGGTGACACTAAAATGAACATGTTCTACCTACCATTTAATATTTTAAAAAGACTAAATTAATGATAAGAAGATTCAGTGATTTAGAGCAAGAAAGAGGACAAATTTGGAGTTACCTTCGAACATAATTTGCATCCCATTTGACATTAAAAAAAAGAGAGACTAGATTAATGATAAAGAGGGAAGATTCAATAATTTAAAGCACGAAAGAGGACAAATTTAACTTTACCTACTGGACAACAACACAATGAAATAGCGTGTTAGATTTAAAGTTGTGAAAATATGGTTAATATAAATATTTACCTAAAATAATTCTTATGAAAATATTTTAATTATTATTATTTATATAAAATTTTAATTTAAAAAATCAATAGATAATTATAACAATATTTTACATTTCATTTTATTTAAATTAAATAATATATAAATTTAATTAATAATTATATTAATAGTATCGAAGTACTAATTAAAAAAATCTAGAATACTTTTTTGAAAACAATAATTCATTTTATTAAACCAATTGGATTCTTTATTTATTTTCGGAAAATGTCCACTGACAAACCAGAAACGATAAAAAGTAATGAAAATAAGAGTACAAACTATTAAAAAAAAGCAATGAAAGTAATAATTATGTTTAATTTTCTATTTGATTTAGTAGGATAGCATGGCTAAGTATTATTACTTGGAATAGTTTTAATAGTTTATTTTTTCAATCATGTTAAGTTATACATAATGTTTTAAATAATAATAATAAAAAATAAATTGAGATTTTTAATTATTATAAAAATTCTCATTTAAAATCTAATGCTTTACATCATAAAATGATAATTTTTTATTATTAAATTTATTTAAAATTTTTAAATAATAATATTTTGATTTTAAAATGTGTTTTTATAATTTTATATTAATAAAAATTTACTCATTAAATACAATTTAAATTTCAAAATGTTTAGTGAAAAATTCACACAAAAAGAAAAAGTTATAATAATAAATGATATAATTTTGTTATACGATAATAAGAATAATATTATATTAAATAGAGAGGTAAATATAACTCAAAAAATAGTAATATTTCATTTTGTACCCAAGTTTGTAAAAGGAAGATTATTTTATGTAAAATAGGTATTTGAATGTTTAAATATAAGTTCTATTTTATTCGTGAGTTTACGGAAAGTTTAATTGTTGATTTTCATACTAATGAAGTGAAGTGTTATGTATTCTAAGATTTAAGGTTCAAATTTTCTTGATTAACTAGTGTTTGTGGAAGGAGTGTTCGTAGGAATCTAGAGGTATGGTTGTAGCCATCAGAATTGACTCTATGTCACACGAGTACGAAACTGGCCCAATTGCTAATTCTTCTAGTGCCTAAAAAAAAAGTATTCTATTTTTCTCTCTCTCTCCTTATGTATCAATTGGTATTGAAGCTTGTATTTCTAACTTTCACAATCAAGGAAATCAGAGAGCCCTATACCCGCTATATTTGAAATTCATTGCAAAGATCTACTCTATTTAACATTTGTTGCCAATATCTAGTAGGGACAAGCTCCCTTTAGGCATCAAACTTATGGCACATATTTTAGAAAGAAAAAAAAAAGTGCTTGTAGCCATAAATTTTTTCGTAAGTGTCACACATGGATTTTCAAAAAAAAAAAATAGACTGAATAAACCTCTGTCATCAATATGGATATACAAATTAATTTTATCTAACAACAATAATAGTTTTTTAGTAATAGTATCAAAATTTCCAACAACAAAATGAGGTTATTAGTGTTGGAAACTAAGACGATATTGAGAGGGGGTGACTTAGTATTGTAATAACTTTACCAATTCAGAATTTATTTTTACTTTGTGTGAGAATAATAAGACAGTAACGAGCACTTTCAACAATAACTTAAATAACCATAATATATATTAATGTCAACAATCACAATGGAACACACAAGAACAAGTAACTTTCATAATATGCTCTTTAATTTAATCACAGGGAAAACTACAACTTGCAAATACAATGTTCTGGCTATGACTAGCAGGAAGCTACAACTTCCTAATTTATCAGCTGCAACTGACTAGAGCTACAACCCCGACTATTCTCCAACAGCCACTGGAAGGAGAACCAACCCCTAATTAGTAAGCTACAACTTGCTTTAGACACTCATTGTTCCATATTTCATCCATTTTCATACTAGGATCAATGATTGTCTTCTTTGTGATTCTAACAAATAATTTATCTCATTCACCACTTAAAAACACCTACAACAATCTCGGATTACTGTGAAACACGATACCAACACCTCGTTGTTCCAGAAGTTATGTCTAAAAAACAATGTGCTTATTCTGCTTGATCAACCTTGTCTTTTATAGATTTTTCTTATTGATAACTTTGGCTTTGAATTTGTGCATGAGGCCTTTATTTTTTCCTTTGTCCTGCTTCTCTCTGTCTCTTGGACTATGTTTTCTATTCTGGGCTTCATATCCAATTTAAACCAACTTTAACTGCCTTTTCTACCACTTAAACTGAGTTTTTTCTGCATTATGTCCTTTGTTGAAAAGTGTAACTAGGATGAGCAATATTTTATTATAGGTCAATGACTTCTTCTTGATGTCTATAGGGTTTTTTCTTCTAGTGTAATTAAGCGTCATGATTATGAAGTATCTTGTCTAAAGAATGCCTCCAAGACATTGAAGAAGAAGGGCTCATAACAACCCTCAAGACAACTCTCATTCAACGCTAGAAACGATGTGATAAATCGACTTATAATCAGTGATGAAGTCAGCCAACATGTCGGCCTAAAATTTTATTGTATGGCTAGCCTAAAAGCCAGACAATGCACTATATATATACCCCAGACAACTGTGGCTCATTAGCATCAGACAAACTGCTGATCTCTTTGTGATTTCCACAGAAACTTCGGACTGTTCTGAGGTGAAAAATGCAGATTTCATGAATCATTAAGTGTGGCTTTAAGGTGTCATGAAGTGTGGATCTCATAGGCTTAAAAGATTCAGATTTATGAGGTTATATATTGTGGATTTCTATGATATGTACAACATATAAAGGTCTGGTCTAAATACAAGTGAAAGGAAGTAAAAGATGCAGATTGTCCTGAAGTAAATCTGAGTTTGAATTTGGACTATAAGTCAAGAATCTGTGCGGGCTTAGGTCAAAAAGAAGAAATGATATATCTAAGATATCATAGCATGATGTAACCTAAATTAAATGTGAATTTAGGACAATAGTTGACTGTGTTAAAGTATTGTATGAATGCATAGTCAGTTTGAAAGAAAGTGCAAGATTGAATTAGAGACCGAGTTCTCTAAAGTTGATGCAAGCTCAGTGTAAGTTGGTGCAGGAATGAAATATCAATGTTGGAGGAATATTTAGAAGCAGTGACAAGGTCTTGGAAGCATTCAAAGGTCAGGGTCTGAATCTTGGTCATGGTACTTGTCATTTGAATATCTATAAGAAGAATTTCTTACGGGTTTTCCTCTCCAAGAGGGAGAGTTTTTGCCCTGGCTCTAGGAGCCTAATTTTTCTGTCTCATGTATTTTGATAATTTACTTGATGAAAGATAAAATAAGATAAATAAGAGAAGACATAAGTAACTCAAGTAAGCTCACAAGTAATTATCAAGAAGAGAATTTGAATTAATCACCATCTCTCCAAATTATGAACATGGAATCAGAGCTAAGGTGCTGAACACATGGGCAACTTGAAAAAGAATACACTCCAGGAAGCAAAGATCAAACTTTGGGTTGAAAAGTCAAATCAGTTTGCAAGGAAGACTCTCAAGATATTTCAAGAAATATATTCTATCTCATTTAAATGATAAAATCATTCAAGAAAATAATCTTTGCCATCAAAATTTACATTCGAGACATTGTTAGAAGAGGACATTATCTTTTGAAGATATCCTTTATCATCAAGGATTCAAGATCACCTACAGTGGAGATTTCAATCTTAGAAGAAGCTCCTGACTTCATCTTCATCAAGGAAGGTGCAAGCCACTCTACTCAAGTAAGTATCTATGACCTTACTTAAATATGTCAATATGATTTATTGTAAAGAGAGCAACAAGCTGGTTGGGTCATCAAATTTTAGTGCATGGAAGAAGAGGACAGATTTGAATTTAATTGAAGACGAAGTTATGGACTACATTGAAGGATCTACAATTCAACCACCAAAATAATATTCTCTGGCTCATGCCAAGTACATGAAGGGAAAAATCACAACCCAGAGGATTCTCATAGAATCCCTTAAGGACTCACTCATTCCCTATGTATCAAAACTAAAGTCTGCTAAAGAAATATATGAGAAACTGGTGGAGCTATTATTTGTGAGTATTGCGGGATAAGAAATCTCTCTAAGAAAATAACTATATAAAATGAAATTTTCAAGAGAAGAAGGAATCACTTTATAATTTATGAGGATTTATAAATAAGAGATCAACTGCAGGAACTGGGAGAAGTAATTTCTGACACTGAGATGACTATAGTAGTGTTGAATTCTCTACCAAAAGAATGGGGAAACTTCACTTCAAGTTTATACGGGAAGAAAGAAGCCACACCATTCCATGATTTATTGTCTCTATGTAAAAGAGGAAAAAATATTGAAAGCCAAAGCTGATACAGGATCAAGTGAAGGGAAATAAGCCTTTGTAACAATATCTAGGAGGAAAGGAAGATTTGGAAAATTCGGTCCTCAGAATAGAAGAAGGAATATGGAAAAATCACAATGATATGGATGTAATGAGCTTGGGTATTATAAAAGAGATTGTCCTAAATCTGAAAAGGACAAGAGAAAAATGGAAGGAGACCATGTCTCAAATATGAGGGAAGAACCTGATGCAAAGAAATCTAAGAAAGAAGAAGCGAAAGATCTCTATTATGATTGAGATCGTATTCCTCTTTAAGTGATTTCTATTGGTTGTAAAATAGTATGATAAGAAGAAATGTATATTGATGCCATAAAAGCATGGTAGGAGCTCTTCGTGAAACAACTCTGGGAAAACCTCTATGATAACATTACTAATGGAAGGAAGTCATCAAGATCAAGGGTCATCATGGAAACTGGTGTTGACATTTTCTAATGGATTTCTCTATGAATTCATTGATTAGAAAGAAAGCAGAATGGTTTCATCAAGAATTCTATGCTACAAAATTCTGGGATGTGATGACATATTGATGAAGGAAGTCAAGGGAATGAAGCTCTTCATCCTAGTAAAAATGCTACAGGATGACTCAAATGAAAAAGGTATGAGGTATATATATATATTTATATGCTAACACTGGATGTTGTGAAGTCATGTCATATGATTGCAGGTAATAGACTTCTATATTTGGAAGTATGATCTATGGAGTAGGATCTCTCGGTGCACTGACTATTGAAACCAACATTGTATATATCCTCATATGGAATATGAGGTGGTTGTATATGAACAAGGAAATGTAAATTGGAAGTTCCTGGGAATGAATATGTGTAGAAGGGAAGAGATCATGAAGTGCAACCATGTCAAGAGGCAGTTATCATCCAGAAGCCAAGAAGATGTGACTAGAATATCTCCTGGGAGGATATGTAGACTTTGATAAAAGTCTGCTAAAGAAGAAGACCCTTAACAAAACATATCATTAGGAGATGTGTAAATCTGAATAAAGGATGTCGATGCCTACAAGAAGATGTCATGGTGAAATATCATCACTGAGGTAACTTTTGTTTTAAAAGTTCATTCCTATATGTTTATTTGTATGAATTTGTGTAGGGATGCTAATAATGAGAAAGGATGTAAGATCCTTGAAGATGATTCGAAAGAAAGCAACATGGCATAAAAGGTGGACCAGATAAGAAAGATAGATGAATCACTTTTTGGTAGATGACATGACTCATGAATGAAAGTGATGGATGGTCTGTGCCCTATGGAGCTAAAGTTGAAGATTCCTCAATATCAAAATCCATGACATCGAGGGGAGGAATTTTTCATGAGCAGCTAGGTGTCTCACCATTACTGTTGCAGGTCCTTGATTGAGAGGGAGCCTGGTGACAAGTTTCTTGCAGGAAGAAACTGGGTAATTCCTAAGAATGAGCTTAGGTACATTCCTTATACACGAATGAGTACATTCCCTTGTGGAATAGGTCCTCCCTAGCTGAGAGGGAGATATAGACACATCATTCTGGTCTTCACTTGGGAAGACTTGAATGGAGGACTGGGTAATCATCTGGCATTCGATACTCTTTGAGAATGTGTTAGGGAATTCAAGATAAGAGTAGTTGGGGACCAATATTCTTTGAGGGCTAGCTACCCAAGAGAAGAATAGTCCAATAAGGTCATACTTTGGGAGCACCCAGGTGGAGTATGTACCTTGGAGAGACAATGACTATGGTTTTTATAAGTCATGTGTCTCACCAAAATTGTAGCCCATTGTATCATTGAGAGATAGGGCTATTAGTCAAGGCCTTTCACTAGGACAATGCTGGTTGATATGATGCTATATAGATGTGATTACCAATCCGATTCTTCTTATGAGATTCTTCAGTTTGAAAGTGACCATGTACATGTATCAATACCTCCCTAGTTAAGAGGGAGTGTTGAAAAGCGTAACTAGGATCAGTCTTCATATTGACTATGTAATTATGAATTTATGTAAAGAAGAAGACAAAGATAATAGACGTATTTTGTTGTACTTGCTTCATGGGTTTCATGAGCACGATTTTATTATAGGTTAATAGACTTCTTCTTGATGTCTATAGGGTTTTGTCTTCTAGTGTAATTAAGATTCATGATTATGAAGTATCTAGTCTGAAGAATGCCTCCAAGACCTTGAAGAAGAAAGGATCATAAAATCCCTCAAGAAAACTCTCATTCAATGTTGGAAATGATGTGGTAAATCTACTTATATTTAGTGATGAAGTCGGCCTACATGTAGGCCTAATATTTTATTGTATAGTCGGCCTAAAAGCCATAAAGTGCACTGTATATATACCCCGGAAAACTGTGACTCATTAGCATCAGACAAACTGCGGATCTCTCTGTGATTTCCACAAAAATTGTGGACTGTTCTGAGGTGAAAAATGTGGATTTCACGAATCATTAAGTGTGGATTTAAGGTGTCATGAAGTGCGAATCTCAGAGGATTAAAAGATGTGGATTTATAAGGTTATAAATTTTGGATTTCTCTTATATGTACAGTGTATAAAGGTTTGGTCTAAATACAAGTGAAAGGCAGTAAAAAATGTGGATTATCCTGAAGTAAATCTGAGTTTGAATTCAGACTATAAGTCAAGAATCTGTGCGGACTTAAGACAAAAAGAAGAAAGGATATATCTAAGATATCATTGCATGATGTAACCTAAAGTGAATGTGAAGTTAAGACAATATTTGACTGTGTTAAAGTATTTTGTGAATGGATAGTCAGTTTGAAAGAAAGTGCAAGGTTGAATTAGTGTCTGAGTTCTCTAAAGTTGATGCAAGCTCAGTGCAAATTGGTGCAGGAATGAAAGATCAGCGTTGGAGGAAGATTTAGAAGCAGTGACAAGGTCTTGTAGGCATTCATAGGTCAGGGTCTGATTCTTGGTCATGGTACTTTTCATTTGAATATTTATAAGAATAATTCCTTACGGGTTTTCCTCTCCAAGCGGGAGAGTTTTTTCCCTGGCCCTAGGAGCCTAATTTGTGTGTCTCGTGTATTTTGATAATTGACTTGATGAAAGATTAAATAAGCTAAAGAAGAGAATACATAAGTAACTCAAGTAAACTCATAAGTAATTATCAAGAACAAAATTTGAATTAATCACTAGCTCTCCAAATTCTCGACATCCATTTTACAAAATTCAACAGTGTGCTTGCTAGTTTTATCTGCAGTTAATATGACTTAATTGTCAAATTTCACTGCAAAACTATTAGTTCAGTTGTATTTAGCTTTTAGCCCCTTTCCCTCAACCCTTTACCTATTTTGTAGCCCATAAAATGGTCTTTGCAACCTTTGGCTAACTTATTGGGTGTTAAGCCTTTTTTTATTCCTCTTGAGGGCCTTTTTCCCATGTTAACGACTTCGCACCATTGAACTCACCTCTACGCGAGGCGACCAAGTGCCAACCCAAAGGAAAACGCTTAGTTGTGCCAAGAGCCTCCACGACTCTTTATTTCCTCCATGACATTTATTTCTATGCGAAACGGAACAGGTTTGGGGCTTATCATGTAGCCCTCTATATCTCGACGCATACGCTTGTGTGCACCACAGTAACCCTCCAGGGTCTCTCTTCCAAGTTTACATGTCCCATGGTGATCGCCCGACTCCTATTTCATTAGTTGTTGCTTCTATCAACAAGCCGACATGTCCCAACACTTTCTGCCAAAAAAAATATCTTGTGCACCATTTTAAATCTTATGCGTTCATTCTATCGGGATGACGTCACCAAGGGCACCTGGCACCTCCTTATCGGTGACACGTGTCACCCGAAAATGGTCCCTTTGGGTGCCCAAAAACTATGAAAATGAATGACACGAGTCCATCACCTATTGGTTGGAGTTGAGATCACTATCCTCTGTTGTGTGAGCCACCACCTATTTTGTTGTCAAAGAGGAGAGAGAAGGTCCTTTGAGGCCTGTTTTGCCACCATTTCCTTTATTATTATTATTATTTTTAATTTTTATTATTATTATTATTAATTTTATTTATTTATTTATTTTATTATTATTTATTTATTTATTTTTATTTATTTTAAATATTTTTATTTTTTATTTATTTAATTATTTATTTTATTTATTATTATTTTTATTTATTTATTTATTTTTATTTTATTTTATTTTATTTATTTATTTTATTTTATTATATATATATATTATTTTATTTATTTTTCTAAAAACCACCGGGTTCAAGAATTCCCCTCAACACCACTCCTGTGGGTTTTTTTAGTGTTCAAAGGGGTGACCCTAGAGTGGATTTCCACAATTCATATACACGATGAATTGTGCCTGAAACCACCCCACAATATCACCAAGACCTCTGTCTCTGGTGCTGTCGAGAAGTTGTCACGTAGCCTAACGCTTAACCATGTGCACTCCAAACAAACTTCTCGGCTACCTTCATTTGTCCAGCCTGTACTTTGGGCTTCAATACTCGCTCACCATTGGACAATGCTTAGTTGTCATGTCCCGACGATTGTCACTCGGTCGCTTAGACATAGGTGATGTTAGCCAACCTCCGGGGTGAATCCTCTGGGGTATGACTGTCGAGATGGCATCATCTTGTTCATCCTCTCCCGGTCGCTTAGGCTTAGGCACTAAAATTATATTGCTGGGGTATTACCACCGGGTGGGTTCCATCTTCCTGTCAACCTTTTGTCGCCACATTTTCCCAAAGCTCTCGCTTAGAGGCTCCACCAATCT
This sequence comes from Pinus albicaulis, assembly GCA_034641835.2. Lineage (NCBI taxonomy): Eukaryota > Viridiplantae > Streptophyta > Pinopsida > Pinales > Pinaceae > Pinus > Pinus albicaulis. The sequence continues at coordinate 892,403,696 of CM076577.1, read as the reverse complement.
TGGTTGTTCTGCCAACTTTGGCTGTGCGCCAAGGGTTCTCCATCCGTTGCTAACTTTGTTATATTTGACTTGGGTTCACTAAGCTTTGACTGGCACTATCTTATGATCCAGGAGGCCATTTTAGAACTTCCACATATGACTATAAATTTATTTCAGAGCTCTATCCATCTAAGTGGTTTCCATCTTCATTTGAGATGGTATGGTGCTCCAAAAATGCCTCCAAATCCACGACACTAATTCTAATCATTTTCCCTTCTTGTGTGCTTGGAACCTTCTCCTTGAGGAATTTATTTGACACCTGAGCCTCTTGCTACCACCTACCATCATTAAACACTTTGTTTACATCACCTTGTTTCCATAAATGACAACATATCTCAAAAATCTCCCCCTTTGTCTTGGATGGAAACACCAAAATAAAACAAAACAAATTTTTATCTTATAGAAAATCCCTTAGAAAAACATGAGTGTTTCTCCCCCTAAGATAAAATTTTGTTGTTGTAGTATTGTTGATGGTCTTGATGTTGTGTTTGTTATGCTAGATCTAGTTTTATTACCATCTTTCACACCATTTGTGTTTGACCACTAGATCACTCCCCCTTTGAAATCAATGTCAAAAGACACCATCATGCTCCCCCTGTCACCATACTCCATATTTCATGTTGATCCTTGTGGACCTGGTAGCTTCACCAATATATGCTAAAAAAGTATATGAGTGGCCTTGCCTCCTCTTAGAGGAGGATCTAGTGAAGGGAGGAAAAATGAATGACCCCCAATATTTTCCTCAAGTACTCAAACTATTCTCTAGGGAGTACCTTTGTAAAGATATCAACAACTTGTTCTTTTGTGGGAACATACTCAAGCTTCACAATCTGGGTTGCAACTTTCTCCCTCAAGAAATGATACTTGATGGGGATATGTTTGATCTTAGAGTGAAATACTAGATTCTTTGACATGTTGATTTCACTTGTGTTGTCACAAATAATGGGGATCGACTAATCATAAAACACGTGTACATCTTGCAAATTTTTCTTGATCCAAAAAAATTGAATACAACAGGATGTTGCTCCAATATATTCCACTTTAGCTATATATAAGGAAAAAAAAGATTGATTTTGGATCAACCATGAGACTAAATAGTCTCCAAGAATGAAAGCACCAACACTTGTTCTCTTTCTATCATCCACATCACCTACCCAATCAACATCAGTAAAAATAGTAAATGAAAAGTCTTTACCTCTTGGGTACCATATTCCACAGTCCATTGTTTCTCTGAGATATATGAGAATTATTTTGGCTGCAAGGAGATGACCTTGTCTAGGAGTTTCCTGAAATCTTCCAACTATTGAAACAACTTGCATGATGTCTAGCCTCGAAGCTGTCAAATACAAAAGGCTTCCAATAATGTATCTATATAATGTCTAGTCCTCTTTTGGAGATTCACCCATATTACTAATATTTCTACCTATCACCATTGGATTTCTCACTAAAGAGCACTCTTCCATGCCAAATTTATTTAGCACTTCTTTGAGATACTTGCCTTGAGAAATAAAATGCATTTAGGGGTATGCACTATCTACAATCCAAGGAAATATGATAGCTCTTGAAGCATGGACATCTCAAATTTTTCCTTCATATCAACTGCAGATTCATTGTTCATCAAATCTAAATTTATTTCAAAGATGATACCATCAAAATATACCACCACCATAATGATTTTTCCATCCTTTTCTTTGACAGATATTTTTGTCAGCTACTCCTCTTTTAAATCCACACTTGAATAGGTAGTTGTCTAGCTTTGAATACCAAGTCCTAGGGGCTTACTTGAGGACATACAATTCCTTCTTATGCCTGCAAACATAGTCAGGTTTCTCTGTCAACTGAAAACCTTATGGATACTCTATATAAACTTCCTCTTGTAACTCTCCATTGAGGAAAGCATATTTTACATCCATTTGATAAATTTTTATTTTTTTACAACAAGAAAATGAAAAAAACTTTATGATTGCTTTTATTATGGAAACAAGAGAAATAGTTTCATCATAATCTAATCCATCTATTTGAGCATAAATTTTGCACACCAACCTGGCATTGTTTCTTATCACTTTTCCACGAGAATTAAACTTATTCTTGAATACCCACTTTGTTCCAATGAAATTCTTGTTTACGGGTCTTGGAACAAGTTCCCAAGTATGGTTTTTCTCTATCTGGTCCAATTCTTCATTCATCGCCTTTAGCCAATGTTTATATTGACTGACTTGAACAATATTCTTTGGCTCCTCAATGGATAATAGTGTAACATGTGACTGTTTGAGGGAATCCTGCAACCTCCTTCTTTTCTGCACTCCAGAATTTAATTCACCAACAATTTGATCAATTGGATGGTGTTTTTGTACATACTTGGGGGATCTCTTGGTTGAGGATTAGAGGGATATTCCTCGCTTTCTTCTGCATTTTCCTCATCATTATCATCACCAATGCTTACTGGTCCATCAATGCTGGATCTTCCGAGTTATTTCACTTCTTGATCATCGTGCTCATATACCTTTGCATCGATGTAGTCAATGCTTCCTTTGCTAACTTTGTTGTAACATCTCTAACCTTTTTTGTTGTACGAATAACCCAAAAAATTCTTTCATATGATCTGGCATCGAATTTCCCAAGGTTCTCATCATTTCTTTTGATTTAGCATCTGCTGCAATTTTTTTTGAATTGTTTGACTGTTGTTGGTCTGCCACACCAAAAATCATATGTACTTTTATCACTATTGGGTCTAAAATGATCCTTTTTTAGAATAACCACTGCTATATGAATTTTCCCTACCCAAAACATTTGTTGAACATTCTTTTTTGTCATCTTTTTTGTAGCTAATTGTTGCACTGACATGTTTGCTCTCTCTGCAATACCATTTTGATGGGGAGTCTCTGTTATGGTAAATTGTCTCTTAATGCCATTTGTCTTGCATAATTCATCAGATTATTTTGAAGTGAACTCACCTCCATTGTCTAACTTGATGATTTTGATTTTTCAATTTGTTTTGTTCTCAACCATGGCTTTGAACTCTTTGAAATTCACAAAATATTTATATTTTTCCCTATGGAAGGAAACCAATATCATCCTGTTGAACTCATCGATTATTAGCATCAAGTATAGCTTGCCTATGGGTGACTGCATTCTAGATGGTCCACACAAATCCATATGTACCAGTTTCAATGGTTTTACTCAAGAGTTTTCCTTTTCCTTAAAAGGAAATCAAGCTTGCTTTCCTAGATGAAAAGATTTGCAAATAATGTTCTCTAGTTTTAAAATCCTGGGAAGGTCCTTGATTGCATGTTTTTTGCTAAGCTTGACAATATGGTCAAAATTCAGATGTCCAAGCTTTTTGTGACACAACAAACTCTCATCTATATTTGATAAGAAACACCTTTCAGCTTTTCTTTCAACACATAGACATTTTTTCTTGTTCTTACATCCTAAAAAACTATTTCTCTTGTACCCGTGGACTTGATTTGAAAATTTTTAGCTTTGAAAATGACATCATAGCCTTGATCACACATTTTAGAAACACTCAATAGATTATGTTTTAGCCCATCAACATATAAAACTTCCTTTAATTTATATTTTCCATTTGAGATATTAACCACTCCTTTTGAAATTATTTTGTCTAGAGCATTGTTACCAAAGGTCACATTACCTGTGTCAACATGCTTACAAGTGAGAAACTTACTTCTATGATCTGGATCTTGGGGAGAGGCCCCCAAGATCTGAAAAATCAGAATGCCAACAAAATGAGAGAACACAATAAATAAACCACAAATAATTTTTTTATTAAAACAGAGAATAACTACAGAAGCTACATTGTGGTGTACAATCTCCCCTTTTACAATATGCAACTTGTTATTTATAACATTTTTTAGTTATAATACCATAGGTTAATTCCATGGGTGGGTAAATACCATGGGTGAATGAATACCATGGGAATATGTCACCTACAATACCATGGGTGGATAAATACCATGGGTGAAGAATACCATGGGTGGATTCAATTTACAATACCATGGGTAAAGTCCATGTGTAGATAAATACCATGGGTGGATACATACCATGGGTGAATGAATACCATGGATAGATGTCACTTACAATACCATTGGTGTAGGCCACTTTCCATTCGGATCATTCCTCCCTCCTTAAGAAGAAATGGTCCCCATTGTGTGAAGTTCCCTCCTGAGAAGCCTTTGTTGAATATGAAGAATCACTGAAGAGAAGGGTTTTGTGTGGTTAACCCATAACCATGGTGAATGAAGATCCGAGGATAGAGATACCTTATAATTCTTGTGACCAGCTGTGATACTAAAATGTGCAGCCTAGAAAATGTACTTCGATGAAGTGTGGGTTTGTGGATGACCCATAACCATGAAAAACGAATATCCTAGGATAGAGATACCCTGTAATTCTTGTGACCAACTGTGATGATAATAGTGTGTGGCCTAGAAAATGGACTTTGATTAAGTGTGGGTTTTTAGATGACCCAAAACCATGAAAAATGAATATCCAAGGATAGAGATACCTTGTAATGCTTGTGACCAACTGTGATACTGACAATGTGGGGCCTATCATGGTCCCCATTGCGTGCATAGCCTCCATGAGATAGGGAAATTTATGTTGAAACTAGTCCCTGGTGAAGGAGTTAGTCTATTTTGAAGTGAACGTAGCTTGCGGTGGGGTCCAGAGAGTTGCTCATTCTAGAAATGTAACCAAAATGTGTCACCCACATGGAACTTGTGTGGCACTTGATGTTGATCCTGGCGTTGCTTTTATTTGGCATTGGATTTCTCCAATATGTCATGGACCTGTTGGCGAACGTCAGATAATACACATGTGGATTCTGTCTGTGTGGTCGCATGAAGTATGGAAACATCAGGTAGCGGCGCACCTGCGTTCAGATCAATGGAGTGCTTGACCTAACAATGTAGAGGAACCTTCGTGGGTGAGGAGAAAACTTCCTTGTATTCCTCCACAACTTTGTCCATTTTTTTTTGTCGTGTAGTGGAGCTATGTTTGGTGGTTGTGGCCATAATATTCTTCTTGCCCTATGGGCGAATTGTAATGAAAACAAATTTCCTAGTTTGGGAAATAATCTTACTGTGTTTCTTTGCAATGATCAAAGAGATGGCGGGAGGCGGTACTACCTCTGATATCCTATCCAACTTATTTTCCAAAGTAATAATAATAGAATGAGGTCTAGACTCATACAAAACATGTTGCTTCCACAAGTATGGTTGGCCCAATAATACATCATACATGTCAAGAGGAGCAACATCACACAGTACCTCATCTGTGAAGGGCTTGATGTTGTACAGAATGTGGCACTGTTGGCTGACGTGAAGATATCTTCCTTGGTGAAGCCACGTGATGGTATATGTTTGCGGGTTTGTTGTGGTCAGTAGGCCAAGCTTCTTCACGACCTCTGTTGAAATGAGGTTCTTTTAGCTTCTACTTTCGACAAGGAATTTCAGTGGAGAAACCTTCACCCACATCTACAAATGGAAGAGGCACTTCCCCTCCTGTGGATCCTCGGGATCCTCCCTCTGGAACTTGGTGGTGGAAACAATGGCACTGTGATCCACATCAATGATCTACTTCCCTTTGTCATTCCCCTTGTCTGGTTCTGACTCAAAATCATAACATGCATCTGATTAAGATCCCTTTAGTTTAGCCACCAGCGACTGTTTGGTCCAACACTCGCTTATGTTGTGAGTGGAGTTGTTATGAAATTCACACCACTTCCCTATGTCATTATTTAGCTTTGTGGTGTTGTTATGAGTCACTCCGCTTTGGCTTTTCCCCTTGTTCTGTGGTTCGAGGGTGCCTTTCCCTGGATTTAGATTTGGAGATCCAAAGTCTTGCTTATTTTGCTTAAATTTCTGCTTGATCTTAGTGGCATATCGATATGCAATTCCAAGCGAGGTAATTTCGTGGAACTCCATTTCCCCCTGAATGTATCTGTGAAAACAAATATCATACTTGAGCACCAAATTTATGTTTGAATATTTAATAGCCAATTTTGTTCGTAGGGTATGGAACAAATTCGTCAGCTCATGCACATCTTGATCCCTTTGTTGCCACAGCATGGTCCATTGGATGTACTTCTTCTCATAGCTCCCCACGGGCTACTATTGTTCCTTGATGCCATCTTGGAACAAATTCCAAGTGGGTGTGACCGAGAATAGAGAGGGTTCCCTGTCATCCTTTTGCTCACAATAGTTTTCCCACTAGTATTTGACATGGGGGGAAGCTTTGAGGAGTGAAAAAGTAATCTTTTTTCGATCAGAGAAATCATGGATCGAAAAATACCCTTCCAGAAAATTCAACCATCTATCCACGAAGTCTGCATCTATCTGGCCTTCAAATATAGGAATGTCGAAGTTGACTTGTACCTTGAAAGGAGTGGCACCTCCAGAGTGGCTGATTGATGTAGATGCACTGTCGATGGGCAGTCATTAAAGGATCTAGGCAAATTTATCCATCATCATATTCCTTTGTTTCTCGAGGGCCTCCTCAAGCAATATTTTGATAGGATCTCATGCTCTCTCGTCTTTCTTTTATTCTACCATGGGAGGTCGTCAGGTTTTGCGAGTCTAATATTGAAAAGGTTCAACCAGATCGAGCCTTAACTCCTTATACCTCGACCTCGTTGGGGACATGCAAAGAAAGATCGAGAAAGAGTAGACCACGCTAATACCACTGATCTGGATCTTGTGGGGAGGCCCCCAAGATCTAAAAATTTTAAATGCCAACAAAATGAGAGAACGCATAGTAAACAAACCACAAAGATTTTTTTTATTAAAATAGAGAATAACTGTAGAAGCTACATTGTGGTGGATAGTCTCCCCTTTTACAAGATGTGACTTGTTACTTATAAAATTTTTAGTTACAATACCATAAGTAAATTCCATGGGTGGGTAAATACCACGGGCGAATGAATACTATGGGTGAATGAATACCATGGGCATATGTCACTTACAATACCATGGGTGGATTCCATTTACTATACCATGGTTAAATTCCATGTGTGGATGAATACCATGGGTGCATACATACCATGGGTGAATGAATACCATGGATAGATGTCACTTACAATACCATGGGTGTAGGCCACTTTCCATTCAGATCAAAAGTGGAGTGGTGTCATTCTATTTACAAGCGCAAGTAAGGATTGAAAAGGTTTCTTGTAATTTTTTCTTTCATATTTCGCATAATTTAATTTCAGGAATGGAAGTAGGGTTTGTAGGGATAAATACAGAATCTTTGGCATTTCCTATGCTATGCCTCAAAGATTTCATAGACCTGGTTTTCAAATTAAATGTTGAGGAATTTAATTACAATTTTGGCACCCAAAAATTTTAGAAACTTTTTACAGAATTCAAATTTTATTCCTGAAACGAAAATTATGACAATTTTCCCTAGGTCGCTCGTTTGAGACTGAATTTTGGAGCCTGAAAAAACCCTAAATTCCCCGGATCATATCTCTGAAAATATAGTGAACCAAGATATGAAAGTTTTACATGACATTCACCAAGATTGTGCCTCCCCATAGTCAAAATTTCAGCATCTAAAGCATCATAGAAAAATGTTATAGAAAAAATTCCAAGATAGCATGTTTGAAGAAGAAAAACCCTAGAATCCAAAGCTCTGATACCAAATGTTATGTAAACAGCTGACAAAGTAGAAGAAAATATAGATAAACTATTTAAAATTATCCTCTTTTAGGGAGAAACCTCCTTTACATTACATAAATGAGCAATTCTTGGATAATACAAATACAATACCTCCTTTCTATATATAGTAGTCTAAGGGGTCATGATATAATCAGAGCCTGCATAACAATAATAATGTTAGGGAACAAAAATAAAAATAGTGGGCTTCTATGGGGCACAATAATAACAATATGGGGACTACATGGGCACAACAATAACAATAAGGGGGATATACTAAAAATAAAAATAAGGGTCTAAACTACTATTATAGGGACCTAACACAGATAAGTATGAGATCCCTATGTTTATATATGTGATTATTACCTGTAGATTTTATGTTCATCATGTGTTTAATGAAATGCATGCCATGGTTTGTCCTAGTTAGGTCAATTTATTATCTAAGTTTGTATGGAATGATTTTTCCATGTGTCATTTATCATTTCTGATAGTTTTATTAAGTTCTAGGCAGTGGCCTGGGGACTAGCCCTGAAAAAATGCCTCAGATCTCATGGTCACGGGCATAGAAGTGGGTGAAAAATATTGTAGTTGCTCCCTTGAAGGCTTATGTATGCGACTAGAGGGTTATATTTGAATTCAAGAACTAGTGTGCCAACATTTGGGAGTCCAAGTCAGAGAAAAGAGGCTTAACTTAGGGTTTGGGCACCTCAAAGGGTGGTTTAGCCCTTGGGGGTCTTGTAGCTCTTGAGGGAAGTCAATAAGGTTTTGGTTTTATCGATTCCACTTCCTTTAGGTGATCTAGGAGGTTGAGTCATATCATAGTAACTCTTCATCACATATTTACCCTGGTGGATCGATGAACTTAGTTAAGTGTGGGAGGAGGGTGTTATAAAGTGGTAATGGAGCATGGTTCAATCCTTATACTGGCTGGGAGGAATGTGTTTGTCATAAATGCATGTATGTTGTATATGTTCTTGTTATGTATTCATGGTGATGCCCATTGTTACAATTGTGTTTTCATGTATAAGTTGAGGATGTTGTTGTTGGGATGTGTTTGTCATGAATGCATGTTGGTTTTATATGCATTTTTTATGCATGTTAGTGTATATATGTTTGTGTGTGTGCATTTTCATGGTTATGGTTGTCGTGCATGAGGTCATGGTATGCAATTGGTATTTTCAAGCATGATGTTGATATATTTTTATGATTATGACTATACATGTATCAAGTGAATCTAGTTGATCTTGCAGACAAGATATCCTCCCCTAAACTATACTGAGGTATGCTAGTTATGTTTATATTTGGTTATCTAACATGGTATGTTTACAGGAAGAAGATCAAATATGACTTGCAAAATGGTGGATTATAGTTCATGAGACTCTCCTTACAAATAATATGAGGAGCATGGTGATTAGTACTCCTCTCACATAGCAACACTTTGAGATGTTTAAAGGAAAAAATAAGAAGTTTTAAAGTAGATAATGAGAGAATCATTTAGTCATAAGAGAGACTTTCCAGGGCACAAGAGAAAAAAGAAGATTTCAATGTAGTTATCCTTCAGAGTTTTTTAGACTTGCAGAGACAGGGGTAGCTTAGATTCATTCATGGATCAGAAGACATGACTAATGGAGCATATGGTAGAAGATCTCATGATGGGCAAAAGTCAGACAGGGATGATACTATCAAGGATGGCAGATTATTGGATACACCTAATAGAAAAGGAAGTGGGCATGTGATTTACTCTAGTTCTTGTTCAAACAGGTATAACGTTCATCATTGCTATCATCCTTACAAGAGGAATGACAAGGAACATTTTCTGAATGAGTTCAAGAAATCCAAGCCACATACATTTGATGGAGAGTTGAAGAAGCCGGAGGATTCAAAGACATGGTTGCTTGGAATAAATAAATTATTTGAGCTGCATGATTACGCATAGAACATGAAGGCCAAGATAGATATTTTCATCCTCAAAGGGAAAGAATAAATTTGGTGGGAAGATGTGAAGTGGGTCAGATACATTAGGACAAAGGAGTTAAGTTGGCATGAGTTCAAAAGGATTTTCCATAAGAATTTATTTTTAGAGGGGTACTATGATAGTGAAGTTAAGGAGTTCTATGATCTAAAGATGGGATTGATGACAGATGAGGAGTACATGACTAATTTCCTGGATTTTTTGAGGTATATACCATATCTTAACGATGAGAAGGCCAAAGTTCAGATATTTTCCAGTGGATTACCATTAGCATTTAAAGATCAGATTGAGTATGATGAGCCTCGGTCACTTGAAGAAATAACAGGAAATTTAAAGCACTGTTATGAGCAATCAAATTGTAAGATAGAGTCCAACGAAGGTTGGAAAGGGAACTAAAATACTAAAGGTAAATTTCTACCAAAGCAAAAAATACCCCAGGATGCAGGTGAGAATGAGAATGTTGTTCCTTACAAGAAGTTTAATGTAGTTGGAAAGGGACATGGGTCACAGCCTAGATGGAAAAAAAATAAAGGTGAGAGTAAGGGATAGTTGTAGTGTTGGATATGTGGCAAGGATCATATCAAGATGGATTTCCCATCATATCAAATTGGTAGGCCTCAGATATATAGTGACCAGGAAGTGCATACAGTTGGTGATGTTGGAAATATCATTCCTTGGATCTATGCAACATTGGATAACAGGAAGGTGGATCACCAAGAATCTATTATCAGGATGGAGAGTACGCTTTTTGATCTAGTTTTTTATATTTTTATTGACCTTGGATCTAATTATAGTTATGTTAACCCTAAACTGGTGGAGAAGTGTGGTTTGAGAAAATAAGTGCATGCAGAGTCTTGGGTAAGATCTTGTGCATTTGAGTTGAATGGTATGCCTACATCATTGCATCTGAATGTACTTCCATTAGGATCATACAATATGCTTCTCGATATGGATTGGTTGTATCTTCACATGACTAAGGTGGATTTTTATGACAAGGTTATTGAGTGCTTGGATGATAATGGATAAAAGAGAATATTATAGGGTAAGAAGAAGGATACATAGTTAGAATGGTTACAACAATGTAGGAAAAGCGCAGTTGTAGGAAAGAATGTGTTTTATTTATAGTGCATATCTCTAGCAACAAAGGTAAGGATGTTGAGGATTCAGAAGTCTTGAAGACGTACCCGTTCTTGCAACAGTTTCAAGATGTGTTTGAAGTAGAGATTTCAGAGTTTCCTCCTCACAAGGAAGTGGAATTTTCTATTAAGTTGGTATAAGGGGCAACACCAAAATCAAAGGCATCGTACATGATGAGCACTCCAGAGTTAGTGGAATTAAGTTTTCAGTTGAAGGAAATTCTTGACAAGGGATACATAAGGCCAAGTGTGTTGCCTTGGGGTACACCAGTGTTGTTTGTGAAGAAGAAGGATGGTAATCTCAATTTATGTATTTATTACAGGTAGTTGAACAAGGTGATGATCAATAACATGTATATCTTGTTGAGGATTAATGATTTGTTTGATCAATTCAAGGGAGCATCAGTGTTCGCAAAGATTGAATTGAGATAAAGATACCAATAGGTGCGCATTAAGGAAGAGGACATATACAAAACTTCTTTCCAGACCAAGTATGGGCATTATGAGTTTGTTGTTGTTCCTTTTTGTTTGACTAATTCTCTAGCTACTTTCATGTGTTTGATGAATAATGTGTTGTGTCCTTATCTAGATAATTTTGTTATTTTATTCATTCATGATATATTGATATATTCTAAGAATGAGGAAGATAATGTTGAGCACTTAATAGTAGTATTGACATTGCTAAGAGAGCATTAGTTGTATGCCAAGCTTAGAAAATTCAGTTTCTTCCAGAAAAAAGGTACATTACTTGGGGCAAGTTTTTTCAAAGGAAGGCATAACAGTGGATCCAGAAAAGATAAGGGCTATCATGGAAAGGGAAGCTCCTAGGAATGTGGATGAAGTCATTCATGGGACTAGTAGGTTACTACAAGAGGTTCATTAGGAACTTCTCATGGATTTCATATCCTATTACATCATTGCAGAGGAATGGAAAGTAATTTCAATGGACAAAATAATGTGCATCTAGCTTTGAGAAGTTGAATCAATTGTTACCAAATGCTCCAGTTCTAAATATTACAAATATGGATAAAGGGTTTTTGATGTGTATGAATTCTTGCAATATAGGAGTTGGTGAAGTCTTGATGTAGGAGGGACAAGTAGTATGCTACAAATAAAGGAAAATAAACGAGCATGCGTAGAGCTATGTGACACAAGATCTTGAGTTGGCAACGATCATTCATGCATTGAAGATGTGGAGGCACTACCTTCGTGGTAGGTGATTCATATTTATGACTGATCACAGTGGATTGAAATACTTGTTTGACCAAATAAATTTAAATTCCAGATAAGCTAGATGGTTGGATACGATCAGTGAGTTTGAATTCGAGATCAGGTATATTAAGGGTAAATATAAATAGGTTGCACATGATCTTAGAAGAAGAGTACAAGTAAATTAGAACCTATGAGTTCATATGGGACATATTTACAGGATTAGGTATTACATGTAGGACAAAAATATGATGGGTATAGGGAGCTTAGGCATAGGTTATATCAATAGCGTACATGTTAAAAGGATGTGGAATATCATCTCACAATAGATGGTTTGAATAGATTTAGGGGTAGGATATATGTGTCAGACAAAAACGAGATCAAGAAGATTATCTTGCACGAATTTCATGTTAAGCCATATTCAGGTCATCCAAGATATCATAAGACACCAATAACAATGAAGAAGTTATACTACTGACCAAATCTGAAGAAATAGGTGGTATAGTTTGTGGCTAGATGTTTGGATTATCAACAGGTAAAAGTAGAATGTAAACATCCAGGTGGTTTACTATAGCCGATTATGGTTCCAGAGTGGAAATGGGAGGTCATTTCTATGGATTTCATCATAGGTTTGATGAGGAAATCTAGGCAGCACGATTCTATCATGGTTGTGGTTGACATGTTAACTAAGGTAGCTCACTTTATTCCAGCGAAGTCTACTCATTCATCTAGTGAGGCAGCACAGGTCTTCATCAGAGAGATAGTGAGGTTACCTGATATTCTAAAGAATATTGTGTCAGGTAGAGATGCCAAGCTCACTTCGAGGTTCTTGAAAGAGTTATTTGCAATTTTGGGTACATATTTTTCCTTTAACACAACTTATCATCTGCGTACAGATGGAGAGAGAGAGGGTTAACAAGAGTGTGGAGTACATGTTGAGAATGTATGTTATGCATCAACAAAAAAATTGGGAAAAGTATCTTCCACTCGTAGAGTTTGCTTACAACAATGGGTATCAGGAGTCACCGAGGATGAGTCTGTTTGAGGCACTTTATGGAAGAATTTGTAATACTCCCATCAGTTGGAGTGATCTAGTGAATAGGGTATTTATAGGACCAAACATGTAGGCAGACATGGAACATGAAATGTAGGTTATCAAGAAGAATCTAAAGGAAACACAGAACATGCATAAAATTTATGAAAATTAGCACAGAGAATTTAAGGAGTTTCAGGTTGGGGAACATGTGTATTTGTGCATAAATCCCAAGAAGAGCTCCTTGAGGATTGGGTCATGTGCGAATTTGGCACCTTGGTATTGTGGGCCTTTTGATATCCTTGAGAGGATTGGACCAGTATCCTACAGAGTTGCATTGCCTATGACAGTGAAAGTCTATGATGTTTTCCATGTTTCATTGCTTAAAAGATATGTAAAGGATGTTGATCATGTGATTGATTGGTATGTATTGAAGGTGGAGCCAGAAGGTGAATTCCAGCTAGAACCTCAGTGAATTTTGCAATGGAAACAACTCATGCTCTGGAACTGAACAATCGAGCAAGTTAAAGTGCAATGGAATCACTTTGGGCCAATGTAGCTACATGGGAGATGGATGATAATATGTGGGCTATGTATATTTCTCTATTCACTGGTTGAGTGGATGTATTTTGGTATATGTTTTGGTGTTTTGTTTTGGTTATGTCTATATATGCATATGTATGATGTAAGTACCGCATCGAGTTGTGTTATAAAGCTCCAATAACCGATATGGTTTCTAGTTTGTTATGGTTGTCATGTTGTCATGTTGGTTATGTTGGTTTTTCTTTTTAGTAGGGTGTTAATTTTAAGTATTACATCGAGCTAAGTTATAAAGCTCCATGGGTAGTATTTTTTGGTTTTCAATGGTCTTACTGGTTATAGGTTTCATTGAACATCGAGGACGGTGTTCCCCCCAAAGGGGAGGGTTCTATAAAAACCCTCGTTAAAAATCCATGTAATAAAGTTAATAAAGGAAAAATAAGACCAAGGTTATGGGACATGTATTCCAAGTTTAATGTTGTGCAAAACATCCTAGAGGGGTGTTCATTTGGTTTATTATGGCTAAGGAAATTGGCAAAGGCTTTGAAAAGGTAAAGATGCATTAATTGGAATTTATTTATGAAAATAAAAGAAATAGGAGAAAAGGAAGGTGAAAATTCATAGTTTTCATGTGAGTATGAAATTGAAGGAAAATAATGGAAATTGAAGAAAATAGAGGCATCGACAATTAAAAGGCTTTTGAGGATCATTTCACAACCATCTGTCAGTTGTGTTTTGGATCTCTCTCTCTTTATCCTATCTCTCTTTAAAACTCTTGCACACTTAGAGAATTCTTGGATTGCTCTTGGAATGGATAAAGGTTGTAATAGACCCAAGATCTTAATTGTATCAACTTTATTTTGTTGGAAAATCAAACATTCTACCACAAACTTTTGAATATCAGATTTAAGGCCATCCCAAAAAAATTCCTTCTTGACCCTGTTACAAGTTTTTAAAAATCCTGAGTGGCCTCCTAAGGGGAAGGTGTGCAATTAAAAAAGAATATTTTGTTTGAGTTTGGAATTATTACAGAGATATAAGAAATCTTTGTACCATAATGAATCGTTTTTCCAGCAAAATGTATCAAATGTACTGGGATATTGCTGCAACTTTTGAATGAGTGTCCACACCAATTCATCATTCTTCCATTCATCCCCTACTTATGTTATCCACTCAGGTTGGATAATAGAAATGGAATAAAGCACTGATTCCACATCCTCATCCTTTCTTCAGAGTCCATCTGCAACAACATTTTACTTCCCTTTTTTGTATATGATTTCAAAGTCATAATCCAACATCTTTGTGACCCATTTTTTTTGCTCTTATGAAGATAATATTTGTTCCAAAAAGTATTTAAGACTATCATGCTATTTTTTACCTTGAAGTGTCTTCCCATTAGGTAAGGTCACCATTTCTTTAGTGCATGTAATATTGCCAACATTTCCTTCTCATAAATAGGTTTGTGTAAATACTTTCCTTTGATTGGACAACTTTCAAAAGAAATGGGTCTTCCTTATTGCATTAAAAAACCACCAATTCCATTTCTTGAGGCATCACATTTCACAATAATTTTTTTTTTGAAGTATGGAGTAGCTAATACTGGTTCGTGACACATTGCCCCTTTAAGATGTTCAAAGGCCCTAGTTGCTTATGGAGTCCAAGAAAATGCATCTTTATTCAGTAATGATGTTAGAGGTGCTGCTATTCTCCCATAATTCTTAACAAACTTTTGATAATACCCTATCAACCTGAGAAATCCTCGAAGATGCTTTATGTTTGTGGGGATTTTCCATTCCTTCATAAATTTAATTTTTTTAGGGTCTATCTTAACACCCTCACGATATACAATATGGCCTAAATATTCCACCTCATTTACACCAAAGAAACATTTGGAGGTTTTTGCATATAATTGTTTCTCCTCCAATAGTTTAAGCACCATGTCAACCTGTTGAACATGTTCCTTCCAATATTTTTTGTAGATTAGTATATCATCAAAAAACACTAACACGATTTTCTAAGGAAGGTTTTGAAAATGGAATTCGTCAAACCTTGAAATGTGGAAGGTGCATTAGTAAGTCCAAAAGGCATGACCAAAAATTCCTGATGACCCTCATGAGTTCTTAATGTTGTTTTCAGAATGTCTTCCTTATTCATTCTAATTTGATGATATCCTGAACAAATATCCATCTTAGTGAAGTAAATTTCTCCATGTAATTCATACAACAATTCATCAATGACAGGAATGGGAAATTTATATTTAATAGTGATCTTGTTGAGCTTCCTATAATCCAGACACATGCGCCATGATCCATCCTTATTGCACACCAATACTACTTGAGAAGAGAAATAACTTTGACTAGGTTGAATTATACCAATTTCCAACGTTTATGCAACCATGTGTTCAATTTCATTCTTTTGAGCATAAGGATATCTGTAAGGCCTATTGTTTGGAGGAACACTTCATGGAATCAAATGAATAGCATGATCATGATTATGAATAGGTGGGAGGACCTTGGAAGTCTCAAATACCTTGGAATGATTTTTGAAGACCTTTTGGAGATCTGGAGAAATAGGTGATTTCGATGTTTGAACCTCTATTGAGCATAATTGTGCAATTATTCCCTGTTTTTATCTCTTTAGAATATTTTTCATGTCATTAGAGATGATTATCTTTCCTATTTTTCTTGTGATACCCCTTTATTCAAATTCCTTTCCTTCCCCAAAAAAATTCAAGAAAGTTCTTGAAAATTAAAATCTATCATCCCCAACGATTGTAACCATTGGACTCGTAGTACAACATCAACACCACCCATTGGAATGGAAAGCATTGGACTATTAAATACATATTACCCCATGGATAGCTTGATATTATGGCACTTTCCAGAGAAATTTATACTTCCTCCATTTACAACCATCACTTGACACTCTAGTGTTGGATATAGGAAGCAATTCAATTCCTTGGCTATATTACAATGAATAAAATTATGGGTACTACCTAAATCAATCAACACTATTACATTTTTCTTCACGATATGTCCTTCTATCTTGAGATTTTTATGAGTGGTAATTCATGCCAATGCATTACAAGATATGGTCAGATTCATTTATTCTTTCTCAGGGGTTGGTTTTGGTGTATATCCTCTTCTTTTGATGTTTCTTGTTCCTTTTCTTCCTCCTCTTCACAATCTATGTAAAATAATTTATTCTCAGCACGCTTATGACCTTTAGTGTATTTACTATCAAAAATATAACAAAGCCATTTTTCTCCTTTTTCCTCCAATTGTTGTTGTGTAAACCTTGTAGGTTGTGGAATGATAGGAGTATCAACACTTCCATCTTTATAGTTGTGAGTGATAGACTTCATTGTTAATATAATTTTTCTTTCAAATTTTCTTTCCACCTTGAATTCCTTCTCCAATGAATCATGTACCCAAAGGTGAACCTCATGTTGGATGTTATCCTTTAAGGTCCCTATAAAGACATAAATCCTATGCTCCTCTGGAATAACATCTACCCTGATATTCAATTTTTGGAAGTCCTCAACGTGCTACACCATTGAACCATTTTGTTTGAGATTTATCAATTGGCTAAGGAAGGTGTTTCTATTTGTATCTACATAATCTACTATCATTTCCTCTGTAAAAATTGACCAAGTGACAAGTGCTTTACAAGAAAAAATCCATCAATACCATACAAACTTATTAGGTTCTAAATATAAAGTTGCAATGCATACCTTTTGTGTGTGTTGCACATTATGGAGATTAAAATATTGCTCCATCTATAGTATCCATGTTACAAGATCCTTTCCATCAAACTTCCTCGTATCGATATTTGGAATATGGCGAGTCTTCAATACAAAGTTAGATTCTATGGAATCATGATTAACATTCCTTTTGTTCTAACCTTTTCGTCATATGGAATCATGAGTTTCATCTAATACCTTTTCGCCATTAGGAAACATTTCTTGTAGAAACTTTTTCAAACCTTCCTTCAAACCTTCCATGTTTGATTTTTAAACCATTCTTCAAATATTCCATTTTTCCTTTCATTTTTTCTTCTAAATCATCTATCTTAGCTTCCATTTCATTTTTTGTTACTCTTTGCGATAGCGAAATTTGTTGCACTTGGTCTCGTAATTTTGATATATCATGTTACATTTCTTCCTCTTCATGCGTCACAAAAGAAATTTCTGAGGGCTTAATGGGTGTAAAAATATTTTGTTTGGGAGGAATTTTAGGACAAAATAATGATATATATGCTTCAATGTTCCATTTAAATCACTTCAAATTGATTTTTCAAACAAAAGTTAAGAAAATTTTAAAAATACACACATTTTTTCTTTCTTTTTAGGAGCTCAATATTAAAATTGTTGTCGCTATGGATTTTGGATCTCAAAGATCTAAAATTCAATCCTATGGTAGCCCTTTGAGTCTTCTTTTCATTTCCACAAGTCAGACCAAATTTGGATTCTTCAAGTTAAAGTTATTCCCAATCTCCTACGATGACCTAATTATGGACATGTTCAGTAGAGGAAAAATGTACGACGTGCCAAATGTCACTGTTTCGACCTTTGGATCTAAAAGCGTTACAAAAGATACTAAATTCCATGAAATTCTAGTAACTTTTTATGAAATTCAAATCCGATGCTCTTAGAGGAAGTTACGATGATTTTCCCAAGGTCACCTATCTGAGACGAAATTCCTGAGCATGGAGAACCCTAAATTCTTCAAACCAAATCTACAAAAATATAGCAAACCAAGATCTGAAATGTTTACAGGAAATTCATTTGGATTTCTGCTCCTCTTGGTAAAAATTTCAGTTTCTGAACCTTCGTAAAAAACAAATTATAGCCCAAATTCCAGGATAACATATTTGTAGTAGCGAAATCCTAGAATCCAAAGCTCTAATACCAAATGCTATGCAACCAGCTCACAAAATATAATAAATGATAGATCAACAACTTAAAAATTATCATCTTTGAGGGGGAAACCTCCTTTACATTACACAAATGAACAATTATTGGATGATAAAAATGAAAATAACTCCTTTGTATAAATAGGAGTCTAACGGGTCACCATATAATCAGAGCCTACATAACAATAATAATGTAAGGGAACAATAATAACAATAGTAGGATTCTATGGGGCACAACAATAACAATATGGGGGCAACATGGGCACAACAATAACAATAAGGGGGCTCCCAAACTATTTGGATTTTTGGGCCAATTAAGAGCTCATTGGAAAGAAAGATACTCTAAAAGAAGAAAATGATAAAATAACAGTGTTTTCACCATGAAGAAACCCTAGGCGGCCAGAAATAGTGGCAGGAGGTTGCAGGTGGCGGCAGGCATAGGAGGAAGCGCCTCTTGGCCTGCGAGGCCTAAAGGATGGTGTTAGCCTCCTATATCAATAGGTTTCATCTTTCATGATTGTCTGGATGGAAGTATGGAATATGTTCAAACCTTCTTACTTGAGCAAAGGTGTTCCATATTCTTGAAAAACCAAAAAATCAAAAAGTTAAAAAATGTAAAGAGGGTATACCCTAAAAGAAAGATCAAAGGGTAAAAAGAATAAAATGGTCAAAAAAGTGAAAGAAATGAACCCCAAGCAAAAAAATAGACCAAGGAAAGTGTGCAAATCCAAATGCCACTACTATTTCATTTTTGTAATAAAGCAATTGTGTGCAGCTTGTCAAACCTTTGCCACAATTCATGAATAAGTCAAACTGCTTAAACTTGGCTTACTCATATTTCAATTTCATGTTATAGATTAGAGAATAAATATCTAGCCAAACAGTTTAATCTTGGCAGATAAGTAGCTAGGTAGAGTGAATAAAAGGTGCTCAACAGTTTAATCTGAGCCCTTGGATGTAATAAAGGTAGAAATAGATAGATTCATCATGTAAAAAGAAAAGATTGATCAGGGTTTGCAAGTCTAAATGCACCCTAATAAAGAAGAGAAAATGGTAGTGTTAAGTAGATAGGGTAGGTAGATGGTGCTGCAAAGTGTTATCTGATGAATGATGCTACTACATGTTTTTGATCCTTTACTTTCATCATAAGTACTAAAGCGGGAAATACACTGGAAAATCACAGCAAGCAAAGTCAAATTCATTAACCTCCCTCATCATTTTCCCCCTCAAGAGTTTTACTAATTTCCCCCAAAAGTACTAAGGTATTTGGAGATCAAAAGGGCTCAAGGCATTTCCTTGACTTCTGGAGGGACCGGACCCTCGGCCTAATGATCAAAAAGACCTAAGCACTTGAGATAATTCGTCATTGTTATCTTCCATCTTTAACTTTTTCTTAAGTAAAATCCTATTTTACTTAGGAAAGTGATGCAAAATTCCATAAAAATTCCTCAAAATAACTTGTTATTCTAAGTTTAAGTGTTGAAGACAACATGTTGCAATTTACTTCACAAGTTATCACTTTCTTAGATGTACAAAAATGTTTTGATTTTCCTTGTCCTTTACCATATTAACATTTAACTCTATTATATTAAATCCCTAGTGAAATACCCTTTCCTAAGTATATAACTCCCTTTTTTATAAATATCCCAAAAACCCATTTATTATAATGTTTACCAAAGTATTATATCCCCGCACATTGAAAATAAAAACCCCGCTTTATAAACCCTTTGGTTAAATATACCTTTATAATATAAATCCCGCCCCTATGGTGAATTAATTGTATTAATTCATTCATCATATAATAAAAAATATATATAAAAACTTTAGACATACAATATGTATGTTTAATACCAAAACATATCAATAAAACTTTGCGAAAGTCTTGCGCCACCGTGGGCCGTCCACGTGGCATTCCACCTAGCCAACTCCGCCGCAACCCCTTTTCTTTTGCATACAGGATTAATTAAGTCGCCTGGACTAATTAATAACTATTTCCGCCAGTTAAAAAGCCCCCGGAACGATTAAGAACATTTAAAAGTGTTTTAAAGTACGACGGGGCCCACGCGAAACATCCGCCCATCTTCCCATCGCCCCAACCGTTGGATCAGCCTCCCGCAGATCAATGGCCAGCGTTGATTCCGCTGCCCATCCCTTGTCAGCAATTTAACCAGCGGGGGATGGGTGGTTTCTGAATAGTCAACCATCCACGTGGCGATTATCCTATGGAATCGCTGCCCCTCCGATAAAAACCACCCTCGACCAAAAGCGGTGCGGGGACTTCCCGCTTACCACTTACCGCCCGACTCTGCACACGTCATACCGTACCACCATGACGTCACACCTCGAAAAAAACAAAAAACCCTTTTAACTTGTAAATAAGCCATTTTTCGTGTTTTTTTAGTCATTTTCATTATTCTGAGAAGAACGTTGCTCCCGCTGCGATTTTCAAAATTTCCGCTGTAATTGACCATTTCGCCCCAAAATTCTGCTGCGCCCGTGTTGAAGAACGTCCCCGCCATTGCTCATTACCTGTCAAAGAACCAGTTTCCGTCTAAAAACAGGTATTTATCATTTTACGCCCCGACTGCACGAAAAACTCAGTTTCCTTTGTTTTTTCGCTTAGAAAGTGGTTAAAAATCATTGCTGAGTCCTCCCTGAAGATTTTAAACCTGTGAAATTGCCCCCAAAACCTGCACATTGTTCCAATTTCCTCCTTTGTCAGATATCCCATCCGGTCTGTAAGAAAAAACGAAAACCTCCATTTTGAATCCACAAGAACCAAAATGGAGGTCCCGGCAGCTCTTAATATCACTCCATTGAATGCTCCTCACCGTGAATTGGACTATTTACCTCTGATAGATGAAGATTTCCAAATAAAAGACCTAGGTTTCGATGAAAGTCCCCGATTGAGCTTCTGTCGCTACAGAGACGAATTCTCAAAAGGGCAAGACCTTATAGGGTTGTGGGAATCCAATCTCCCAAGGTATCTCATCCCCTCAGTCATTATTTTCCCAGAAATTGTCCACTATTGCCATTCTAACTATGATCCAACTCAAAGAGCAGTAATTTCCCCTAACCAGAATGTTCTTTTCCCAATTACTGCTCAGTCTAACCCAGTAAAGAACAATCAAAGAGTATCAGGATTAAAGAGTATCAGTGGTTAAAGTGTATCAGGTAAAAGTCAGAGTGAAAGTAAAAATGAAGTTACAGAGCGGTCAAAGGTAAAACAGTAAAAGTAATTACAGAGGCAGTAAAATGGTAAAATGAGATGAAAATACTTTCACCAACATTGAATTTTATCTAAAGTGAAAGTAAAACAGTCAAAGGAACAAAAAAGTGAAAAGATGAAAAATACAACAAGAAGGAACATTTTTGCAGAAATTGCATATTTTAGTCATAGTTTTTCAGAAACTATTGTGATCAATCAAAGATGAATTTTACAAAACTGAAGGAGTTTTATGTTCTTAAGAGGACCATCTACAAAAACCTCTCTCACTTTTCTAACAGCTATTATGGTTTTGGAAATATTAAACAAAGTTGGAAAGCACGTTTTGCAGAAAATTACAGTCAAGTCATCATTTTGCAGAGAATATTGTGGCCAATTAGAAATACATTTCACAAAAATGAAGGAGGTTTTTGTTCCTAAGAGACCCATATACAAAAACCTATCTCATTTTTTGCACAGTGGTTTTATAATGAGAGATACATGCGCATCTTTACAGGCCATTTTTCAGACTCTGTAAAACTCTGTTTTACGCATATTTTTTACAGAGAATATTATGCACAGCTGGAGAGGAATTTTGGGAAACTGAAAGAGGTTTATCTCATCAACATATTAATCCACAATAACCTCTTTCACTTTTTACATATCTATTACGGATTGAGAAATACGAAGATATCATTGGACCCTAAGTTTGCAGAATTGTTGGAGCAGATTGCACAAAGAAAGGAAGCAGTTAGTGACTTGGATGCCTCATCATCAACTAAGATTTGGATCAAATTCGAATTCTCCTCTTTGTCATCACCTATCCATTAAAAATAGTGCCAAATAGTTTGAGTGTCCTTTACTTTAGTTCTATTTATGTAAATAGTTGGAGAGATTTGTGAACCAATTTTGATATTTGTTTCAAGATATTTTAGTTTAGAATTTGTATAAATACTCCACTCTTGGAAGAATTTGGGGTGGATTCTATTACTCTGCTGTAACACTGAGATTTTCGGAATAAAAGCTTTTGGAGAAATTTACTTGTGGCTTGCTGGATGACGATTTGAAGCACTGGACTTGTTGCAGGATTCATGTGTTGGACTACAGTTCAATAAGTGTTTCTTCCCTTTGTCTGAAATTTTATATTAGTTTATAATACCATCATATCCATTTCTGAATAGTTTACATAAAAGATTGAAACAGAATTTGCTTAATTGTACTCTGTTTTCAAATGTGATTATTCTTGATGTTTTCTTCTGGATTAGTTATAAGCATGAATTCTTAATTGCTCATGTTTTGCTGATTTCAACATTGTTGATTACTGTAACAAAGAATCCTTCATTGCTCTTTGCTTGTA
Organism: Pinus albicaulis; assembly: GCA_034641835.2. Classification (NCBI taxonomy): domain Eukaryota; kingdom Viridiplantae; phylum Streptophyta; class Pinopsida; order Pinales; family Pinaceae; genus Pinus; species Pinus albicaulis. The sequence goes on along the minus strand of CM076577.1, from coordinate 892,380,618 downwards.
GTCATTTCTCTTCTTTCTCTTGAACATGGTGAAAGATTCTTAGCTGCCTTTCATCCCTTCAAGATCATCCCATCCACTTTAAATTTTAAGGATTGTTCTTTGTCTAGCTATCTTGCCCTGTAATACCATCTTGTGCTTAGAATAGAAATCCAGTAAAGCCATCCTTTGACTCCATAGCCCAATGGACTGAAAGCTCTCAACCTTGCCCTTAGTTTGCGGATTCCACCATTTTCCCAAAACAAACTTTGAATCTATAACTAGCCTAAAACCTTAAAAGAACAAAGATAAATTATAAAGAGAGAGCCCTCTCTGGATGCAGATTGGCTAGATTCTGCATCTAAAAGGTTGGTTTGTGGTTACCTCGGGTATAATTTCATCTTACACAACTTCTAGGAAAACCTGAGTGATAACATAGTGGCGACCATACTGGGGATCTGAATCATTTTATTGATACTATTGCTTGATTTATAAGCTATGGACAGAGTCTGAAGATCAGCCAGGTAGCCTTTGAAATTGCTTTTGCTCTGCAATTGCAAAAGTAAATAAAAGCTGCTTCAGTCTATCTCTGATTTAGCTTATACATTGAACCTTAGTTTCAAATGTTTAATCAGACTCTCTAGTTTAACAAATCTTTGAGAAAATTTTAATTAAAAAAATTAAAAATCTTAAATTTCTTGAAGAGTTTGTAGGAGTTGTTTTTAAAATACTCAAAATTTGGTTTCCTGAAGAACTAAATTTTTCTTCAGAATTGTTTTACAGGTTTAGATCTGATCTATGATGGTTGACAGGGATCAAACACACAAAGGTTAAAATCATCCACCTGGCGACTCCAAAATCAATTTCACTACTAAGACTCCACTGGAGGAATGAACCTGAAAGAACAATACGAAAAGATCAGGCTTTTAACTTGGATTGTTATCCAATACATTATGTTCTTTCTAAATTGATAGAGTTTTCCAATGTATATTGTATTTTAGAGAAGATCTTAGAGTAGTTTTTAATTTATCTCTTTTGAAAATTGTAAATATAAAATCTCCATACACATTTGAGCATCATTCTTCTGACTCTTTTGATATCATTTTCCAATCATGACACTGTTGATCAAAGATCCAGAGCTTCAAGTTTCAGAGCAATTCCACAACCAAATAATCCATATTCCAAAGCATTAATAGTGATACAGGATGACAGGGTTTGTGGAAAATCTTTCATTTGATGAAATTTTAAATGAATTCAGGGATGAGTTATCAAAATTTCAGTTTGATGAGGATTTTCTAAAAGTTATTTTTCTTATTTTTAAATCAAGAAAATGTTCTCCTCAAGTTAAAAAATGGCTTCTTGATATAATTTCTGAAAATTATGAAACTAAAATCAAACTTTTGCATTCTCAAATTCGGTCATACAATTTTCGAAATCCTAAAGAATTCTTTGAAAATATTCCTTCTCCAAAGCAAGAAGAAATTATAATACCTTTTGACTTGCATATTGAAGATGATTATTCTTTCAAACACAAGACTGAAGAAATAGTTTCATGGTCTAATATTCATAATCCAATTGAACAATTAGTCATTGAAGACCTAGAAGTAAATAACATACATCATGCTTTTATTGATCCTATATCGGATTATATGGAGAATCTTTTGAGCCCAAATTTGCAAACATGAATGGCTTCTTGATATAATTTCTGAAAATTATGAAAATGAAATCAAACTTTCGCATTCTCAAATTCAGTCATACAATTTCCGAAATCCTAAAGAATTCTTTGAAAATCTTCCTTCTCCAAAGCAAGAGGAAATTGTACTATCTTTTGACTTGCATATTAAAGATGATTATTCTTTCAAACACAAGATTGAAGAAATAAGTTCATGGTCTAATATTCATAATTCAATTGAACAATTAGTCATTGAAGGCCTAGAAGTAAATAACATACATCATGCTTTTATTGATCCTATATCAGATTATATGGAGAATCTTTTAAGCCCAAATATGCAAACATGTTTTCTCTATAAGGATCAAATACATCAAAAATGGCCTTTACACATCATATGATTTATTATAAAGGCACATGATCATAACATACTTCCAATTTTGATCACAAGCAATCAAGTTATCCATTTATTTTTACATCTACTTGATTGGCTTCATTGGCATTTTTGTATTACCTGATTCAATAAGATTTTTAGTAGATTAAAGTAGGTAAATGAGTGCTAATAAGCTTAGAATTTTGAGCATTTTTTTGTTTTCAATTTTCAGTTAGTTTTTCATTAAGTTGGTTTGAAATTTTTGTGTGTTGTTTTAGTTTCAGATCAGATTTCAGGTTTCAGAAAAAAGACTATATTCAATTCAAGATTTCCAACTGGGAAACACAGTTTTGATTGGATGGTGACTTCTTGGAATTGAAGCCCGGAGTGAAGGCCCTAAGTTCCAAAAAGTTTCACTATCATATGTAAAATAAAGCTACCAGAAGGAGGAAGATTTCATACTTTCAGTTTGAAGACATTTTGAGGCATCTGACCTGCTGTTCTTGACTTTCCACAAGGAAAAGCCATCCCCAAGTGGAGCCAGTGTTAGCCTCCTATATCAATAGGTTTCATCTTTCATGATTGTTTTGATGGAAGTATGGAATATGTTCAAACCTTCTTACTTGAGCAAAGGTGTTCCATATTCTTGGAAAAAACCAAAAAATCAAAAAAGTTAAAAAATGTAAAGAGGGTATACCCTAAAAGAAAGATCAAAGGGTAAAAAGAATAAAATGGTCAAAAAAGTGAAAGAAATGAACCCCAAGCAAAAAATAGACCAAGGAAAGTGTGCAAATCCAAATGCCACTGCTATTTCATTTTTGTAAATAAGTAATTGTGTGCAGCTTGTCAAACTTTTGCCACAATTTATGAATAAGTCAAACTGTTTAAACTTGACTTAGTCATATTTCAATTTCATGTTGTAGATTAGAGAATAAATATCTAGCCAAACAATTTAATCTTGGCAGATAAGTAGATAGGTAGAGTAAATAAGAGGTGCTCAACAGTTTAATCTGAGCCCTTGGATGTAATAAGGGTAGAAATAGATAGATTCATCATGTAAAAAGAAAAGATTGATCAGGGTTTGCAAGTCTAAATGCACCCTAATAAAGAAGACAAAATGGTAGTGTTAAGCAGATAGGGTAGGTAGATGGTGCAACAAAGTGTTATCTGATGAATGGTGCCGCTACATGTTAGTTAATCATTTACTTTCATCAAAAGTACTGAAGCAGAAAATACACTGGAAAATCACAGCAAGCAAAGTCAAATTCATTAACCTCCCCATCATTTTTCCCCCTCAAGAGTTTTACTAATTTCCCCCAAAAGTACTAAGGTAATTGGAGATCAAAGGGGCTCAAGGCATTTCCTTGACTTCTGGAGGGACCGGACCCTCGGCCTAATGATCAAAAAGACCTAAGCACTTGAGATAATTCATCATTGTTATCTTCCATCTTTAACTTTTTCCTAAGAAAAATCCTATTTTACTTAGGAAAGTGATGCAAAATTCCATAAAAATTCCTCAAAATAACTTGTTATTCTAAGTTTAAGTGTTGAAGACAAAATGTTGCAATTTACTTCACAAGTTATCACTTTCTTAGATGTACAAAAATGTTTTGATTTTCCTTGTCCTTTACCATATTAACATTTAACTCTATTATATTAAATCCCTAGTGAAATACCCTTTCCTAAGTATATAACTCTCTTTTTTATAAATAACCCAAAAAACCCCCTTAGTATAAAGTTTAACCAAAGTGTTTTATATCCCCGCGCATATAAAATAAAACCCATTATATACCCTTTGGTTAAATATACCTTTATAATATAAATCCTGCCCCTATGGTGAATTAATTGGATTAATTCATTCATCATATAATAAAAAATATATATAAAAACTTTAGACATACAATATGTATGTTTAATACCAAAACATATCAATAAAACTTTGCGAAAGTCTTGCGCCACCGTGGGCCATCCACGTGGCATTCCACCTAGCCAACTCCGCCGCAACCCCTTTTCTTTTGCATACAGGATTAATTAAGTCGCCTGGACTAATTAATAACTATTTCCGCCAGTTAAAAAGCCCCCGGAACGATTAAGAACATTTAAAAGTGTTTTAAAGTACGACGGGGCCCACGCGAAACATCCGCCCATCTTCCCATCGCCCCAACCGTTGGATCAGCCTCCCGCAGATCAATGGCCAGCGTTGATTCCGCTGCCCATCCCTTGTCAGCAATTTAACCAGCGGGGGATGGGTGGTTTCTGAATAGTCAACCATCCATGTGGCGATTATCCTATGGAATCGCTGCCCCTCCGATAAAAACCACCCTCGACCAAAAGCGGTGCGGGGACTTCCCGCTTACCACTTACCGCCCGACTCTGCACACGTCATCCCGTACCACCATGACGTCACACCTCGAAAAAAACAAAAAACCCTTTTAACTTGTAAATAAGCCATTTTTCGTGTTTTTTTAGTCATTTTCATTATTCTGAGAAGAACGTTGCTCCCGCTGCGATTTTCAAAATTTCCGTTGTAATTGACCATTTCGCCCCAAAATTCTGCTGCGCCCGTGTTGAAGAACGTCCCTGCCATTGCTCATTACCTGTCAAAGAACCAGTTTCCGTCTAAAAACAGGTATTTATCATTTTACGCCCCGACTGCACGAAAAACTCAGTTTCCTTTGTTTTTTCGCTTAGAAAGTGGTTAAAAATCATTGCTGAGTCCTCCCTGAAGATTTTAAACCTGTGAAATTGCCCCCAAAACCTGCACATTGTTCCAATTTCCTCCTTTTTCAGATATCCCGTCCGGTCTGTAAGAAAAAACGAAAACCTCCATTTTGAATCCACAAGAACCAAAATGGAGGTCCCGGCAGCTCTTAATATCACTCCATTGAATGCTCCTCACCGTGAATTGGACTATTTACCTCTGATAGATGAAGATTTCCAAATAAAAGACCTGGGTTTCGATGAAAGTCCCCGATTGAGCTTTTGTCGCTGCAGAGACGAATTCTCAAAAGGGCAAGACCTTATAGGGTTGTGGGAATCCAATCTCCCAAGGTATCTCATCCCCTCAGTCATTATTTTCCCAGAAATTGTCCACTATTGCCATTCTAACTATGATCCAACTCAAAGAGCAGTAATTTCCCCTAACCAGAATGTTCTTTTCCCAATTACTGCTCAGTCTAACACAGTAAAGAACAATCAAAGAGTATCAGGATTAAAGAGTATCAGGATTAAAGAGTATCAGTGGTTAAAGTGTATCAGGTAAAAGTCAGAGTGAAAGTAAAAATGAAGTTACAGAGCGGTCAAAGGTAAAACAGTAAAAGTAATTACAGAGGCAGTAAAATGGTAAAAAGAGATGAAAATAATTTCACCAACATTGAATTTTATCTAAAGTGAAAGTAAAACAGTCAAAGGAACAAAAAAGTGAAAAGATGAAAAATACAACAAGAAGGAACATTTTTGCAGAAATTGCATATTTTAGTCATAGTTTTTCAGAAACTATTGTGATCAATCAAAGATGAATTTTACAAAACTGAAGGAGGTTTATGTTCTTAAGAGGACCATCTACAAAAAACTCTCTCACTTTTCTAACAGCTATTATGGTTTTGGAAATATTAAACAAAGTTGAAAAGCACTTTTTGCAGAAAATTACAGTCAAGTCATCATTTTGCAGAGAATATTTTGGCCAATTAGAAATACATTTCACAAAACTGAAGGAGGTTTTTGTTCCTAAGAGACCCATCTACAAAAACCTATCTCAGTTTTTGCACAGTGGTTTTATAATGAGAGATACATGCGCATATTTACAGGCCATTTTTCAGACTCTGTAAAACTCTGTTTTACGCATATTTTTTACAGAGAATATTATGCACAGCTGGAGAGGAATTTTGGGAAACTGAAAGAGGTTTATCTCATCAACATATTAATCCACAATAACCTCTTTCACTTTTTACATATCTATTACGGATTGAGAAATACGAAGATATCATTGGACCCTAAGTTTGCAGAATTGTTGGAGCAGATTGCACAAAGAAAGGAAGCAGTTAGTGACTTCGATGCCTCATCATCAACTAAGATTTGGATCAAATTCGAATTATCCTCTTTGTCATCACCTATCCATCAAAAATAGTGCCAAATAGTTTGAGTGTCCTTTACTTTAGTTCTATTTATGTAAATAGTTGGAGAGATTTGTGAACCAATTTTGATATTTGTTTCAAGATATTTTAGTTTAGAATTTGTATAAATACTCCACTCTTGGAAGCATTTGAGGGTGGATTCTATTACTCTGCTGTAACATTGAGATTTTCGGAATAAAAGCTTTTGGAGAAATTTACTTGTGGCTTGCTGGATGACGATTTGAAAGCACTAGACTTGTTGCAGGATTCATGTGCTGGACTACAGTTCAATAAGTGTTTCTACCCTTTGTCTGAAATTTTATATTAGTTTATAATACCATCATATCCATTTCTGAATAATTTACATAAAGGATTGAAACAGAATTTGCTTAATTGTACTCTGTTTTCAAATGTGATTATTCTTAATGTTTTCTTCTAAATTAGTTATAAGCATGAATTCTTAAATGCTCCTGCTTTGCTAATTTAAACATTGTTGATTACTATAATAAAGAATCATTCATTGCTCTTTGTTTGTAGTCATTTCACTTCTTTCTTTTGAACATGGTGAAAGATTCTTAGCTGCCTTTCATCCCTTCAAGATCATCCCATCCACTTTAAATTTTAAGGATTGTTCTTTGTCTAGCTATCTTGCCCTGTAATACCATCTTGTGCTTAGAATAGAAATCCAGTAAAGCCATCCTTTGACTCCATAGCCCAATGGACTGAAAGCTCTCAACCTTGCCCTTAGTTTGCGGATTCCACCATTTTCCCAAAACAAACTTTGAATCTATAACTAGCCTAAAACCTTAAAAGAACAAAGATAAATTATAAAGAGAGAGCCCTCTCTGGATGCAGATTGGCTAGATTCTGCATCTAAAAGGTTGGTTTGTGGTTACCTCGGGTATAATTTCCTCTTACACAACTTCTAGGAAAACCTGAGTGATAACAGATGGCAAGTAACATGACAGTGGAAGGGGAGCCCTCAACGAGCCCCGTGGGGACGGAGATCCCAGTGACAGAGTCAAAGGGTACAGAGAATGCAGGGGGCTCTATAAAAGAGCAGATCCCAGAGCATGTGATCAAAGGAGAACAATCAAAGGAGGCCAATAATCCCGGCCAATGCCTACCTAAGACAAAGGATATTCCCCAGGTGCACAATAAATCAGAAGGTATGGGATCACATATTCAGTATATGAAAGACCACTCCCTGATAGGAAAATTTGTCGGTATATGGCCACCGAAAAAAACCCTAATTTGGTGGATTAACACAACTTGGAAACATAAAGGGCACTATGACCTGCATCTTGGGGCTAAAGGCTTCTTCACAATAATATTTTTTAACTTGAAAGATAAAAATAGGGGTTTTGATGGAGGACTATACATCTACAACTCCGCAGGGTTGTATTCAACCCAGTGGAAGGAGTGATTCAACCCAGACAAAGCGGATCTCTCAGTGGCCCCGGTATGGTTGAGACTCTATTCCCTCCTGACAAAATTTTAGCATCTCGAGATTCTATAAGACATAGGTGATGCATTGGGGTCTTTGTCAAGGTGGCCGAGCAGACCAAGAAAATGAGGTATGTATCTTATGCCCGCATTTGTGTTTACTTAGACATCTCGAAGGAACTACAGGAAGAAGTGAACTCGACATGGAACGATGAGGATTGGTTCCAAGAAATAGACTATGAACACATCCCGTTAAGGTGTAGGCGATGCCATGAACATGGCCACTTGTTTTGAGAATTCCCCATGATCTCCCAGTATGTCTCTGCTTAGAACACGAATGGGGAGAAAGACGCAGAAGGTTTCAAAAAATTTGTCAACAGGAAAAGACAAGCAAAGATAAACCATGGACCGGAAGTGAATAAGAAACCATAGACTCAGAATAAGTTTGAGGTTTTGAATAAGGTCAATGAGGAAGGGACAAGTGCCGAGGTGAGCGGTCCTTCGACTAACAAGGTGCAAGGGAAAGATGGCACAAAACTGACATAACCTAATCAGGAGAAAGAAGAATAAATGAACCTGGGAGATGACAGGCAGGGGGAGGAGGGAGAGGATATGGATATAGGGGAGTTAGACCTAGACGAGATTAAGCAAGCTTGTGCAGACCCAAATTCAGGGTATATTCCTTTCCAACAAGTTTCTCTCCTATGGGAGGCAATCATCAAATCTAATAGCTCAAAGACATTAGGAGTGATATCAAAATCCCTAAAGGGCTCTGAAGGCAAAAGACGAGGGAGACGCAGTAATACCCAGAGGATCTAAGAAGCAGGAGGCAAACTGGTGGCTTCAAGGCAATATCCAACCATTGAGGATGAATTTCTCGCCATATCAAAATCTCATATATGAAATTTCTATCCTAGAATGTAAGAGGTTGTAATAGCCAACTCAAAAAAAGAATGATAAAAAGGAAAATAGAAGTGGAGAAACCCTTAATCCTCTTTCTCCAAGAACAAAATCCAGCAGAGAAGAACTGAAGAAGATAAGTAGACACATCTGGAAAGGCTCGGAGATGATAGCGATAGACGTGAGGGGGGTGGTTGGCGGTCTTGGTATTATGTGGAACCCATCGGTGCTAAGCCTCTCGGACTTTGTGGCTACTCCATATTCCCTTTCTGCCCTCTTTCATGTCCTCGGCTCCTCAGTCTAAGGGGTAATGACAAATGTCTATCGGCCTTTCCAAATGGCCTTGAAACCGAAATTCTTAAATGATTTATGAAACCTCAAGAGCTGGATGGGGGACAAGCACTGGGTGTTAGGCGGGGACTTCAATTTGATCAGGAATTTGGGGGAGAATAAAGGGGGTATCAAGACCCTCAGTAGTATAAGTGAGTGATTTAACAAAGTGATTGAAGATCTGAACTTGGTGAATGTGCAGACCACCAATAGCCTATATACCTGGCATAACAAATGAGTAGGTTCCTGGCACATTACCTCTCGGCTAGATCAATTCCTTGTGTCAAAATCAATTCTGATGGGAGGTGGAGAGATTAGAGCCATTGTCCTCCCGACAATAGGGTTGGACCACTAATCGATCTATCTGGTATGGCATAGGCTAGGGGAGAATCTGAAATGACACTTTTGATTTGAGAAATTCTAGCTTTCTCACCCCTATTTCCACAGATTGATCAGGGAGTGGTGGGAGAGATTTGAGGCCCCCTTAGGCTCGAAAATGTACTGCCTACAACAGAAACCCAAATTCATAAAAGAAAGGTTGAGGGGATGGAATAAGGAATCCTTCAACAATATCCAAGAGGAGAAAAAGAGACTATAAGGACAGATAGAATATCTGCAGAAATAGGTGATGCACGGAGGCTATAGTGATGAGGAGAAGGAAACATAATCCAAACTTCTCCTGGAGATTTCCTAGCGTGAAAGGCAGGGGGAGATCTTGTGGAATCAGAAGTCTAGAAACCTTTGGCTTCGGGAGGGGGATGGGAACACCAAGTTTTTCCACGAAGCTACAATACAGCATCGTCAAGGAAACTGCATCGTCAAACTAAAAACTGCCAATGGACAATATGTGGAAAAGAAAGTAGATCTAGAGTTAAACCTAAAACTCTTCTTCTTAGACCTACTTCACGAGATAGAGGCAGATAGAGGACCGGACATAGAAAATATAACAGCTAACATACCTCGCTTGGTTAGGCCCCGATGGATTTACGACCAACTTCTTTCAGAACTACTGGGATTTAGTGAAGGAGGAACTATGTGACATTGTAGAAGACTCTCGAAAAATGGGAAGGATTATGAAGGCCTTCAACTCCACTTTCCTCACCCTTATTCCCAAAGAGCAAGGAACGGAAGAACCTGGTAAGTTCAAGCCAATTGCGTTATGTAATTCCATCTACAAAATTATCACGAAAGTAATGGAAAATATATTAAAAACCCTGCTTCCAAAGCTTATTTCCTCGAAACAAGCTGGCTTCGTGGAGGGAAGACAGATCCTAGATGGCATCATCCTCACCCACGAGGTGATCCATTCCCTGAAGAACTCTGGGAAACCAAGAATGATGATAAAACTAGATCTAGCAAAGGCTTATGATAAATTGAGCTGGAAATATATGAGGTAGATGCTCAAAGCTTTTGGGTTCTGCCATGACTAGGTAAAATGGGTCCTTAATCTAATATCCTCGGCCTTTTATTTTATCTTGGTAAATGGTTCTCCTTTTGATACTTTCCAGGCAACAAGGGGCATCAGACAAGGGGATCCTTTCTCCCCTTTTCTCTTCATTTTGATGGGAGAGGGTCTGGGCAGAGCGTTGAAGGCTAATCAAGTGGTCGGGAGGATCCAAACTCTTGGTTTCCAAGAGGAAGAAACCCAACACACTCATCAGCAATTCGTGGATGATACGATGTTGATGGGCCAGGCAGCAGTTAAAGAGGCCAGAGGCCTAAAAGATATCCTGGAAGTATGCAAAAGAGCTAGCAGCCTGGAGGTTAATGAGAGGAAATCACAAATTTTCTTCTTCAACACTTCGAGGGTTACTAGACGAAACATCATCAGAATCCTGGGATTCTCGAAAGGCTCCCTCCCCTCTAAGTATTTGGGGGCTCCACTGTTGGACTCCAAGGCTAGACAGAGCATTTGGAAATATCTCTTAGACAATTTGACAGCCAAATTGAATAACTAGACCCATTGGGCACTAAAACTTCCTAGCAGACTTTGGTAAAGTCAGTGCTTCAGGCCATGCCTATGTACCTCTTCTTGGTACTAGCGGCCCCCAAATTGGTCCTTAAGAAGATCAGGGCCATCCAGAGAAATTTCCTCTAGGGCAGCACTGAGAATAAGCAGAAATGGACCCTGGTGGACTGGAACACATTTTGTCTCCCTAAGGCAGCGGGAGGACTGGGGCTTAGGGATCCAGAAGTAAGTAATCAGGTGTTAGGATCGAAAATTTGGTGGCGATGGATTGCCAACAATTCGAAAACTTGGGCAGACCTTTGGACGAATCAAATATGCAAGAGGATGGAACAGAGAGAACCTGATCAGATTCAATGAAGATCCCCCAAGGTCCATAATCTGGAAGGCGGCTAATTCCAACCGCAATATTATTAAATAACATAGCTTCTGGGAAATAGGGGACGGTGAGGAGGCATATTTCTTCAAGTATGCATGGAAATAACTACCTAGTTTCCAAGGGCGGGTAGAAATTCCAGGGATCCAAGAAAAACTGAAAAGGGAAGGCTTGACTAGAGTCAAGGACTTCTGGGACATGGATGTAGAAGATAATCCTTAACGTCAATGGAGGAGGGAGGAGTGGTTTAGGACGCGATGTCCGGGAGAAGACATAAGTACTTTAATATAGGATTTGAGAGAAAGGAAGATAAATAAGATTCAACACCCCGATAAAATCATATTGGGATATAAACCGGCCGACCGGTTTAACATTAAAGAGGCATCCAGAATAGATGAGAATCATGAGTTGCAGCCCTCCGAGAAAAAATGGAGTAAACTTTGGAACTTAGGCTTCTGGCCTAAAATTTCCACCTTCCTCTGTCTGCTCCTGAAGGCTAGAGTGCTGACATGGGAGAACCTGCACAAGAGGGGGATGGCAGGGCCTTAAGTCTGTGTATTATGTCTATCCGAAGAAGAGACCATGAACCACTTGTTCAACGAGTGTAGTTGGACCTCTAAAGTTTGGACGAAGGGAGAGAAAATCTTTAAAAGGTCTAGCAGGGTCCCAGGATATCCGGCTGATACAATTATCAACTGGCAGGCAGATCCCTTCAAGGGAAACCTATTAAACCAAATATGGAAGCTCGCCCCGGGGTTCTTGCTATGGGAGATCTGGAAAGAAAGAAATCACTGCATCTTCGAAGGAAAGAAAAGAATGGAAGAGGAGGTATGGGCTAGCATTCAAGTTCATGTGTGTGAAACCCTGGGTATCAGGAGATGGGGAACGGACAACCTCAAGACTAGCAGGGAGGAACTCCAGATGCTTCATGAAGGGAAGGTATTGGACCTACTGCACTATATTGGGAAAACCGATAAGGGACTGGATTTTCCCCAAGCGTTGACACCTGGGAACCCCCCGAAGATAAGATGTTCAAGTTGAATTTCAACGGGGCCTCGAAAGGCAACCCCGGGAGTAATCCGGGATAGTCATGTGGGAATTCAAGGAATATTTTGGGGGTATCTAGGGGAAACCTCCAACAATGTAGCGGAGCTTGAGGGGCTTCTAGCCAAGCTGGAATTGGCACTCTGATATTAGTGGTTTCCTCTGATGATCGAGGGAGATTCTAGAATTATTTTTTATCTAGCTTGCAAACTGCTTAATGGGTCTCAAGAGAGTAATATTACCTAGGATTAGAAGATGGCAAATAGCCTGGAATGTCTGAGTTCCCTCCTTCACCTACGATCGAAGGTAAAACTCAACCATGTGAGGTGAAAAGCAAATGGTATGGCAGACCTACTAGCCAACCATGGAGTCCAAGCGAGAGAAGAAATTCAGTTAAGAAAGTGGGGAGATATGGTGGAATCAGACCTCAAAGAAAGGTGCAGGAAGATTATGTGGAAAGATCAGGGGTGCCCCAGATGCGGGTGATTATGCCACATGGAAGGCAAGAGGAGGGCCATACCCTAGCCACGAGGCAGAGCACGTGGTGGAGGCACGACATAGGCGACGTGACAGTAGGCATGCATGGGGAGGACAAGTTAAGTGGCAGAAGGACGACGATTGTAATCAGCATTAGGCAAGCCAGAGAAATGGAGGCGAAGGCGGTGGGGATGCAGGTTCCTGATGAGGCAAGGCATCACCTCTGTCCCAGTCCACGCGTGAGTGCAAGAATTATTGCAGGAAGGTGGAGGGATGGAAATTTAGAAGATTGGGGAAATTAGGAAGGATTTCTATGGTCGCGCAAAGGCAGGGTCGGCATTGTTAAAGTCTAGTGCAACGAGGTGTTCAGACATAAAGAAGGTGGAATGACATTGGGGGTGATGGAGGAGATCAGTCGCTGCTCACTTCAGGAAGAGAGGATGGAGGTCCGCCCTCTTCTGGGCCACAGCAGAGTGGGTCAGAGAATAGGGAATGGGAGAGAAGAGGATAATAGGGGAGGAACGGATGCACAATATGCTCATCCGATGAAACGGGGAGGCAAACTTGATTGGGAGGCTTTGTTCTTCGCTGAGAATGATGATGAGGATGTCTGCGCCATTTCAAAAATGGAGGTGGACCAGTTAAGTCTCTGTGCAGAGGGTATGGAAGGGGTGTCGAGGTGCACCCGGTCTGGATGTCAAGGATTCTCTTGGGCCATTTGATCCAAGAGAGGAGACGCATTGGAAAGGCTATCGGGGAAAACATCAATAGCTTAAGGGAAGCAATGGTCATAAGCCTCGGTAAGTTGCAGGATACCAGGCACATAGTCAGCTACCTGGACATTCTGAGGCCTAAAAATGCGATCCCGATGAAAGATGACAGAGTCGGGGAAGAAGAACTAGATGAGACCAAGGAAGAGTCGAACAATCCAAGGGAGGAGGACCAGGACCGAGACTGACGAGGTGCCTCAGCCTCCCTTTTTGTCATGAATAACCATTTGTGTTTTTTTCTGTGTAATGTTTATAGTCTTAAGTCTTAGTAGGTTTACAATCCGCAACCTTAGTAGGTTTAGCTGGTTACAAGCAGAGGTTCTAGCCCTATTACCTGTGTTAGGGGTCATCAGACTAGACTTTCCTCTGATTTTCCGAAATGGGCAGAGAATTTTTTGCAATTTTGGACACTTGGTCTACTTTCCGGAGTTCTGGCAGATCATTGTATGTAAACATCTAAATAGTTAATAGAAGAAAGCCCATATTTTCTGATAAAAAAAAACAATAACAATAAGGGGGATACACTAATAATAATAAGGGGGCTACACTAGTATAATAGGGACCTAACATAGACTCAATGATAGAGCATTTGAATGCCTTCAATATTGTTGTAAGGTAACTATTATCTATTGATATTAAGGTTTATGATGAATATAAGTGACAATTTTGTTTCGTTCTTTACTAGACCTGTGAGATAGTTTGGTTTTTTCCATAGGCATTGTTGGTGAAGGTGGAAACTCTGAAGAATGTTGCAGATTCATTAACACAATTTGTGAGCACTGAGAAGTTCTCTTGGTGTTGAGAAACAATTGGAATTATTTACATAGATTGTGAAACATGTACTCCAACTACCACTTGTATGCAAAGAAAACAACAAGTGGGAGAATGTTGGGTACATATTATATTATTTACATGACTATCTCTATGTGCTATATGTTTTTCCAAGCACAATTTGGGGGGCGGGGCGAGGCATGAGGGTGGGGTGGGGGCAAAAGAGGGGTGAAGATCCCCTACCTAGAGGGGTTTGTTGGGTGAAAGAAGGCCCCTTGCACAAGGGTTTAAGGGAAGTTCCCTATACACACACATGCACATGAATTTTTAATTCAAATTAAGGAACTACGATTATATTCTAATCCATAGAAAGTAGATTGATGGTTTATAGATGTTGCTAGATATACATACTGTATTGTGATAATATAAAGAAGAGATATACATTTTTTTTTTAGTTTTCCTAATTAGTTTCTAGGGTAAAATATATGTGCTAATGTGTGTGCACACCTTTACATCTTTTCTATTTTACTAATAATTTATTTGCACTAATTAATTGTACATGATTAAAACCTACATATAAAAAAATAAAAAATAAAATAAAATTTCTTTAACATGTCAATTTAAATAAAATAAAAGTTCTTTAACATGTCAATTTTAATAACCCTTAAGTTTTCATATAAAAAACTAAAAAAGAAATTGATTATCCTTTCCCCTTCAACTCTCATTTATATAAAAAAAACTATAAAGTCAAACTGTCACATGGAATGACGATTTTATAGCTTCAAATCCTATGAAAATTTTTAAAACCCTATATCCATAATATTATTTGAAACCCATCTTGTGAGCCATACCTCTTACAATAAATAGACAAATAACAAAGGTCAATTAAATATTTAAAGGCATTAATATGTTATGTTAACCATTTTTACATGCATTGACATAGGCACATGGTTGTAACACATGGATGATATACATAATCTATAGCTAGATGATGAAGATGATTCTCATCATATGCTTAATGTATATATTTATTGATATGATTAATAAGTATTTGTAAGGGAGAATGTAATGCTATAGTCTAAAAAAGTAACAGAATGGCCCGGAATCCGGCAGAGATTTTGAAAAAATCTGGCAAAGATTTTGAAAAAATCTGGCAAAGATTTTATCAGAATCTTGTTTACAGTTGTTAAACTTCAGTATTCTCAAAAATGGATTCCAAGCACTGCAACTACCTCATTTTTTTAATTTTACTGAGCTGGATTCTGGCAAAAACCTGCCATCTGGACTATTCTATTGTCTGGGAAGACAACTCCGAATGTAATTATCGTTAATAGGATGGGTGCAAGCTGATGATGGTGTATTATGATGAGTTAATGATAATGCGAACATCAAACAACAACAAGCTATTAACTTAAAGGTTAGAGGAATGATTCAAGGCACATTCACAATAAATTTAAATATGGTGTAAAATTATGATGGGTAGGACATTGATTTTGTAAAATTAATCAATTGGTTAGATTTATTAACTTAGACATTCAGAGCATCTATACGCCCATATATGTATGATCCTTATATGTTCTCACTTTGACTCCTCCTTTCTTAGCAGTTGTCACTTTGGAACTGTTTTGGATCGGTTTTCCTCATCACCACATGATGGGAATGTTATGTTTTGTTAAATGCACTGTTAATACAAACAGCGTTTTTTTCTTTCTGAAAAAAAATAAACTAGAAAACCATCATATCAAATAAATTGTACACAGGTATTGGTTCAATAAAAATCTCAATGATGTTATGTATGGTGTACATACAACAACAGTTTACCAGGTAAACCTGAAAGGAAGTACAAGACTCCCCAAGTCTGAAGATGTGCAGACTAAGTTTGCAGGGGTCTTCAATCTCCTTTGCAATCAAGAAGTAAACCCACTTCTACCACACCAACCAACTACCCGGTCACAACTTCCACTGTGGCTTCTACCCACTGATGCCACCAACTGTTGTTTCCCCGTACATTCACTATTGTCCAATATGTCCTTTGCTTCCCACTACGATACCTACCATTGTCCATTCATTTCCTGCTACTGCTACCACTTTTCATTGTCCACTGTTACTATTGTTTCTTCTGCTGCTTCAATTGTCCTCACTTACTACTGCTAGTGTTTTTACTGCTACAATCTATAATTTTTCTCATAAGAAACATTATGTTTGAATCAAAAAAGTCTTGTCATAGGAATAATACTATTGGAATAGGAACAATAGTGTTTTCACAAGAATGAAACTGCTTTAACAAGAATTTTTCCTTAAGCCCTTCATCATTTTTCCAAATATCTATGACTAATACATCAAGTACCATTGTTTTGCTAGACCACTAAAGCACTGCCATACATGGGTTTTTTCACTGTCACACAAGGTTACTGCGCTTGATGTAATTTCACGACCATTGTCACCTGTGTACTTGTTGCATACAAGATTACTGTCACATGCATAAGTATTCTAACTGTCAGGGTCACTGGTATGTCAACACTATCACTATTGTTGCCTTTGTCCAAACCGTTGCTTCCACCACTTTAGTTCCCTGCTGCAATGTTTGTCACATCAAAACACTTCCACTGCTTCCATAACTATGATCTGTTGCTTCCCTCACTATATCCAACCTCTGCAACTATTCAACACCTTGTGACTGTCCTTAATAGAGAATTATTGTCTTAATGTCAATAACTCATTTTTCTACTACAAAAAGACACATGAATCTATATAGAATAGACCATAGTATGAAAATAAAAATAGCAGGTTACCACTGCATTGTGCAGAAAATTCTTACAGATTTCATTCTTAACAACTTCAGGACTTTAAGTACTCAGGTTGGACTGATTTAGTCCTCAAAAAAATTAAAAACCCTAATTTCTCTATGAGATCCTCCAAATGCTGCACAAAAGGCATGTCAAACCACTGTTCATCATACCTCATTGGTATCTCCATCCATTATATTACTACCTCTGTCTCCGATTCATCATAATGAGATGCAAGTTGATATAAAGGTTCTCCAAACAATAGCTCTTATAGTCCACATATTGAATTGCAACCTCCAGATGTATTTGAAAATATTTCTAGTTCAGAGTTAGGCTACACAAGGGGCTAACACATATCAATAGATAGGGAAACTCTCTATGTTGAAGATCACAATAAGAATACATAAATGATAATTAGGGATGCATGCCTTTTAGAAATGCGCAAATCAGATCAGGTGACAAAGTAGGAATTTGATACCCAAAAATTTCGATCTCTCTTTATATCCACTATAAATGAAGTGCCCAATCGAACCCAAAAGAAATAGAAGAAATTTTTGCACTTGATTAGCTTCATGTATTCACAAGTAAATGCCCTAAAATTTTACCACAGGTCCATACAAGAGGGAGGTTCCAAAATAGTTTTTGTACTCCTTACAAAAAATGTTAGTTAACATATCCACCAAGAATTATTTCAAAATTCTTCAAAAAACTTTGCTTAATATATGATTCCTGTACAAAAAATAATTTCCTTACGATTAACGTCTTAGAAAGGCCAAGACCTGCTACGAAAATAAGTTCAGAATGGGCTTGAAATAGTGAAGGCCGCACGGTTAAGGAACCAAGAATAGATGCGAATCTTCAGAAAAGAAGGAACCCTTATGTGCCAATCCAGACGTGTTACATATCAAGAAGGATCTGACCAAGCATCAAACTGTGCTTCAACAGGGTACTGTGCTTCAACGGATTTCTGTGACCTTTGATTAGTCTTTAGTGCAATGGCTAGGTCTGCAAGGAATTCCCAATCAAGTAGATCAATCCTGCAAGAAGATGCCCATAGAATTTTTGGTCTTCACGTACAACAAATCACCCCTAAGGAAATCCACAACGGAATAAAAAAAAAATTAGACCCTCAGTATATCCAACATAAATATTTCTAAAGCTTTCGTCAAAGTATCGTTAACCACTCAGGGCCGCAGATGAACTTCAGAATGACTCCACAAGACGAGAGCGGTATCACTTGAGCAGTTTAATTGATCCTCAAGATATACGATTAATCCCCCATATCAGTGAGAGAAATAAAGATATTATATATAGTTTTTTAATGATTGTCTAGAAGGGTGAGGCGAATAGAAAAAATGGAGGGAGAAATTTACATTAGATTCGAATTTTGAATTTCAATTTCGTGGTGCCAAAAGGTCCTTTTTGAGGAATCCGGCTCATACGTTGGAGAGAAATTTAATTTTAAAATAAATTGAATTTGAAATTAAATCTTCAATAAATATTCTATTTAATAAAATCCCTTCTCAAACTTTAACATTAAATTATTATTTTTAATGAAGATGTCTCCTTATCTATCTCATAAGAGATTGGAACATCATCATACCTTCAAGGGATACGACATCATCGAACCATTAATGTTATGCCACATCAATGACTGATCCTATGTCATCATATTTGTTGCAAAATTGTCAACGTTTGGGCTTTCAGACCCTAAATTGGGGTTCTAACTTTGACCATGAAGGTCCATGGAATGCTTCACATACCACTAGAATTAGCAATATGTGTAGAATCCAATGACATGGATCTCCAAGACAATATTGTAAATATGTTGCTCCAAAACTCTAACAATTGTGGGGCATTATTATTTTACAAGGAACCCAAACCTTAAATCCAATGGCTATGGTTTCGACGACTTGCATCATCCATCTGCAATAATATCCAACATTTTGTATCATCAGTTTGTATCATCAATATTTGCATCAAGAAGGTCAAACTTTAGGGTTAGGGTTTCAACTTGTCAATTAGGGTTTTTACTCTAACTAGGGTTTCATGGTCAAGTTGCATCCTCCTGTGACCTATCATATCAATGGCCTACAAAATTGACATCAATGATGATATATGTATCTTGCACCACTCTGCACTACTGCACCTGCTCCTTCTTTGACATCAATGACAACATACTAAAAAATCTCCCCCTTTTTCATTGATGTCAACACAGCTAACAAGATGAGGTATGGTTCATCCCACATATCTCTATCTTCATTGATTCCTCCAATTTTCTCTCCCCCTTTGACATTAATGGCAAAGGGTGTCTCTCCCTGCTTTTTCCCCTGATCCTGTAGACCTGTGATTGAACTCCCCCTAACAAACTCCCCCTTTCAACATGCTTTCCTGCTTCATTGGATCCTATGTTGATGCTACCCATGTCGTTGTGCATCTACCAATCTTGTAAAATATCATGGAGAAACCTATTTTATTTTCTAGACCCTGGTGGTCTTGTCTTCCTACCCAGTGAATGACCTTCCTTCCTGATTCCGTGGTGTTCATGTTAAACTTACTCTACAATATTATGAAAAATGACCAATGTTTGACATAGATAACGTTTTGAATTCCTTCCTTCCTGGTTCTGCGGAGTCCAATTCAAGTTGGATTTACAATATTGTGCAAAATGGCCAAGATTGTGACATATGTAACACTCAATATATGATCTGAATAATGGAGTGAAATTTTTGTAATTTCTGCTATGAAGTGTATGAGTGACTTTGTCTTTCCTTCCAGTGAACCCACCTCTAGGGTATTTATAAAACCCTCTATCCATACATCTAATATATCTCCTGCAATATGCAGCTCTATTTCCATACTATAGAAAATCTAACCACGAGATTCAATCTGATATTATAATGCACTAAAACAAGATATTGAATCCCTTCTACAATTTATGGAAACAAAACACGGTCGCACAATCACATAAACAAATAAGAGAAAGAAACAATCAATCACACAACATAAGATGTATCTGGGGAAATCACGCCACGTATAACCCCACTATCTGTATATTGTATAAAGTCAAGGATCATGAAACAATATAATGATTTCTCTCATAAGAGAACTCCTGCACTCTAGCAACTGTCTCACACTGATCTAGGAAAAATCAGACAAATACTTAGCCAATTCTCTGCCTCTGCTCAGCTTGCCTTGCTCACGAATTCCCTAAGGAATTAAGGCCCTATTAAATAGGAAAATCCCTTGGAATAATTGCGCAATCCTTCCTAGGCCTCCAACTGACTCTATAACTAACCTGTACAATTTTCTAATTATACAATTGATAGTTATCTTCCCTTTAACCTCAATCTCAACTGGGTCTTCCTCAGAATTGACATGCAACAACTACTTATTACGAAGTATTGGTTAACTGATTAATCACTCATTGTGAATTAAATCAGATTTAATTCACTGGACCTCTCACTAGCTCATTGCTCAGTTAGAGCTATTTAAACTAATTTTAACTCAATTTCTTGAGTTAACTAATTACAACTCATGTATAATTGCAACTGGACCCCCTTAAATCATGGAATCACTCTAAATGCATCATCTCTAACCCTCAAATCGAATTTCCTAAGCTAACTCGGCCATTCTGGCATAGTTAACTAATACAAGTTGTTATGAGATGAAATTACAATTTCTCTTCCAATTTAATTAAGGGAAAATTAAATTAGAAGCCCTGCTTTGGGATGCCATTTCAACACTCCCTCTCAACAAGAAAGGGATTATCTAATGCCCCGACCCTATCTCTGTGGAATTTGAATTTTCTTCTTGCCAACGTCTTCATCAAGATGTCTACATCTTGCTTCTCCGTGGGAATGTACTCTAATGACATAATCCTCCTTTGAACACAATCTCTGAGATGGTGATACTAGATATCAATATGCTTGGACCTGTCATGGAATATTGGATTAACCGAGAGTTTGATGCAACTCTAGTTATCACAATATATCACCGCTGGATCCATCTGCTGACCAAACAAACCAACACATATCTTCCTCATCTAGATGACCTTGCATGCTGCCTAACTAGCCGCTATGTACTCTACCTCTGCTAAACTGAGTGCAATTGATCTCTATTTCCTGTTGTACCAAGAAACTGTTGTTGATCCTATGTTGAAGATGCCTCATGATGTGCTCTTCTGATCGGATGGACTCCCTACCCAATCTGCATTGGTGAAGCCTTGAAGCTTCACTCTCTCTTTCCATTTGTACCATAATCCATACTTTGTAGTTCCCCTAATATATCTCAACACATGCTTCCTTGCCTTCCAAAAGAGCTGGGTCATATTAACCATAGCTTGGCTTAACTAGTTAACTACGTAGCATATGTCAGATCATGTGTTCACCAAATCCATGAGTGAACCCAAAAGCTACCTCTAAACAATAACACCCACCACTTCGCCCAAAGTAGCATCCTCCTTCCTCCAGTTTCCTACAAGAGGAGTCTCCATGGGTTTGCTTCCCTCCATGTGTAACTTCCTTAGAATCTCCTTGGAATACTTTCCCTGAGATACAAATAGATCCCCATCTCTTTTCCATATTTCCAATCCAAGGAAATAGTGCAAGAGCCCCATGTCCTTCATCTCAAATTCTATTGCAAGATCATCTTTTCAATATTTTATGAGTCTCTCATCACCTTTCAGTATCAGATCATCAACATAAAGAAAAATAAACAAAATCTTACCATCAACCACAATATGATAAAGATTTGCATCCACTTCACTCTTGGTGAAGCCCAACCCAGTGAAACAGCTGTCAATCCTGGTGTACCAAGCACGGGGTGCTTGCTTCAGTCCATACATTACTCTCTTGAGTCTACACACATGTGACTCCCTCTCTAAGGTATCAAATCCTTATGGATGCTCAATTTACACTTCTTTCTTAATAAATCAATTGATAAACATTGTCTTTACATCCATCTAATGTATTTTCCATCCCATCTACGCCAAGAGTGAAAGGATGGATCTAATGGAAGAGTAACTTGCGACTGGTGCAAAGGTCTCATCATATCCAATCCCCCCACCTGAGAGAACCCTCTAGCCAAAAATATAGCCTTTTGTTTCTCCACACTCCCATCTGCTACCTGCTTCACCTTGTAGACCCACCTGGATCCTACAACTGACTTCCCCATTGGTCTTGGGACAACTTCCCATGCATTTTTCCTAATAATGGAGTCATACTCCTCAACCATGGCATCAACCCACACTGGCTGCTGCAATGCTTCCTCAAAAGATGATGGTTCTATAGCAATACCTTCGCTCATAAGAGCCATGTATCTAGTGTACTGCTCTGGGGACCTTCTCTGTCTGTGTTGTGATGTGGGTGCTCCCACATTTTCTCTCGCATCCAGCAATAATCTGTCAGCCTCTATGGTGCGCTTCCTTCCATCTCTGGTGAATGGCTCTGCATGAATGGTTTCTACCACTCTATGTTCCTCTGCTTATGGATGCTCCACATCCTGAGGTTCATCCATTGGAGCTAAGAGCTCCTCAACTGCATGAAACTCAAGCTCCCTCTCAAGGGACAATCACATGGCTTTGTCTTCATTAAAATTCACATCTCTTCTCACCATTGTCATCTGATGTGCTGGAAAGTACACCCGATAGCTTTGAGGTGTATCAGTGTACCCCACAAATATCCCCAAATTTACTGTTGGCTCAAGCTTCTTCCTGACATCTTTGGTCACATGGAAATAGATAGATGAGCCAAAAAATTTAAAACATGAAACATTTGGTTTCTTACCTGAAAAATCATCCTTTGGTGTACTCATCGCAATTATCCGATGAGGACTTTTGTTCTTCACAAATACTATTGTATTGCATGCTTCTAACCACAGATGCAATGGTAGGCACTAATCATGCAACATAGCTTGTGCTACTCCCACAATATTTTTGTTCTTTCTCCCTGCAACCCCATTTTGTTGTGCGTTATGAGGTGCAATCAGTTCTCTTTGAATTCCTTCTAAGGGACAAAAATTCTTGAATTTATTAGAGATATATTCTCCACCTTTGTCGTTCCTCAGAGCCTTCAATTTCTTCCTTGTATCTTTTTCGACAGGTGCCTTGAACTCACAAAACTTGGAGAATGTTTGATCTTTCTTCTGCATGAAGATAATCCAACACTTTCTTGAAAAATCATAAAAAAAAATCACATAATACCTGTGCTTTATTGTGGAAGCTATTGAGAATGGTCCACACACGTCTAAGTGAACTCTCTCAAGTATTTCCACTGCTCTACTTTCCTTATCTTGAAAGGTGGCCTTTGTATACTTCCCCATGGTACACCCTTTGCATGTGTCTATCTGTGCAAGTGTACCCTTCAGAAGTCTTATCGAAATATGTTGCATGATGCTCAAAGTGATGTGGTGAAGATGGACCAACCTCTTGTGCCATAACTCACCGATGTCTTGGCTCACCACCTTATCTGCTTTACTTCTCAATGATGCACAATCATCCACATCAAGTTTTTAGAGGTTCTTCACCCGAACCCCAATATTTTTCACCTGTGGCATGGATTTGTGACGAAGGAACACCTTTCCTTTACTGAAAATCACATCATATCCACGATCTTCCAACATAGAAACAGAAACCAAATTCTTCTTTAAACCAAGTACATGCATGAATTATTTTAGTATGAGGGGTTTACCTGACTCTCTTTGGAAAGTAACTGTACCAATATCGGTAGCGCTATACCTCCCGTCATCACCCATATCGATGTGCATCTGGAGATCCTTCTCCTCCAAGCTGCTGAATAATTATTTGTTGTTGGTCATGTATAATGAGGCTCCACTATCCAAGTACCACACATATCCCAACATCAATGACACCATGCATGCGATGAGGGTGAAGTCTAACTCAAATTGCAAAGGCAATGCTTCACCTGCTGCTCCTCATGAGGCCTTCTTGTTGTTCTTCTTTTGTGGACAATTTGTGGCATAGTGTCCATGCTCATGCCAATTGAAACATTTCACCTTTGACAAGTCTTGCTTCTTGCCTTCCTTTCTGGTCTCATATTTGGAATGGGACACCTTCCCTTTTCCTTTCTTTGCCTTGCCAGCCAAGGTACAATTTTCCTAATCATTACCCTTTGATGAGGATCCATCTCTGGTGCTTCGCCAAATTTATTCTTGTGCCAAATCGGACCAAAGTCGCTCCCAATCTGGCAACTTATCCCTCCCATTAACATAGTCATGTTAGCTATGCCAGCTCTTGGGAAGGCCTAAAAGAGCTAGTCTCACCAAATCATTCATGGTAATAGTGACCCCAACAATTCCAAGGTCATCTCGACATTGAGTGAACTTGGTCATGTATTTCGGGATTGTGTCGCCCTTTTCCATTTTGATATTCTTGATCTTGTCTTTCAACGCCAACTTCTTGTGGTCACTATTATTCTAATATAGATATATTAAGAGCTTCCACAATGCATTTGGAGTTGCCTTCCCATGGATTCTCAAGATAATATGGTCTCAAACTTCCTCTAACAATATCCTTCTCGCTTTCGCAACATTCTTCTTCCATGCATCAATATGTTGAGCATCTGTTGCTACGGGCTATGGGACATCAAAATATATGAAAGCCTTCAGTCCATTGTCCTCAAGAACTGCCTCCATCCTGTCCTTCCATATAATATAATTTGAATTTCCCTCGAGTGCATATTCGAGTCTCAAGCCATTCAAAGAAATATTGATCTGTTGCTGGATACCGAAGAATAATTCTGCAAATTCAAACCTGATCAAAACAAAATCTATTCTTCTCTTCTTATTGTGATTCCTGGCACTTCGATACCATGTAGAAAATCTAATCACGGGATTCAATATGATCTTATAATGTACTAAAACAAGATACTGAAACCTTTCTACAATTTGCGGAAACAAAACACGATCGCACAATTACATTAACAAGAGAAAGAAACCATCAATCGCACAACAGAAGATGCATCTGGGGAAAGCACGTTTCCTAAAAACTTGCTATTTGTATATTGTATAAAGCCAGGGATCATGAAACAATACAATGCTTTTTATTACAAGAGAACTCCTGCACTATCCCAACTGTCTCACAATGATATATGCAAAATCAAATAAATACTTAGCCAATTCTCTACCTCTACTAAGCCTGCCTTGCTCACATATTCCTTGAGGAATTAAGGCACTATTAAATAGGAAAATCCCTTGGAATAATTGTGCAATACTTCCTAGGCATCAAACTCACTTTATAATTGACCTGTACAATTTTCTAATTATACAGCTGATAGTTATCTTCCCTTTAACCTATGTCTCAACTAGGTCTTCCTCAGAACTTACATGCAACAACTATTTATAGCAAATTATCAGTTAAATGATTGATTACTCGTTGTGAATTAAATCATATTTAATTCACTAGGACCTCTCACTAGCTCATCACTTAGTTAGAACTAGTTAAACTGATTTTAACTCAATTTCTTGAGTTAACTAATTACAACTCATGTATAACTGCAATTGGACCCCCTTAAATTATGGAATCACTCTACATGCATCCTCTCTGACCCTCAACTCAAATTTCCTAAGCTAACTCAGTCATTTTGACTTAGTTAACTAATACAAGTTGTTATGAGATGAAATTACAATTTCTCTTCCAATTTAATTAAGGGAAAATTAAATTAGAAGACCCACTTTGGGGTGCCATTTCAACACATACTTAGAAAATTTATAACAACAACTACAAAATGCACCCATATGCCTGGGTGTATAAGATGAGTATCAACTAAAGGTGTCTAACCCTTGAGAGTATCTTTGTTGCTCTCCACTTCCAAATGATTTATTATGAATTGGTGTCTTGAATGCATCATCCTGATTCTTGGGGCATTGGTATTCCAACTTTCTATGTTGGTTGATTTGTGCAACACTTTGACTTTGAGATTTTCTCTTTTTTTGGCATGAGGCTTCCTCCCATGAGACTCTTTCTCTTTCTTGACATGTGGTTGTTGTTCATCTTTGAGATGATATTTATATTCATGTGGTTGTTCTTCATCATTAAGACGAGGCTTATCTTCTTCATTTACATGTATATTCTCTTCATTATTGGAACACGAGGACTCACCAACATATCCAAGACCTGTCTTGATAAGTGGTGATATCTGGCAGTTGATAATGTCATCCATTACCTGTGACCTCCTAAAATTTTGTTTCAGCTTGTTCACTTTTTCTCTCAACATGACAATTTATTGCTCATCGTTTACACAATATTCTTCCTTATTCATCATCTAACTTCTCAAGACATCCTCAATCCTTTTGGCTTCTTCAAGTTCCCGCTTCAAGGAGGTGATCTGATTCCCTTTATCATGTTTGTTCCATTTATTTGGATTTTCTTTTTCCTTTTCTTTGAGTTGTTTTTTCAACGTGATTTCTTTCTTGTTTCCCTCTTCCAACATGATTTTGAGATGCTCCACTTCCTTCTTCACTTAATAAATTTCCTAATAATTTACTGATGTTTGTATATTTTTAATTTGAGCTTCAAGTTGCATGATATCAGTGAAGGAAAATCTTCAACTATCATAATACTTTGTCTTTTCGTCCTTCTAGTCTTCATGTTCTTTGTAAAAACTATTGTACATTATCGTGGTTCTATCCATGTCAAAAATAATTACTTGAAGCTATGTTAGGTCCCTATATTACTAGTATAGTCCCTTATTGTTGTTAGTGTAACCCCCTTATTGTTATTATTGTACCCTTGTAACCCCCATTTTGTTATTATTGTGCCCTTAAATTATTATTGTTAGGTCGGCTAGGATTACATTGTGGCCCACTAGGATTACATTATGGCCTCATGGACTCCTATATATAGAAAGGAGGTTTTGTAAATTGCATCATCCAAGAATTGTTCATTTATGTAATGTATTGGAGGTTGTCCCCTCGAAGTGGCTCATTTCTAAGGCGTTGACATCTCTTTTCTTCTCTTTTTGGAGCTGGTTACACAACATTTGGTATCAGAGCTTTGGATTCTAGGGTTTCACTGCTCCAAACAGGTCATCGTGGCATTTTCGCTATAAATTTTTTTCTACGACGTTTCAAAAGCTGAAATTTTTAGGGTGCGAAGCCGAAATCCTGAGGAAGATTGTCTAAAAGTTTCAGAGCTTGGTTCGCAATATTTTCGGAGATATGATCTATGGCGGAATGTTTGGTTTGCCAGCAGAATAAAGTGGAGACAATTAAGACCCCGGGACTTCTACAACCTTTATCCATTCCAAGTCAACGTTTGGAGGAGATTTCAATGGATTTTATCACAGGTTTACCTAAGTCCGAAGGAAAGAGTGTCATCATGGTGGTAGTTGATAGACTTACCAAGTATGCACACTTTTGTGAATTATCTCATCCATTTAAAGCAAGTACGGTTGCTACTACATTTATGGACAGAATTCAAAAGCTACATGGAAGCCCAAGGGTTATTGTGAGCGACAGAGATCCCATTTTTACTGGAAATTTTTGGACGGAGTTATTTTCTTGTTTGGGTACTCAATTAGCTCATAGGTCATCTTATCATCCTCAATCTGATGGTCAAACTGAGATAGTAAATAAATGTTTGGAAGGATATCTTCGTTGTTTTGTATCTGATAAACAAACACAATGGGTCAAGTGGTTACCTGTTGCTGAGTGGTGGTATAACACTTCCTTCCATACTGCAGCAAAAATGACCCCATTTATGGCACTTATGGATATCATCCACCATCCATCACATCATCTTTAAGGGAAAATTCGAAGGTTCAAGCAGTGGAAGTTCACATCGAGCATCAGCAAGAAGTTCTCCAACTCTTAAAGGATAACCTGAATTTGGCACAAAATCGAATGAAACAACAGGCAGATCAACATCGTAGCGAGAGAAGTTTTGATGTAGGAGATTGGGTATTTTTACGGCTACAACCATACAAACAAATGTCCCTCGAGCAAGCAAAGAAGGATAATAAATTATCGCCAAAGTACTATGGTCCTTACAAGGTGTTGCAAAAGATTGGTACTATGGCATACAAATTGGAGCTTCCTGCTTCTTCGCGAGTACATCCAGTTTTCCATGTTTCATGCTTAAGGAAGGTTATAGGTGAAAATCTTCCAGTTCAAACAGTATTGCCAGAACTTGATGGGGAAGGGAAGATCATATTGGAACCTGAAGCAGTCATAGAAAAAAGAACTCGACAACTAAGGAATCGATCAATTTCAGAGTATCTCATCAAGTGGAAGAACTTACCCACTGAAGATTCTACATGGGAGGATGAGAATTTTATACGAAAGCACCCAGAGCTACTCAAGCGTTGAGGACAACACTTTTTTGAAGGAGAGGGGCATGTTAGGTCCCTATATTACTAGTATAGTACCTTATTGTTGTTAGTGTAACCCCTTTATTGTTATTATTGTACCCTTGTAACCCCCATTTTGTTATTATTGTGCCCTTAAATTATTATTGTTAGGTCGGCTAGGATTACATTATGGCCCACTAGGATTACATTATGGCCCCATGGACTCCTATATATAGAAAGGAGGTTTTGTAAATTGTATCATCCAAGAATTGTTCATTTATGTAATGTATTGGAGGTTGCCCCCTCGAAGTGGCTCATTTCTAAGGCGTTGATGTCTCTTTTCTTCTCTTTTTGGAGTTGGTTACACAACAAGCTATTCTTTGAGGGAATTAACGTCTTCTTCTAAATCAACAACCATCCTGCAAACTTCTCTTAATGCTACAGATCGAACTTCAAGCAGTTGAGCTTCAAATGAAGGACCTGCCATGAAACATATTATTGGAAATAGTGAGAGGGGGTGAATCAATATTTCCCTCCTTTTAAACAATTGGTTAAATTTATTAACTTAGATATTCATAGCATCACTATAAATTAGAAATTCATCACATCAAATAAACAATACATAAGTATTGGCCCAATAAAAATCTCAGTTATGTTATGTATGGTGTACATACAAAAACAAATTACCAGGTAAACATGGAAGGAAGTATAAGACTCCCAAAGTCTAAAGATATGAAAACTAAGTCTGCAAGAGTATTTTGTCTCCTTTACAATCAAGACGTCAACCCACTACTACGATAACAACCAACTAACATCACTGCTTCCACTACAACTTCTACCCTCTTATGTAATCAACTATTATTTCCCCTTACAGTCACTATTGTTCAATTTTTCCTTTGCTACCCACTGCAATACTACCACTTTCCATTCATCTGATGCTACTATTACCACTTTTCGTTGTCCAATGTTACTGCTTTTTCTTCTACTGCTCTGATTTTCCTCACTTACTGTTGTTGGTGTTTTTACTGCTGCAATATATAATTGTTCTCATAATCAACCTTATATTTGAATCAAACAAGTCTTGTCACAAGAATAATACTATTGGAATAGGAACAACATTATTGTCATAGGAAAGACATTATTTTAACAGGAATTATGCCTTAAGCCTTTCAACATTCTACCACATATCTATGACTGATACATCAAGTACCATTATTGAGCTATATCACTGAAGCACTTCCATACATGGGTTTTTTCACTGTCACACAAGGTTACTGCACTTGATGTCATATCATGATCATTTTCACCCATGTGCTTATTGCATACAATATATCTATCACATGCAGATGAATCTTCACTTTGTCACGGTCACTGGTATTTCAAAATTATCACTGTTGTTTCCTTTGTCCAAATTGTTGCTTCTACCACTTTAGTTCCCTGCTATAATGTCTATCACATCAACACACTTCCATTGCTTCGTTATCTCTACTCCATTGCTTCCCTCACTTTATCCAACTTTCGCATTTGTTCAACACCTAGTCACTGTCCTTAATATAAAATTGTTGTCCTATTGTCAATAGATCATTTTTTTACAACAAAAAGACACATATGAATCTATAGAGAATATACCATGATATGAAAATAAAACCCTAGGTTACCACTATAGTGTGGAGACGTTTCTTACATATTTCATTCTTAACAACTTTATGACTTTAAGTACTTAGGTTGGACTGATTTAGTCCTCAACAAAAGTAAAAACCCTAATTTCTCTATGAGATCCTGCCGCACTAATTCACAAAAGGTATCTCAAACTACTGTTCATCATACTTTATTAGTATCTCCATCCATTATACCACTATCTCTGCCTCTGATTCATCATAATGAGAAGAAAGCTGATCTAACAATGCTCTAAACAATAACTCTTATACTCCATATATTGAGTTGAACTTCTAGATCTATTTTACAATATTTATTGTTTAGATTTAGGCTAAACAAGGGGCTAAAATAGATCAATGGAAAAGGAAAATCTGTATGTTAAAGGTCATAACAAGAATACATAAGTAGGGCTACACGTCTTTTAAAAATTCACAAATCAGGTCAAGTACAAAGTTGGAATTTTATACCTAGAACTTTTGATCGCTCTTTAGATCCATTGTAAGAGAAGAGCCCAATCGAATCCAAAACAAACATAATACATTTTTTCACTTGATTAACTTCAGGGATTCACAAATAAATTCCTTAAAAATTTTCCACAAGTTTGCACAAGAGGGAGGTTCCAAATTAGTTTTTGTATTCATTGCAAAATATGCTAATTATTAAATCCACCAAGAATTTTTGCAAAATGTTTCAAAATAATTCACTTAACATATGCTACCTGTACAACAAATAATTTCCTCGGGATTGACGTCTTAGAGAGGCCAATACCTGCAAAGAAAATAACTTCAAAATGGGCTTGAAATAGTGAAGGTCACAAGTTTAAGTAACCAATAATAGATGTGAATCTTCAAAAAAGGAGCCCTTATGCGTCAAGAGAGACATGTTACATATCAGGAAGGATCTGGCCAAGCATCAAATTGTGCTTCAATAGGGCTTTGTGACCTTTGATTAGTCTTTCGTAGAGTGGCCATGTCTAGAAGGAATTCCCAATCAAGTATATCAATCCTGCAGGAATATGCCCACAAGATTTTTGGTATTCATCTGAAACAAATACCCCCAATGAAACCCACAACGAAATTAAAAACAAAATATATACTTAGTATATCTAGAAAGAGTGTTTGAAAATCTTTCGTCTAAGTATCAATAACGCCCCAGGGTCATAGTTCAACTTCAGAACGACTCCACAGGACAAGAGTGATATCACTTGAGAAATTTCATTGATCCTCAAGGTATGCGATTAATTCCCCATCTTAGTGAGAGAAATAAAGCTATTATATAGGTTTTTTTAATGATTGTTTAGAAGGTTCAACCGACTAGACAAAATGGATGGAGAAATTTAAGTTAGATTCAAATTTTGAATTTCAATTTCATGGTGCCAAAAAGGTCCTTTTTGTGGAAGCTGACTCATCCTTTGGAGAGAAATTCAATTTAAAACAAATTGAATTTGCAATTTAATATTCAATAAATATTTTATTTAATAATACCTCTTCTCAAAATTTGACATTAAATTATTATTTTTAATGAAGATACATCCTTGTGAATTTTACTGCTAGATATGTGCAATAGTCTATATGTGAGAAATTAGCACATCATCAAACTTGCTAGGGATACCACATCATCGAACCATCAATATTACACCACAACAATAATTGATCATATGTCATACTTGTTGCACAAATGTTAACCCTTGGGGTTTCAAACCCTAAATTGAGGCTTTGACTTCGACCAAGCATTTCTCTCAAATCGTGAAAGTCCATGAAATTCACCACATACCACTAGAATAAACAAGACGAGTAGAATCCAATGAAATGGGTCTCCAAGACAATAATGTTAATCCAATGCTTCAAAAACTGAGGGATATCCTTATTGTCCAAGGAATCCAAACCGTAAATTTAGTGGCTAGGGTTTCAAAGACTTATATCACCCATCATCCATCTACAACAATATCCAACACTTCATCTCATCAAGTTTTATCATCAATATCCGCAATAAGAAGATAAAACCTTAGGGTTAGGTTTTCATCTTGTCAATTAGGGTTTCTGCTCTGACTAGGGTTTCATGGTCAAGCTGCATCCTCTTGTGACCTATCACATAAATTACCTCCAACCTTAACATCAATGATGATATATGTATCCTGCACCAGTTTGCGCTAATGCACCTGCTCGTGCTTGGACGTCAATGACAACATACTCAACAATTGAATTAGCCTTCCAAATATATAATTGTTTTTATCCATAGAATTTGTGTATGACTATTTGAAATTTTAATTTTTATAATAGTGGTTTGCTATATTTTAGATAAAACATAATGCATATGTTTTTATTATGGTAAGTGTTGAGTATCTTAATGATGAAATTTCCTTAAAAATATTGTATGATTGCAAAGAACACATTGTTCTAATGTAGATATGTTTTTTCAAATTTATAATGCTATTGTTATATAGTTTCCTAAACTTTGAAAGTCATTATATCCTTGAAATGGCAAGGCCTTGCATTAATATAAGGTATGACAGTCTTACCATTATAAAAATATTGTTATTATTATTATTTTAAGATTCTAGATCTTAGTTTGTGTGAGTGGAGTGTATAAATTATTTCAAATATGGTTAAGGTAATAAATAACTATCACATGAATAAAATAGGTATGTATTTTAGGATTAGAATATATATCAAGGAAAACATATTAAAAATAATAAGAAATATTAATTTTTTAGCAATTATATATTTGTAATATGCATAGTCAT
Source organism: Pinus albicaulis (assembly GCA_034641835.2). Taxonomy (NCBI): domain Eukaryota; kingdom Viridiplantae; phylum Streptophyta; class Pinopsida; order Pinales; family Pinaceae; genus Pinus; species Pinus albicaulis. Next base: position 892,347,917 of record CM076577.1, on the reverse strand, counting down.
CTTTATATGTGTTTGTAGTTTCATCGATGATGGATTTATATAACTTATACAAAAATAATGTACAAAATAGAGCTATTTAGAAACATTTACTGTTAAAATTCAAATAGATTGTAGAATTTATCATCATGGTTGATGAGCCTTAGTACTGCAACAAGAATGCTACAACTACCGAGGCTACAAACTTTAATTATCAACCTGGGATTCGTACAAACTTAAGATGTATCAACACTATATGTGCAACATAAAATGTGTTCTTATTTTGTTGTTCTGACGTAATGGAGGGAATTTCATGAAATCAAAGCCTAAACTAATTGCATAAATTGAAGTGTTGCTTTGAAAAGAAATTAATCCTAGGAAAGAACAACAATTCGTAATTGAAATCCTAAAAGCAATTCAAATAAAAATACCTAATCTAATTTTTGAAAATGAATTTCCTAAGTGGTGTTTATTCTTCCTCAATAATGTATTTAGGTCATAGGGGTCAGGATTTAGGCCTAAGAGACAAAAACCGACCTTTGGGAGCAAATTTGGTCTAGTTTACAGATGCTACAAGAGTGCTACACACAACTCTGTTTTTGCTACATGAAAGTCTGTTTTGGAAATAACTCACCGGATGACTGAGTAAATAAAATTAAAATGGTATGAGGCAATTTTTTTATTAAGTATGATGTATTAGGTCTCCATTCCAAGTGGAATCACTCCAAAATACCCTTGTTCACATGTGCTAAAAAATAACAAAAAATTACTACTCTAAAATCTAGAAATTCAAGAACTAGTGAGCTAGTTAATCTATCAAATGCCTAACCTAATCAAGTGAAAATGAAATGGGGTAAATTTTGTTATCAAATTTAACATTATTATGACCTAATACAAGTGGAATAAAGTCAAATGGATCTCATTAACCCCTTCTAAAAAATAACAGAAATTTAATACTATTTTGCTACAAGGCATTTCCAGAAATCTTATATTCGTGAACTAGTAACCAAATCCAAGTAGCTTAATGATTAAGATGACCTTCCAAAGTTATTATAAGGATGGATAATGCTTTTGAACTTGTAAAAAACCTGCAAAATAACCACTTAAATCATCTAACTCAATCCTATAATAAGAAAATAAGAAATACTAGAAACAGAAATATGAAAAACAGAAATAGGAGATGCATGTGAATAAGAAGTGAAAAGAACATAAAGAAATTGTGCAAGAGGGCTCTGAGACTCTTGGGATGGCCAAGCCCAAGGAGGAATCAGAGTCCTATGGAAGAAACAAAGCCTTAGAAGCTAAAAATGGCACCAATATTCATTATTGAATCAGTCCAAGTACATCCCTGCAAGAAAAGAAAGTGGAGCTTCCAAAAAACAAGTTTTCTCCACAATAAGACTAAAAAATCCATGCCCCTAGAGGAAAATTCGAAATGGTACTTATACAAAATGACGAGGAATACTTCTCCTTGAAATGAGGAATATTTCCCCTCTAAAATTCCTCAAATAGTGGATCTGGTTCCCAACACTAGGAGTTTGCAGTAAATGACAGGGAACACATTCCTAGATTTTCTCAATCTTCGGAGTTCTAGAATCTATCCAGAATTTCTTAATTATTTCATGATATTTTGTTCATTTATTCTCCAATCTTGATCCTCTAGTAGTAGGGAGAAAGTCCCTAAATTATCTCATTCTCCAAATATTCATAATCTGCCCAATATTCTCACTATATCCTTCAAAAATAAATAATATTAGGCACATATATGAAATTATCTTTAAACCTTCCTAAGAACATATTAAAGCATAAAAAACATTATTAAGTGTAGAAGGATATATTTAATATTTCTTTTATGTGCCCAAGAAAGTTTATATGGATCTTAATTTATGTCTAATTTAAAGGCCCATCATACCCCCCTACTGAAATAGTTGCTCATCCTCTGAGCAACCTATTCATTCTCCTTGCCTTGTGGTTCTTCATGTATGCTGGCCTATTTCATCTATGTTTATTTGTTCATGTGTTGCTTCTCCTGATGATCTTCTTGCTACTCTTCTATTTTCATTTCTTCTTGCAGGTGTTGCATGGAGGTCCTCAGGTGCCTTTTCTGGTGTGTTCATCCTCCTGGAGTCTGCTGGTGGTCATTTGAATCCATCTTCATCAACTTATCCTTAGATTTTGACTTTGTTGTGCCATATACAAAATTGCTACATGAAACGTTTCAACTTCTTATAACAATCTTCTCTATTCTTCTTTGGATTTCAGATTGCTTAGAGATGAAGGAAAATGGTTTATGGAGTGATAGAATGATTGGAGTGGTGGAGAGGTCTCATGCGAAGGTATAGGTGATCTAGCTACTAGTGGGACAACATAGGGTTTAGGGAGTGAATCCTTGTGCATGGAGTGAAGTGAGGGTTAGGAGTGGTAGGTATAGGAAAAAAAAAATTATCATGCTCTTTTTGAAGTTTAGAAACCTTTGATAGAGCTACTTTCCATGTAAATACGTTTCCTATAGCATTTATAGGGTTTCTTGTAGTGCTACAGGAATCCTGTAGCTGCTAGGGCTTTCGTGTAGCAATTACAGTCACGAGTAAAAATGGAGTTTTTTTCCTACTTGAAAGGTGAAATGAGTGAATGGGTGCATGTTGTAGTTGTCCATGGAGTATGTAAGCAGAGGAGAGAGAGAAGAGAGGAGGGAAACCACCTTTGAACAACAAAATTTATCCTTTGTATTTCTTGTAGAAAATCTAATTTTTCCTGTAGCAACTTCCCTTAGCAAATTTTGTGCTTGTAGCATCCCTATTTCACTTGTAGCAATTCTATTTCACACGCTAAGAGGCGACGGGTCCACCTTTTATTATTTTTTTCTCTTTTTTCATTTTTTTTTCATTTTTTTTTTTGCATGAAAAATAAACTAAGATTTATTTTTCTGTTAACTAAGTTCGCCCTCAGTTATGCCTTGGCACTCCTTGTCTTCCATCACAACTAACTGCTTACTACACACTTTCTCAAGTCCTCTTTACTTTTTACTTGTTCCTCTCCCACACGTGTGTGTGTCTTGGTGAAAAAGTGAAGCTAATTGCTAGATAAGGCCGAGGCTGCTCTGCTACTGAATTTGGCTATAAAAAAACTTTACTTCTCACACTTTTAATGTTTTCTTAAGCTAAAATATATTCAAATAAAGGTTTAGATGATTGCATACTTGAGCCTTACCCTTGATTTGTTTTTTTCAGGTGATATTGAAGCTACTGATATGACTATTGAAGTTGTCTTTGGTGGTTCTAAAGCTGCTACTGAGGCTGCATGTGATAATCTGCTGGGGGTCCTATTTCTGATAGCCTTGAATCTGGAGGTCTTCTAGGGTTTATTTTGCTCTTGTTGCTATTGCTTCACATCCCTGACTTTAATTGCTGTTGCTGAGATGTTCATGATGTGAGTTTTGTAGTTGATGATTTTGTTTATGTACAAGTCTTCACAGCATGATGATTTTTTTATACTGATAAAGTGTTTTATGTGTGCAGTCTTCTCACAATGTTCAATCTTCTGTTGGTGGAGTGGAAGGACTGCTTCCTAAGGAGGTTTTTCTCTTCTCAACTTTAGAAATTGCTTCATGATGCTCAAGGTGGCTAGATCTTCTGCTCTATGGTTGAAAAAAATAATTGGTATTGAGTTTTGATGTGACTGTACAGGCTGCACAGGACAACCCTCTTGTAGCATACTTTATTTAGGCATAGCTCTCAAACATTGTATCAATTTGACCTGAAATTTTTAGTGCATATTACAATCATCCTTATGCACCTCCCCATAAAAAATATCAGCCATTGGATGCAAAAATCTCGAGAAAATTAATAATGGTTGTAGGTGATGGAGGTCGATTTATGACAAAATGTGCACCATAAATTGCTGAAATTTTTTGAGCATGTTACCATCATATATATTCATCTCCCCCTGAAACAGATCGACAAATGGATACACGATTTTTGAGATATAATAAAAACAATTTTCTGCTAAAAACTATTTCAGGACAACCCCCTTGAAGAATACTTGTTTTATGCATAGCTCTCAAAAAATATATCAGATTAACATGAAATTTTTTGATAATATTACTATCATCCTTATGCACCTCCCCATAAAATATCTCGGCCATTGGATGCACAAATCTTGAGAAAAATAAAAAAATGGTTGTAGGTGATGTAGGTCGATTTCTCACAAACCGTGAACCGGAATGCGCTAAAATTTATTGAGCATGTTACCATGATGTATATGCATCTCTCCATGAAACAGGTTAGCAAATGGATGCACGGTTTTTAGATAAATAAAAACAATTTTCTTCTAAAAACTAGGAGTTTACTGTAGCAAAGAAAGGGTTCCCTGTAGTATTTTAGGACAACGAGGAAAATGAATGAGAAAAACATGGAAATGATGGTTGGATGTTGGAAATGTATGAGGGTGATGGATTTGCATGACCTTGGTCCTTTTGGATCATATGAGCAAAGGAGGAGGAATTCCAAGTTTGACTTCCTTTGACAAGGGTTTTGACCAACTTTTCCTTTTGGTGCCAACTTGATTTTTTGTTGCTTGCAAATGTTGGAGAGCGCCTACATTCATTAGAGAGAGATACATGGAGAAAATAAATTTGTTTTATTTTCATTTTTTCACCTTTATTTCTTTTCTTTTCTTCTTTATGCCTACTAGTTGCCTCAATGAGGTTTTCAACTAGTAGGTCTGCCTAGACGCCTCAAAGGAGATTTTCACCTAGGATATTTTATTTTTCTCTTTTTTACAACCCATTGATCGCCTCATGGAGGTTTTCAATCACTGAGCCAATCTTAGGCGCCTCAAAAGAGGTTTCCACCTTGATATTTTATTCTTTTTCCTTTTTTTCTCTTTTTCCATTTTGTTTTTAAAAGTTTTTCTATCCTAATCTTCTTGAAAAAACAAAACCTTTTCCAATAGATCCATCTGCATATCAAGATGACAGATAAAATCATTTGTACACTTGAAATACATGCTTTTACATGTACCTGAATATGAGAGATGAATTTCTTTGACTGAGATTATATCAAGTACTATTGAAGAAGAGTGTGTTGTCGCAACTTAATCATTGTCTGGAACCATATTTCAATATAGTTTTGATGCCCTTGGTTTGCTTGCTCATTGGGATCATTATTCATGTCTTCTTATACCATGAAATTAAATTCTTCCTCTTTTTGTTGATTATCCTCTTGAACTTTTGGAGGATATGATGGTAAACATGAGGGAACTTCCTCAATATCTAATTCTGATGTCTGCTCTTCATCAAGTGAAGCCCCTGATTCTTTGATCTTCTTCTTTTGGATGTTTTCCTTTAATGACATCAAGAAAATATCTTTTTTGCAATACCTTTCTTGAGCTAAGATGAATACCATTTAGATCAAGAGGATATGTTTGGTAGTATTGTACCTCAACATTGTAAGTGGGTTGAGATACTTCGTTGTGTGGGTTTGGAAATGGTGGTACAGGTATTTGAGCCGGATTGGATCTATGATATGGATGTGGTTGAGGTTGTGGTTGTGGTGGATGTGGATGGTAGGGACAACATGGAGTTGGGAATAGAGGATATTGAGGGAAATATTGTGGATATTGTGGATTTTTCCGATAAGTTCCTTGCCAACCTTGTTGCCAAGATTAGTTTTGGGGTTGAGATGGCCAAGGTTGCCAAGGAGGGAGTGCGTCCTAATTATTTTGAGATGGATGTGAATAAGCTTGAAATTGTGAAGTAGGTCCTTGCATCATATCAAGTTGACTAGGCTTCCATGGTATTCTTGGAGATACATAACATAGCTTCTGTGGTGATTGAATTTCTTTGTTGTCTTCTTGGTAAACTTCCTTAAATCTTGGTAATGATGGAAAATATTTAGTAGCACTTGATTCTGCATGGATAACACAAATATCAACATCTTCTCTTTTCTCATTTTTCATTCTTAACATTTCTACTTGTTCACTTAGATTGCTAAGAATTTATGTTTTAAAGTTATCAAGAAAATTTCCAAGTTCATCTTGACTTACCAATGTTGATGTTGATTTACTTACTCTTTCCCTTCCCCTTGATATGTGCTTGCATGTTTCACAAATTTCTTCAAATGATAATTGGTATACATTTGCTTTACTCATGAGATCAAGGAGATCGATCCACTCATCCCTAATTGTTCTAAGGAGGAGGGTTTTTAGTGTGCCAAATCCTAAATGTTGTAATTTTTCCCTCTTAGCATTAAACATGAACCTATCTATTAGATATTAAAGGCTCTCATCTTGTTTTTTATTCATTCTAAAGATTTATTCTTTAAGATCATGATCTTTATATTTTTCCAGAAATATATTTTTCATATCTTTCCATGATGTTATTGAATTAGTACCTAGACTCATGAACCATTTAAGAGCTCTATCTTTCAATGTTGCAGGAAACAATAACAATTTTTGAGTGTGTGATAAGTAGCCATAAGATCTACAAATTATTTCAAATTTAAAGAGAAAAGTGTCCGGATCCTCTGACCTCATACCATGGAAGTTAGGAAGGAAAGATGGAGGGATACTCTTCATATGCACACTAACATCACTATCTTGAATGGGAAATATAAGAGGATCTTCTTCATTGTCATCATCTCCATCCATTTATTCTACCTTTTCTGCCACCTCTTCTTCTTCTACCTAAAAAAGTGGATGGTGATGTGGTTCTTACTACACCACGTGATCAAATGGGGGGGTTGGTTTTGGAGAAATATTTTTAAATATATCTTTTTTGAATAAGAATGCTAATGCAATGCAATTTTATTTTTTAAAATGAAATATGCCTAATGAATTTTTTTTGTTTCTGTAGAAAGAAAAGAAATGAATCAAATAGGAAAAAAAAAATGCATACTTTGACACCTCCCTGGCAATGCCGCCAAAAAGTGATGAGCCTCACTATTGCAACAAGAATGTTGCAACTACCAAGGCTACCGACTTTAATTATCAACCCGGTGTTCGTACAAACTTAAGAGGTATCGGCACTATATGTGAAACATAAAATGTGTCCTTCTTTTTTTGATCTAATATAATGGAGGGAATTTCATGAAATGAAAGCCTAAACTAATTTTAGAAATGGAAATGTTTCTTTGAAAAGAAATTAATAATAGGAAAGAACAACAATTTGTAATTGAAATCCTAAGAGCATGAATTCAAATAAAAAGACCTAATATAATTTTTGAAAATGAGTGTCCTAAGTGGTGTTTATTCTTCCTCAATCATATATTTAGGTCCTAAGGGTCAGGATTCAAGCCTAAGAGACAAAAACCAACCTTTGGGAGAAAATCTAATCGAGTTTACAAATGCTACAAGAGCGTTACAAGCAACTATGTTTTTGCTACAGGAAAGTATGTTTTGGAAATAACTCACCAAATGACTGAGTACATCAAATGAAAATGGGATGAGATTTTTTTAGTTATTAATTATGATGTCTTAGGTCTCTATTCCAAGTGAAATCACTCCAAAATACCCTTGTTCACACGTGCTAAAAAATAAAATTACTACTCTAAAATCTGGAAATTCAAGAACTAGTGAGCTAGTTAATCTATCAAATGCCTAACCTAGTCAAGTGAAAATGAAATGGGGTGAATTTTGTTATCAAATTTAGATTATTATGACCTAATACAAGTGTAATCAAGTCAAATGGATCTCATTAAGCCCTTCTAAAAAATATCAGAAATTTAATACTATTTCGCTACAGGGAATTTCCAAAAATCTCATATTCGTGAACTAGTAACCAAATCCAAGTAGCTTAATGATTAAGAGGACCTTCAAAAGTTATTCTAAGGATGGATAATGATTTTGAACCTTTAAAAAACCTGCAAAATAACTCACATAAATCATCTAACTTAATCCTACAGCAAGAAAATAAACAATACTAAATACATAAATATTCAAAATAGAAATAAGATATGCATGTGAATAAGAAGTGAAAAGAACATAAAGAAATTGTGCAAGAGGGCTTTGAGTTTCTTGGGATGGCCAAGCCCGAGGAGGAATCAGATTCCTATGGGAGAAACCAAGCCTTAGAAGTTAAAAATGACACCAATCTTCATTATTGAATCAATCCAAGTAAATCCTTGCAAGAAAAGAAAGTGGAGCTTCCAAAAAACAAGTTTTCTCCACAATAGATTAAACAATCCATGCCCCTAGAGGCCAATTCGAATTGGTACTTATAAAAAATGATGAGGAAGAATTATCCTTGAAAGGAGGAAGCTTTCCCCTCCAAAATCCCTCAAATAGTGGATCTGGTTCCCAACACTAGGAGTTTGCAGTAAATGACAGGGAACACATTCCTAGATTTTCTCAATCATCGGATTTCCAGAATCTCTCCAGAATTTCTCAATTATTTCATGATATTTTTTTCATTTATTCTCCAATATTGATCCTCCAGTAGTAGGGAGCAAGTCCCTAAATTATCTCCTTCTCCAAATCTTCATAATATGCCCAATATTCTCACAATATCCTTCATAAACAAATAATATTAGGCACAAATATGCAACTGTCTCTAAATGTTCCTAAGAACATATTAAAGCATAAAAAAACATTATTAAGTGTAGAAGGAGAGATTTAATATACCTTTTATGTGCCTAAGAAATATTGGATGGGCCTTAATTTATGTCTAATTTAGAGGACCATCAATGGTAATTACTTGTGACTGATATCCATTTTTTTTAATATTCTCTTGTTTAGTTATGTAATTTTATATAAAGAAATTACACATCAACAAAAAATAGAGAACATAATGCAAAAGAGATAGAAGACACTAGAAATTAGGGTCCAAGCCAGGGAAAAACCCCACATGGGGGAAAACTAAACTAATCATTTTTCTTATAGAATCATATCAAAATGAGATATCTAAGACCCAAGATCAAGACCAGAAATTCCAGAAAAACTCCAAGTCCAACCCTCCTCCAAGTCACCCTCACATACAAAGTAAAAAAAGGTTAAATTGTCACTTTCGTGAAATTTTAGCCGTTGAAATTTCGGGCCTTCAAAAAATCTCGCTCCTAAAATTTTAGGCCTTCTTGAAATCTCGCTCCTGAAATTTTGGGCCTACAATTGGATTAGAAGTTCAATATTTCTTCACAAAATTTCTCTCACTTATGAGAGCTCTTTCTTCCCTTCTTTTTCATCCTTGTATTCATTACTTAGGTGTAGAATATATTATTGATGATGATGAATTGATGATCTCGAAAATGATCGAACTATCTACTATATATATATCTGTCTAGGAAGTCAAATAGGTGGTTTTTGGAGCCTAGGGCGAGTTGTCCACAAGGAGGTCAAACTTGATAGTTTTGGTGGAATTTGACTCAAAAATTTCCTTTTTTTTTCTTTATAAAAGGTTCAAATGTAAATGACTCAAGTGCAATCAAAATAATTTTTCTTTTTAACTCTTTTGACTCTTATATGCGTGAAGAACATGCTTTGGAAAAAATCAATAATAATAATAATAATAAATATGTAAATGATAATTTTTTTTTTTTATTACATTATGAAGAGTGACACTAGTTACTTTTTTCAACACTCCCTCTTAACTAGGGATGTATTCATATGGATTTCAGATTGATAAGAATCCACATAACCACCATTGTAAGAAATAACAAGGTCTTGAATAACAAGCTCTATCTCACCACTATATCAGAGCACAATGTTGGGAGACATAAATTTGGACACCACCACCTCTTTATGCACATACCCCATCCAAATGTTTTCAAGGTGTGTCCTCACAAGTCTATTATTTTCTTGGATACACATCCTTAAAGAATATAGGTCATTGATATTATTCTTATCTTGGATTCAAATTCTCAAATATTATCGGTCTCGGATGCTTATACAATCCACCATTCTCCCTAATAGTGCCTTCACTAGGATTAAAAATATTAGTCTTAGCCATAATGCCTGACACATGGAGAATACAGTGTCCATCCTCACTCCATATCAACCACATAGGAGCCAACCACAAGCTTAATTTTGTTTCAAAAATACCTAATATTTTCCATGAAAAGGAACATCATCAATGCATCGAATACTTGTTCATCACGTGAAGATACATAATAGCTTCTTGGCTCATATCTACATCAAACCATAACGAGCTTCAACCTTCCTGCTTATTTGACAAATTTTTATCCAAAATGTCCTCAGGTAGTTCATCAAACACCTTATGGAGCCAAACTTATTCACAACTGATTGAAAAAGGCTTCACACCTTCTTCCTTCATAAAAAAAAAATTTCTTTCACAATTTTTTGAGAAATTATATCAAAATCCAATAATTAGTACTATCTTTATCAACATTAGTACTATAAATCAATGTGTTCCTATACTGAACTAATCAACTATCGGTGCATCGATATCAAAACTCTTTGACTTCTTGCTATAGGATATTTCCCTATATCACTCATATTCTCTTTTGATCACATGCTTCTATGGCTTTTTGTCAAACTTCAATTAATATTGTATCCATCCAAGATCTTGCAACTCCCTCTTTCTAGTATAGGTAAGCGAACTTCTAGCGATCTAATTAAATTCTTTGATGCATACTTTAAACTGCTAAATCCTTCCTCAATTAGGTATATTGGGATTCAAATAAGTCTTAATGCTTTGCTAAGCTCTTCCAATTCTTCCATTTGTTAGTCAATTTTAGATAGTTATTTTCTTGACTTGCAAGATTTAGTAGAATACCATCAAAGAACAAAGACAACATATTTAGTAGTAATCAAGGAGATGTAGAGTAAATATGTTTTGAGGAATGTTAAATTCCTATTAATATTGGACCTGTTCACCAACCTTTTTCTCACATTAGCATGATGTCATTATCATCAAGTATTATATCTACTTCTTTCAAAATAAATTATTAGATAGGGTTTTGTTCCTAAGGTTATTCTTAGTCCAAAATTTTCTAGGGTTTAGAAACTCTAGATGTCGAAGTCTCAAAGACTTGTTAGTTTACAAATTGCAAGTTATACATATATACAAACCATAGAGATTTAATTAGCAAGCTCTCTATATAATCCACTCAACCCTTGATTTCAGTATCCAAGTCTTTATATACAAGGAAAGGCCTCAGATGCTAATATATCAATGATATTTCAAATATATCTTCCCATACATTTTTCTATGATACTTTATTATCTTTCAAGAGATCTCTATCTTTGCATCACTACTATTGTCTTAGATGATTGATCGCAAATGAACATAGTTTATACGTACCTCCTTTTAACTTTACCTACCCATCCTTGTAGAGATCCAGTCTTTGGATTTTCTTCAGTTTTCATGAACATACTTCAAAAAAGGTTTTTTCATGTAACCACACCACAAAACAAAAGAAAATATAGACCAACGACTTGAAATAAGCCTTTTCAAGGGGGGAACCACCTTTTAAATCAAATAAAAGAATAATTCTTGGATGATTCAAATGATAAGACCTCCTTGGTATATATAGGAGTCTAAGAGGTCAAAATATAAGTAGGGCTTGTATAAAAATAATAATGTAAGGGCTCAACGATAACAATAATGGGATTATATGGGGAACAACAATAAAAACATGGGGGGTATAGTAGTAATATAGGGAATTAATATGCCCCTCTCCTTCAAAAAAGTGTTTTCATCAATCCTTGAGTAGTTATGGATCCTTCTGTATGAAGTAATCATCCTCCCATGTGAAATATTCAGTAGGTAAGTTATTCCAATTTATGAGATATTATGAAATTGATTGATTCCATAATTGTCGGGTTCTTGTTTCTATGATTGCTTCAAGATCCAATATTATTTTTCCTTCCTCTTCAAGTTCTGGAAATATAGTTTGAACTGGGAGTTTGTCACCTATAACCTTATTTAAGCATGAAACAGATAAAATTGGGTGTACTCGCGAAGGTGTAGGCACCTCCAATTTGTATGTCATTGTACCGATCTTTTGAAACTCATTATAAGGGCCATAATACTTGGGTGATAATTTATTATCCTACTTAGTTTGCTTGAGGGAATTTTTTTTTTTTTATATTTTTTTATGGTTGTAGTCGTAAAAATATCTAATCACCCATATCAAAAATACTTTCACTGTGATGTTGATTTTCCTATTGTTTCATTCAATTCAGTGCTAGAGTCAGGTTATACTTTAAGAATTGGATAACTTGTTGTTGATTCTCGATGTGATATTCCACTGCTTGAACCTTAGAATTATCTCTTAAAGATGATGTAATGGACAGTGGATGATATCCATAAACTTCCACAACTGTGGTCATTTTTTATACGGTATGGAAGGAAGTGTTATACCACCATTCTACCATAGGCAACTACTTGACCCATTGTGTTTGTTTATCAGATACAAAGAAACGAAGATATCCTTGTTGGGTGTGCATCATAATTTTTCATCCTAGTTCATAGGTCTTTGTTTCAGCCAGATGTATACCCCGCGAAGACTGTACATCCCTCCACGTGGGGCAGTGCGGGGGAGACTTGTCCCCCCTGTGGGGGTCCGGAGGGGGCCGATCACCCCCCCCCCCCCCCGGATGGGGGGTTCAGGGGCCAGTGGTCCCCTAGTGGGGGTTTCGAGGGTAGCACCCCCAAGGCTAAAAAACATATGTAAAATTTCCTTGTAAAATATTGTAATTTCGTATTCAATCTGGCTCGTTCATTAGGCAGATGATTTGATGGTAGACGTTATGTTTAATGTAGGGTTTTTTTCCTTAGAAGGCAACCCCTCCTTTTGTATGAGGGTATTGTATTGCAACTGTGTATTGTATGTGTATTATGAGTGAGAAACAGAAAGGGGGACTGTGAGAGAGAGTAGAGGATATTACAGTGGATCTGTTGTAGGTTGTGTCTCTTCATCTTGCTGGATAATATAAAGGAAGGACTGGCCGTTCAAGGGTGGACGTAGCCCAAATTGGGTGAGCCACATATATTTGTGTCTCTCTTGTTTTATATGTTTTCTTTGTTTATGTTTCCGCATATTTTATGTGTTCCATTGCTCTGTAATATATAATTTTCTAACAACTGGTATCATAGTCGAAGGTCTATTTAGTTGATAAACTCGCAGGGAAGAAGGATTCCTGGTTTGAGTGGGAGTAATGGCGTAAGAAGATATGTTTAGGGTCGAGAAATTTAACGGCCAAAAACTACCCAATGTGGAAAATGTAGATGGAAGATTCTCTATATCAGAAATATCTGTACCTACCATTGAGCGGATTAAAGAAGAATTTTCCAATTATGACAGACACAGAATGGGAGATTCTCGAAAGAAAGACACTTGGAACAATACAGTTGTGCCTCACGACGTCATTAGCCTTCAATATTTCGAAGGAAACAACAACGGAGGGTTTAATTAATGCATTGGTGAAACTATATGAAAAACCCTCAACCTCAAATAAGGTATTTCTTATAAAACATTTATTTAATATGAATATATCGGAAGGTGGATTTGTTATTGATGATTTACATGAATTTAATACAGTTACCAGTTAGTTAAGTTATGTAAGGGTAAACTTTCTGTTCTCATTGCTAGAAAGTTGGAATGGTTTAGTTATGGCCATTAGTAACTTTGTCTCTGGATCTAGTACTTTAAAGTTTTATGAAGTTGTTGGCGCTATCATTAGTGAGTAAATGTGACGGAAAATCTCCCGTGAGACATCATGTAATGCTTTGAGTACAGAGACTAGGGGAAGAAAAATGGAAAGAGGAAAGAGCTCCAATATCGTAGTAAATCAAGGAAATACATATCTAAGTCCAGATCAAGGATAGTGTGCTGGAAATGCGGAAAGAAAGAACACCTGAAGAAAGACTGTAAATATCGGAAGGGAAAAGAAGGAGACTCACAACAAGAAAACAACCATGAAGAAAATGTGACAGGTGATGTGTTCCAAGATGCTTTGATTATTTATTTATAAAATGTTATTGATTCCTGGGTGGTAGATTCAAGGGCCTCATTCCATGCCACACCTAATAAGAAATATTTTCAGACTATGTTCAAGGAGATATTGGACAGGTTTGTCTGGGTGGTGATAAGCCCTGTAAAATCATTGAAATGGGTAAAGTTCTTGTAAAAAAGCAGAATGGAAACCAATGGTTATTAAAGGAGGTAAGGCATGTTCCATATCTGAAGAAAAATCTGATTTCAATAGGGTAGTTAGGCGGTGAAGGTTGTGTGACAAATTTCACAGATAAAACTTGGAAGGTCACTAAAGGAGCCCTGGTAATAGCAAAACGAGAAAATTTTGGTACATTGTATTTATGCAGTGGTATTTATAACTCTGTTAATTATTTAACTTCCAAAGGATAAGATGCAGCATTATGGCATCATAGGCTTGGACACATGAGGGAGAAGGGGACGAAGATTCTTCAATCAAGAATTTTTTTTCCAGGTTTGAAGAATATTGATTTGGATTTCTACGAGAACTGTATTTATGGAAAACATAAGAGAGTCATATTTCTTGGAGTCAAGAAAGAAAAGAAGAGCGAAAAGTTAGAGCTTGTGCACATAGATGTATGGGGACTTTCTCAGGTATCATCTCTCAATGGCTCTCGTTATTATGTTACCTTTATTGATGATGCAACTAGAAAAAATTGGATTTATTATATTCAGAATAAGTCTGATGTATTTGATACTTTCAAGAAGTAAAAAGCTTTGGTTGAGATTGAGACATGAAAGAAGTTGAAGTGTTTGAGATCAGAAAATGGAGGTGAATATTGCAGAAAAGAATTTGATAGGTATTGTTCAAAGCATGGAATTCGTAGAGAGAAGACAGTTCCAAGAACACCACAAGAAAATTGTGTGTCAGAAAGGATGAACATGACAATCATGGAGCATGCAAGGTGCATGAGATTTCATGCAGGATTTCCTTTACAATTTTGGGTAGATGTTGTAGATATTGTTGTTTATCTAATAAACAAAGGACATTCAAGTTCCTTGGATGGTGGTATTCTAGAGGAAGCATGGAGAGGTAAAAAGTTAAACTACTCCTTTTTAAATCCTTCTAGTTGTGAGGTCTTTGTCCATATTAATAAAGAAAATAGAACAAAGCTTGAGGCAAAATCAAATAAATGTACCTTTATTGGATATGGTGTGAATGATTTTTTTTATCGCTTATATGATTATGAAAATCACAAAATCATTAGGAGAAGAGATGTAATATTCGATAAAAGGTATTTTATTAGAATTTTTTGTAGAAAAAGAAACAGGAAAAATAAAAAAAAGAATACACAATTCTTGATGAGATCACAAAAAAAGTAAAGGTGCCTGAAAATAATAATAATCAATAGCCACAACAACAACCACCACCACAATAGAAATAGGCACCTCAAACACCTGAAATTAGTGTCAGAAGATTCATCGGGATAAGAATACCCCTTGAACGATATTATCCTTCATTATATTATTTATTGTTGACTGATTTTGGTGAACTCGAATGTTATGAAGAAGCAATGCAGGTCGAAACCAGGAAGAAGTGGGAACTAGCCATGAAAGAAGAGACAGACTCCTTAATACATAACCAGACTTGGGACTTATTCAAGTTTCCTGCAGGTAAAACAACATTGCAGAATAAATGGGTTTATAGGCTGAAGGAAGAATATGGAGGGAAACAAAGGTACAAAGCTAGACTTGTGGTGAAGGGGTTTGCATATAAGAAATGTATTGACTTTGGTGAAATATTTTCTCCTGTTGTTAAAATGCCTTCAAGCAGAACTATCTTAAGTCTTGTAGCAACGGAAGATTTGTATCTTGAACAACTAGATGTAAAGACAACCTTTCTCCATGGATATTTGGAGGAAGATATCTATATGCAACAACCACAAGGATATGAGGTCAAAGGGAAAGAAAAATTAGTGTGCAGGTTGAAGAAGAGCTTGTATGTCTTAACATAGGCTCTGAGGCAGTGGTATTTAAAATTTGACAGGTTTATGTCTGAACAAGGTTATACTAGATGTCACTCTGATCATTGTATTTATCTGAAAAGGAAAAATGATGGCAGTTATATTTTATTTTTATTGTATGTATATTCTACGCTTGTTGCAGGGTCTAACATGCAGGAAATAAATGTTCTGGAAGGAAAATTTGCAAATTCATTTGCAATGAGGGATTTGGGAGCTGAAAAAAAAAAATCCTTGGTATGAGAATAACTACAAACAGGAAAAATCACAAATTAACTTTGTCTCAGAATGAGTACATATGAAAGGTGTTGGAAAGATTCAATATGCAGAACGCAAAAAAAGTTAGTACACCTTTGGCTAGCCATTTCAAAATTAATAAGGAGATGTGACCCAAGACCCAACAAGAAATGAATTATATGTCTAAAGGTCCATATGTAGTAGTAGTTGGAGGCTTAATGTATGCAATGGTCTACACAAGGCCTGATATTGCACATGCAGAGGGAGTTGTAAGTAGGTACATGAACAATCCAGGAAAATAACATTGGATGGAAATGAAATTGATTCTCAGATATTTGAGAGGTAACAAAAATCAAGAATTATGCTTTGGTGGTTCAAACATTTCTCAACAGGGATATGTTGATGTAGATATGGCAGGTGATATAGATGAAAGGAGGAGCACTACAGGGTGTGTATTTACTGTAGGTGGAACAGTTGTTAGTTGGGTTTCAAAAATGCAAAGTGTTGTTGCACTTTCAACAACAGAAGTAGAGTATGTTGCTGCTACAGAGGCTAGTAAAGAAATGATTTGTTTACAAATGTTTATGGGTGAATTGGGTAAGAAGCAAGAGATGGGAAGGTTATATAGTGACAACTAGATTGCCATTAATCTTGCAAATAACTCAACATTTCATTCCAGGACTAAACACATACAAATCAAGTACCATTTCATACGATCAGTGTTGGAAGATGGACAGTTGAAGCTAGAAAAGATACACACTAGCCAAAATATTGCATATATGTTAATAAAAGTTGTAACCAGGGAGAAACTGAGATTTTTCTCAATTTAAATTGGTCTTCAAGTATGATGATGAATATGAGAAACATCTAGGTCCAAAGTGGAGTCATTTTCCAACAAATGAAGCGACGGTGGAGTTGCTACAATTAGTCTCCAAGTGGGAGATTTTTGGGTGTGGAGCCTGATATTCATCTTGATTCAGAGATCTTTGTTTCAGCCAGATGTATACCCCAGAAAGACTATACACCCCTTCATGCAGGGGGTTTCGGGGGCAGCGCCGCCGAAGCTAAAAACATATGTAAAATTACCTTGTAAAATATTGTAATTTTGTAGTCAATCTGGGCTGTTCATTAGGCGAATGATCTGACAGTAGAAGTTATGTTTAATGTAGGGGTTTTTTACATAGAAGGCAACCTCTCATTTTGTATGAGGGTATTGTATTGTGGTTGTGTATTGTATGTGTATTATGAGCGAGAAACAAAAAAGGGGACTGTGAGAGAGAGTAGAGGATATTACAACGAATCTGCTATAGGTTGTGTTTCTTCATCTTGATGGATAATATAAAGGAAGGAATGGTTGTTCGGGGTGGAAGTAGCACAAATTGGGTGAACCACGTATATCGGTGTCTCTCTTGTTTTATTTGTTTTTTGTGTTTGTGTTTCTGCATATTTTATGTGTTCCATTGCTCTGTAATTAATAATTTTCTAAAAATCCTTCCAAACATTTTTTATCTATCTTAGTTTTCCTATAATATTAAGGATGATAAGATGAGCTATGATCTAATTGAGTATGAAGAAAATAAAATAGTTATGTCCAAAAATTTCTAGTGAAAATGGGATCTCTGTCACTTACGATAATCTTTGTGTTCCCATGTTGCTTTTGATTTGTTTCCATACATGCAACAACGAATGTCTTTTCTTTGAAAGGATGAGACAAAAGTGTGAATACTTGGTAAGTCTATCAACATCCACCATGATGACGCTGTTTCCTTTAGATTTGGGTAAACCTATGATAAAATCCATTAAGACCTCCTCCCAATGTTCACTTGGAATGTATAATGGTTGTAAAATACCTGGGGTCATAATTGTCTCCACTTTTTTTTTTGTTGGAAAACCAAACATTCTACCACAAAATTATGAATTATAGAATTAAGGCCATCCCAAAAAAATTCCTTCTTGACCCTGTGGTAATTTTTTAAGAATCGTGAGTGCCCTCTTATAGGAGAGGTGTAAAATTCCAAAATAAAATTTTGTTTGAGTTGGAAGTTCTTACATATATATAAACGATCTTTGTACCATAGTGAATCATTTTTCTAGATAAATGTATTAGATGCATTGGTATCTTGCTACAAATTTTCAATGAGTGTCCACACCACTTCATCATTCTTTGTAGAAATTTGAATAATAGTTGAATTATTCACCGAGATTATCCTGATTACACACTATTTAAGCTTCATGCATAATACATAACCTCTTCTACAATTGATCATCAATATGCGGAAATAGAAGCAGTCGCATGCGCACATTAAAACATAGTCAAGCACACATATAACATAGTATGTAATGGGGAAATCATACAGCTGAAAACCCCCAACTATCTGTATATTATAATTATAGAGAACATGTAACAATACATAGCACAAAGCTCTCACATCTCTCAGCACTATCTCACATGCTACACACAAACTAGCACGGAAGATGAACAAGTCACAGGTTCAAATCTCCTCCACAAGTCTGCCTGCCTCTACTGCGCAATCCAAGATGAATAATGATGAGATCCAAGTTCGAATCCACCTGGCTTGTACTGCGCAATCCTCATTGGCAATATCAATCAATGTGTGTGCAAATCTCATGCACAGCTATAGTCACAACTGATAGCCACACTCACCCTTTCACCCACCTCTAACACTGGTCTCCACTGAATTGTCCATGCATTGCAGTTAACTGATGTGTTCTTTAGTTGATTTATGAGTTAATAATTAGTGAATTAATTAATAATTAATTCACACCACTCATCACTAGTGTATTTTTCGGTTAGACTAAATACAACTAGTTCAACTAAGTTAAACCGAACACAACTCCACCAACTGTCTCATCAACTCCACCAAACTCTGCCACATGAGTTCTAACTAAAGTCAACCATGCAATAACTCAACTAACCCTTAGGAAAAGCGTATTTCCTTCTGTCAGCTGCATGTGCCACATCCAAGCATCAAACTGAAGTGCTCTAAGAGGATAAGATAATGTTTATAGTCTAAATATTATTAAGGATTAATAATATTTGACTGTTCTATTTTTAGCCCGGCAGTCTAAAAATAGATTCCGCCCAATGTCTAAAAATATAGGTCCATCTATTTTTACCAACTTGACCAATAATCCATAAATAGCATCCTGCAACTCATAGACCATGATCCATATTTCTAAAAAATAGACATAGTCTAAAAATAGACTTTGCGCCAAAAATATCCTGTAGGGCCATAGTGAAGGCGACTTCTTTTCACTAAGCTCCATCATCTTGTGCATTTTCAACACTCCCTCTCAACAGATATGGATTATTTAGCCCTATCTGCCTACGTAGTATAATTTGCTCTGAGTGAGCGCCTTCGTCAGATATCGGCATCTGATCTCCAGGTAGAGATATATGAAAGTAACATGATTCTCCGCTGCACACAATCTCTGATATGATGGTACCTGATGTCGATGTGTTTGGATCTATCATGAAATACTGGATTAGCCTAGAGTTTAATGCAACTCTGGTTATCACAATAAATCACAGTAGGCTCCAAGTGTGACCCGAACAACCCGACCAGGATCTTCCTCATCCATATGGCCTCGCATGCAGCCAAGCTTGCTGCCATATACTCAGCCTCTTCTGAACTGAGTGCCACGGATCTCTGCTTCCTGCTGTACCAAGAAACTGTTGTCGACCCGATACTGAAGATCCCTCCAGATGTGCTCTTTCTGTCCGTTGGGCTCCCTGCCCAGTCTGCATCCGTGAAGCCACATAGCTTCACCTCATCCTCCTGTCTGTACCACAGACCATATCCCGATGTGCCTCTAAGATAACGCAATACATGCTTGCCTGCCTTCTAGAAGAGCTTGGTAGGCTTAACCATAGCTTGTGAAAGCTGGTTAACAACATAGCATATATCGGGTCGTGTATTGACCAGATACATAAGTGACCCCACCAACTGTCGATAAACAGTAGCATCCACTACCTCCGCTGAAGTAGCATCCTCCTTCCTCCAACCTCCAGGAAGAGGAGTATCAACAGGCTTACAACCATGCATGTTGAACTTCTCCAATATCTCCCGGGCATACTTACCCTGAGAAACAAACAGTCCATCACTGCGCTGCCAAATTTCCAATCCAAGGAAATAATGAAGGAGGCCCAAGTCCTCATCTCAAACTCTCTAGCAAGATCCTCCTTGCATGAAAGTATCAACAGCTCATCACCCGTCAAAATCAGATCATCTACATACAGTACAATTATCAACAACTTCCCCTCCACCACAATCTGGTACAGGTTAGGATCTGCCTCACTCTTGGAGAATCCAAGTCCAGTGAAATAACTGTCTATCCGTGTGTACCAAGCACGAGGTGCTTGTTTCAACCCATACAGTGCTCTCTTGAGCCTGCACACATGCGACTCACTGCTGAAGATCTCGAAACCTTCGGGCTGCTCTATGTACACCTCCTCCTCAATGACTGCGTTGAGGAACGTAGTATTCACATCCATCTGATGAATGTGCCATCCCATCTGCGCTAAGAGAGCTAGGATCGTCCATATGGAATAATACCTTGCGATAGGTGCAAAGGTCTCCTCATAATCGATCCCCTCAATCTGTGAGAAGCCTCGGGCAAAAAATCTTGCCTTGTACTTCTCCACACTCCCGTCAGCTGCCTGCTTCACTTTGTAGATCCATCTCGAACCCACCACTGATTTCCCTTCCGGCGTTGGGACAATCTCCCATGCACTGTTTCTGACAATCGAATCATACTCTTCCACCATGGTATCTACCCATGCGGGGTCCTCCACAACTTCCTCGAAAGAGGATGGCTCTATCACGACACATTTGCTCACAAGAGCCATGTATCCAGTGTACCGATCCAGTGACTGTCTCTATCTGCGCTATGTTGTAGGTGGTCCTACAATCTTCTCTGCATCTTGAGCCAGTCGCTCAGCTTCTGTAATGCGCTTGCGCCCTCTGATGGTTGGCGCTGCATGAGTGGTCTCTTCCACTCCATGAACTTCCTCTTGTGGCTGATCCACATCTGGAAGCTCATCCTTAGGAACTAATAGCTCCTCATCTGCATGCAAAATTGGCTCCCTCTCAAACGGTACTGCATGGCTTTCTCCTCCTGAAATTTGATATCCCGTCGCACAACAGTATTGCAACTATCTGAAAAATACACACGATAGTTGTGGGGCGTATTAGTGTACCCCACAAATATCCCAACCTCTGCGGTCAGATCCAGCTTCTTTCTGGCATCCTTCGTCACATGCATGTAGATAGGTGAACCAAAAATCCTCAAATGGAAAATATCAGGTCTCTTACCAAAAAATGCCTCCTCCGGTGTACTCATGCCAACTATCTTGTGCGGACAACGGTTCTACACATATACTGTAGTATTGCATGCCTCCCCCCACAAGTGAAGGGGTAGGCCCTGGTCATGCAACATCACCCGTGCAGCACCCATGATCGTTCTATTCTTCCGCTCAGCAACCCCGTTCTACTTTTGTGGGTTATGAAGTGTATGAGCTCTCTTCGAATCCCATACCGTCTTTATAAAGTCCTTGAATTCGCCAGAGATGAATTCACCACCATTGTCGCTCCTAAGAGCCTTCACATGCTTCCCCGATTCCTTCTCAACCAGCGCCTTGAATTCACAGAACTTTGAGTATGTCTCGCTCTTCTTCTGCATGAAGAAGATCCAGCACTTCCGAGAAAAATAATCAACAAAGATCACATAGTACTTGTTCTTTGTTGTCGAAGCTACTGAGAAAGGTCCACACACGTCTGTGTGAATTATCTCAAGGATCGTCGTGGCATGACTATCCTTCTCGTGAAAGGTGGCTTTCAAAAATTTTCCCAAGGTACACCCCTTGCACTGATCTGAATGCGTAAGAGTGCCCTTAGGAAGCCCAATAGAAATTTGATGTAGTATCTTCAAAGCTCCATGGTGAAGGTGGCCCAATCTCCAGTGCCACAGCTCGCCATCATCCCGGCTCACCACTCCTTCCGCTTTGCATGCCATTGCTGCACAGCCATCTACTTGCAACTGATAAAGGTTCTTGACTCAAACCCCTATCTTCCGGGTTTCTCTAGTTGTCTTACTGAGTAGGAAATCCTTTCCTTCGCTGAAGACAACATCGTACCCCTTGTCTTCTAACATCGCCACAGAGATCATATTCTTCTTCAATCCTAGAACATGCATCAATTCCTTCAATATGAAGGGTTTACCAGACTCCCTCTCAAAGGAAATGGTACCGATACCGGTCGCACTGTATCTACCATCATCGCCCATCTCAATGTGCACTCCAAGATCTTTCTCATCCAGATCTGAAAACAAATCTCGATCTCCAGTCATGTGAAAAGATGCGCCACTGTCCAAGAACCATACTGATCCCATCACACTTGATACCAAGCATGCGATCAGCAAAAATCCAACTCAAACTGCGAGGCTAAGGCCTCTCCAGCTGCAGATCCAGCAGGCTGCTTATTTTTCTTCTTCTGCGGACAATTTGTGGCATAATGTCCGTGCTGGTGACAGTGAAAACACTTCACCTTGGACATGTCTTGCTTCTTGCTTTTTGCACCGGAATAAGAAGATTTCTTGCTCTTCCCCTTCTTTTCTTTGGCAGCCAAAGCGAAATTTTCTTCATCAGATGCTTTTGATGAAGATCCGTCCCTGGTACTCCGCCTTATCTCCTCTTGCACAAGTTCCGACCAAAGTCGCTCCCATCCTGGCAATTTCTCCCGACCATTTACATAATCCTGATAGGCATGCCAACTCTTCAGAAGACCAAGGAGAGCCAAGCTCACCAATTCCTCATCATCTACAGTCACCCCCACACTTCCTAGCTCATCCCTACATTGGATGAACTTCGTGAGGTACTTGGGCATACTGTCGCCTTTCTCCATCTTTATGTGTCTGAGTTTATCCTTGAGCGCCAACTTCCTCTGGTCGCTCTTTCTTTGGAATAAATCTGTCAACGATTTCCACATCAAGTATGGAGAAGATTTTCCATGCATGCTGGATACAATGTGATCCTTCACGCCCTCCAACAGAATCCTTCGACATTTTTCCATCTTCTTTTGCCAAGCCTCAACTTGAGCAGCATCAGTAGGCTTTGGGACCTCAGCATCTATGAACTCCTTCAGCCCGTTATCATCTAATACCACCTCCATTATTTCCTTCCATGCAACATAATTCGAGCTGCCCTCAAGGGCATACTCCAGTCGCAATCCGTTGAAAGACATTTTGACTTCGACACCAAGAAAACTGTTGCAAATTCGAATTCCAAATCCTGCTGCAAATTCGAATTCCACCAGCTCAAAACTCAACCGCTTCCGATCTATGTGAACAAATTATTTCTAGCACAGAGATTGACTGTAGGGGCATTTACTGGATATATCACCTTTCAGAGAAAGGATGGATCCAGAGGCTACCTGGCCCGCTTACAGACTCTGTCTACCGAAATAATTGTAATCACTGTAATAGATCCGATGATCAATTTCGCTCTGATACCATGTAGAAATTTGAATAATAGCTGAATTATTCACCGAGATTATCTTGATTACACACTATTTAAGCTTCATGCATAATACATAACCTCTTCTACAATTGATCATCAATTTGCGGAAATAGAAGCAGTCGCATGCGCACATTAAAACATAATCAAGCACATATATAACACAGTATGTAATGGGGAAAGCTTACAGCTGAAAACCCCCAACTATCTGTATATTATAATGATAGAGAACATGTAACAATACATAGCACAAATCTCTCACAGCTCTCAGCACTATCTCACATGCTACACACAAACTAGCACGGAAGATGAACAAGTCACAGGTTCAAATCTCCTCCACAAGTCTGCCTGCCTCTACTACGCAATCCAAGATGAATAATGATGAGATCCAAGTTCAAATCCACCTGGCTTGTACTACGCAATCCTCATTGGCAATCTCAATCAATGTGTGTGCAAATATCATGCACAGCTATAGTCACAACTGATAGCCACACTCACCCTTTCACCAACCTCTAACACTGGTCTCCACTGAATTGTCCATGCATTGCAGTTAACTGATGTGTTCTTTAGTTGATTTATGAGTTAATAATTAGTGAATTAATTAATAATTAATTCACACCACTCATCACTAGTGTATTTTTTAGTTAGACTAAATACAACTAGTTCAACTAAGTTAAACCGAACACAACTCCACCAACTGTCTCATCAACTCCACCAAACTTTGCCACATGAGTTCTAACTGAAGTCAACCATGCAATAGCTCAAATAACCCTTAGGAAAAGCGTATTTCCTTCTTTCAGCTGCATGTGCCACATCCAAGCATCAAACTGAAGTGCTCCAAGAGGAAAAGATAATGTTTATAGTCTAAATATTATTAAGGGTTAATAATATTTGACTGTTCTATTTTTAGCCCGGCAGTCTAAAAATAGATTCCGCCCAATGTCTAAAAATAGAGGTCCATCTATTTTTACCAACTCGACCAATCATCCATAAATAGAATCCTGAAACTCATAGACCATGATCCATATGTCTAAAAAATAGACATAGTCTAAAAATAGACTTTGCGCCAAAAATAGCCTGCGGGCCCACTTAGTGAAGGCGACTTCTTTTCACTAAGCTCCATCATCTTGTTGCATTTTCAACATTCTTCCATTCATCCCTTGTTGTTATCCAATCAAGTTCGATAATAGAAATGACATAGATAAATGCTTCCACATCCTCATCCCTTCTTGAGAGTGCATCTTCAACAACTTTTTTCTTCCCTTTTTTGTAGATGATTTCAAAGTCATAATCCAACATATTTGTGAACCATTTTTGCTAATATTATGAATATAATATTTGTTCCAAGAATTATTTAATACTATCATGATCTATTTTTACCTTGAAGTGTCTTCCAATTAGGTAAGGGTGTCATTTCTTGAGAGCATGTAGTATTGCAAAAAATTCCTTCTCACAAATAGGCTTGTCTAAATAATTTCCCTTGATTAGACGACTTTCAAAAGAAATATATCTTCCTTATAACACTAAAATAACACCAATTCCATTTCCTAAGGTATCACATTCCACAATAAAGGTTTTTTTGATGTCTAGTGTAGCTAAGACCAGAGCTTGGTACATTTCCTATTTAAGATGTTCAAATGCCTTAGTTTCTTACGGAGTCCAAAAAAATGCATCTTTCTTCAGTAATGTTGTTAGTAGTGCTACCATTTTCCCATAATTTTTAACAAAATTGCAATAATACCCTGTCAACCCAAGAAATCCTCGAATATGCTTTAAATTTATGGGGATTTTCCATTCCTTTATTGATTTAATTTTGTTAGGGTCTACCTAAACACCCTCATGAGATATAATATGACCCAAATATTCCACTTCCTGTACCCCAAAGAAACATTTGGAGGGTTTTGTATACAATTTCTTGTCCTCCAATAGTTTGAGCGCCCTGTCAACATGTTTAAAATGATCTTTCCAAGACTTTTTGTATATTAATATATCATCAAACAATACTAACACAAATTTTCTATCGAAGGGTTTGAAAATGGAATTCATCAAACCTTGTGTTATCACTCAAAAATTCTCAAAACATCATTGTTTCAATTTTGTTTTTTATCATGGGTCAAAATAGGGTCTTAGGAGTCATTTCATGAATTTGACCAAAAGGGAGTATTATATTTTTAGGTTTGAACCTTCCTTAGTGTTAAACAAATCCATTTTAAAGGTTTTTTATGTCAAGTCATTCATCATTTTATCATTCATTTCATTTCCCTAGGTTTTTCATCAAAACTAGCCGATTAGCTGAGAAAACTTAATTTCGTAGTGCCACTAGTTCAAAAAAGTCATTTTGTGCTACGAAAGCGCTGTCTTTTCATAGCGCAATATGAAGCAAAAACTCGGTTTTCTGGTTTTGAGTAGTCAACTTCCAAGGTGGTTTCTGAGAAATTGAAAACGAATTTAGGAAAAATGAAAGAGGTTTTTCTTCCCAATAGAATTAACTACAAAATTTCTCTCAGTTCCTTCAAATTCATTAGGATGTGGGATAAATTGATAAATTAAAATGCACTACGAAATTGCTGTTACAAAATGTCCTGTAAATGACTGTTCAGCAGTCAACTTCAAGTTCAGTTTTTGGAAAAATTAAAAATTATTTTGGAATTATGAAAGAGGTTTGTTTTCATCACACCCCAATATAAAAAAACCTCTCTCAATTTTCTCACAGGTGTTATCAGTTTGGAGATAAAAGGATTTCATTGAAGCCCTATTTTCAGAAACAAAGTTTTCTTGTTTTAAACATGTTTTTCAAAGGAAGGTTCTGGACAACAGGAGATGTGTTTCAAAAAACCAAGAGAGGTTTTTATTCAAAACATCATGGAATAAAAACACCTCTTTAATTTTCTCAAAATAAATCATGGAGTAGGATATATAGGCTTTGTCCCAAAACCTAATTTTCAGCAAAAAACAGGAAAAACCAATAGGCCAACCTATTGCAAATGAAGAGGGGACCTCAAGAAGGCTGGAATGGCTCTGTTTTTCAAGTGATATGATGAAATCAGATTGATTTTGAGTTTTTAGCACATTTACAATTTTCATTTTGGAAAATTTTGGACAAAACTGCTCAGTCAGCAGTTTCGTAGCGCAAACAATGTAAAAAAGGCAAAAAGCGCTATGAAACTGCTGTAATAGCTTTTCTTGCCCTTTTTCATCACATTTTTGGGGGTAAAAATATGAATTAAGGTTTGAAATTGTTATGGAGGATATATATAAAGGTAATTAAGATGATTTTGAAGGAAAGAAGTCAATATTTTGAAGAAAAAAGGGTTAAAGGGCAGCGCTATGAAAAGCGCTACAAAACTGTCTTGTTTTCGTAGCGCAATCTATTTTCAGCTCATTTGAACAGTTTGATGATGGTTATGGACAGCTGGAGCCTAGGGAGGAGTTTTGGTATGTGTTACTTCAACTTCAAATATTAAAGGACCACAAAATGAAGAGTACATGATGGTCAAAATGTTCAATGAATGCAAAAGACCATATGCCTAAAAAACGAGGTTTGGTTTCCTGCTTATGTGGAGGTCAGCAAAGTGGTCATGAAGAGCTCAATCCCATCATCCAAATTCGACCATGTGATGATAAAATTTTCAATGATGTAATTTCAAATAGATAAGGTTGTTAAAGATAGTAATGAAGAGTTTTAGTCCTAGTTGAAATAGGACTGTCAAGTAGGATAGGTGTCTGTTTGTCATAAATTTGATGTTTTATGGTTATGCAAGGTGTCAAGAGTTAGGAATTCGAAGTATCTAGCAGAGGATGAGTTCATCTCATGTTTTAATGGTCTATTAAAGACCAAGAGGTCGAATTAGCAAAGGGTTGGACATTTTATTAGCAAAAATACTGTGTTTTGTATGTTACTGTTTACAGATTAATACATAGTTTCTACTTAGATAACTCAAGATTCATGAGGAGTTCTTGTATGTTATTGTTTTGATGGCATCCTTTTCAATATTCCATTGTAGTGGTGTTTATTTATGATACTCAAAATTCATCAATGGTGCTCTGACTTCCTTCATAGATAAACTGACTGTGTGTTTCATTGTTCTACATGTTTTATTCCTTGACTTGAACTCTGAATGCCTTGACTTCCATGCTAGGTAGACTGTTTTGGTTTTTTTGAAGTTATCATGACTCCATAGCCCAATGAATACTTTCTAATGTGATTTGCAACCAGTTATACCATTTATCTGTTTTTTCCACATATAGAGTTAGCCATCTACTTATTTATCAAAAATCATAAACCATTGAGAGAGCCCTCTCAGGTTGAGGAGGCTAAGCCTCAACCAAAAGATTGGTTTGAAATAGTTATACAATGTTTACTTGATGAGCAGCCCATCAGGCTTGATTTTTTGATAACACCTTGAAATCTGGAAGGTGCTTTAGTAAGGCCAAAAACCATGACCAAAAATTCATAATGACCTTCATGAGTTATGAATATTGTTTTTGGAATTTCTTCTATCTTCATTCTATTTTGATGATATCCTATGTGAAGATTCAACTTCTTGAAGAAAATTTATCCATGTAGTTCATCCAATAATTCATCAATGACAAGAATGGGAAAATTATCTTTAATTGTGAGCTTATTGAACTCTCTATAAATTGGAAACATACATCATGATCGATCCTTCTTGTGCACCAATACTACTAGAGAAGAGAAAGAAATTTGGCTAGGTTGAATTATACCTTCCTCTAGCCTTTCTGCAACCATACATTCAATTTCAATCTTCTAGGCATAAGGATATATGTAATGTTTGATGTTTGGAGAAAGAAATACTAGAATCAAGTGAATAGCATGATCATGATTGTGAATAGGTTGGAGACTTTTGGGAGTGTCAAATACCTTGGAATAATTTTTGAGGACTCTTTGGTGATATAGAGAAATGAATGACTTAGATGTTCGAAAATCCGGTGAACATAATTGTGCAAGTAAACCTCGTTGTTCCTTATTCA
This sequence comes from Pinus albicaulis, assembly GCA_034641835.2. Classification (NCBI taxonomy): domain Eukaryota; kingdom Viridiplantae; phylum Streptophyta; class Pinopsida; order Pinales; family Pinaceae; genus Pinus; species Pinus albicaulis. The sequence goes on along the minus strand of CM076577.1, from coordinate 892,319,268 downwards.
AAATTTTCATGTCATTAGATCTAATTATCTTCCCATTTTTCCCTATGATACCCCTTAATTCAATTTCCTTTCCATAAAAAAAAAAATCAAGACAATTTCTTGGAAATTAAAAGCTTTTGTCCCCAAAGATTGTAACCATTGGACTCCTAATACAACATCCACACCACCCATTGGAATGGAAAGAATATGACTATTAAATACATATTCTCCCATGATTATATTGATATTATTGAGCTTCCCTGAGCAATTTATAGTTCCTCCATTTGCAACCATCACTTGGAACTCATGTGCTGGATACAGAAATAAATTCAAATCCTTGGCTATCTTACAATGAATAAAATTATGAGTAATACCTGAATCAATCAACACTATTACATTTTAATTATTGATATATCCTTCTATATTGGGAGTTTGAGGAGTGGTAATTCCTGCCAATGCATTGCAATATATGGTTGGATTAATTTCTTCCTTTTTATCCCCTGGGATTGGTTATCGGTGTATATTATTATTTTGATACTTCGTGTTCCTTTTATCCTCCTCTTTACAATCTCTGTAAAATAATTTCTTGTCAACACACTTATCATATTTAGTGTATTTTGTATCACAAATGTAACAAATCCCTTTTGTGTTTTTTTTCCTCCAGTTGTTGTGGTGTCAACCTTGTAGGTTGTGGGAAGCTAGGAGTGATAAAGCTTCCATATTTATAGTTATGAGTGGTAGACCTCCTTGTTGCCATAATTTTTCTTTTAAGTTTTATTGCCAACCTAAATGCATTCTCCAAAGACTTAGGTTCCCAAAGGTGAAGCTCCTATTAGATGCTATCCTTTAAATTCCCTATGAATATATCAATTATATGCTCCTCTGGAATATCAATTACATTGATATTCAATCTTTGGAAGTCCTCAATGTGCTCCCCAATTGAACCCTTTTGTTTGAGATTTATCATTTGGATAAAGAATGTATTTCTCTTTGTATCCTCATAATATGCTATCAATTCCTCCAAAAAAAATTTCCAAGTGATAAGTGTTTTATGATAAAAAAAGCCATTGATACCATACAAATTGATTGTGTTCTAAATATAAATATGCAATGTGCATCTTTTGTGTGTATTGCAAATCGTATATATCAAAGAACTGCTCCATATGTAGTATCCATGTTACCATATTCTTGCAATCAAACTTCCTCAAATTGATCTTTGGAATATAGTTGGTATTCATCCCTGGGTTAGAGTCTCTAAAATCATGATTCACATTCCTTTTGTTCTCATCATGGGTTTCCTCGACTACCTTGTCACCATTAGGAAGCCTTTCCTGTAGCAAATTTGTCAAACCTTCCTTCAAAAATTCTATGTATCCTTTTAAAACTTCCATGACCCCTTTTATTTTATTTTTCTAAACCATCTATCTTAACATTCATCACTCCCAAATCATTTTTGGTTTCTCTTTCTAAGAGAGAAAATTCTTCCCACAAATGTTATATATCATGTTGCATTTCTTCTTCTTCATGTGTCATATTAGAGCTTCTTGAGCGATTATGGGTGTATAAATTTTTTTTTGGATGCATTTTGGAACTAATTAATGATATATATTCTTCAGTATTCCCTTTGAAGCACTTAAAATTTATTTTTGAAATAAAAATTATGCAAATTTAAAAATACACACCTTTTAGAATTTTATTTTGAGCTTATTGATAAGGTTGGCATTGAAACTATTTTATAACTCTGATTTTGGCTTTCCAAAGTATGAAATTATGTTTTATGGTATCCCTCTGTCTCTTCTTTTCAACCCCACCATTTAGTATGAGATTGGATTCTCCAAGCTAAAATTATTCCAATTCACCCAAGATGTCCTTATTATGGACTGGTTTAGTAAAGAAAACTTGTAAGGGATAACACCTGTCATTTTTTCTAACCTTTTTCCTTGAAAATGTTACAAGAGAAACTAAATTCCATTCAATTTCATTTGATTTTTACAAAATTCAAGTCTAATGCATAGAGATAAATTATAATCATTTTCCTCGGAACACTTGTTTGGGACAAAATTTTGGAGCATGAAAATCCCTAACTTCCTTCGATCATATCTACGAAAATATAGCAAACCCAAGCTCTAAATTTTTTACACGATGTTCATCAAGATTTCCACTCTATGGGGTCGAAATTTCAACTTCTTAAGCCTTTCATAAAAAAATTATAGTGAAAGTTCCAAGATGACATGTTTAAAGTAGCAAAACCATAGGATCTAGAGATCTAAAATCAAATTTTATGTAACCAAATCACAAAGCAGAAGGAAAGATAGATCAACGACTTGAAAATAAAAATATTCAAGGTGGAAACATCCTTTTACATCACATAAATGAACAATTATTGGATGATTCAAATGACAAGACATCCTTGGTAGATATAAGAGTCTAAGGGGTCAAAATATAATTAGGGTCTACATAACAATAAAAATTTAAGGGGTCAACAACAATAATAGTGGGCTTTTATGGGGAAAAAAATAACAATATGGGGGATACACTGGTATTATAGGAACCTAACATGTGCCTTAATTCTGGCAACCATTGTACTTATATAGGCACCACATAATTTTTTTTGGTATGCTCGCTTCATCTTAGTTCCTTTCAGAATAAATAAACATGTCAACTTCATGGTGTAACTCATCCTCATTTCAAGTATAAGTATAGTTGCTTCATAAACTAGAGTCATAGAGATAAACCTTCAAATTTTTGGTCATAGTTCTTTTACAAATATCTCAAAGTCTTTGACCTTCATAGATGATTTATATAGATATGGTTTCTTCCATTGATTGTTTAGTGCAACAAAGTGAATTTTGTACAAAATTTTTTCCTTTCTATCCAATCTCAGAGTATCAACCCTCAAATCCTTATACAAAACAATGTTACCTCATGACTTCGCATATTATTACAATGCTTCATATTCGCATTGAATTTAGAGATAATAGTTTTTTCTTGTAGCTCACACAGTCCTCCTATAGACCATTTCAATATAGTGGTATAGTTTATTCATATGCCACCACAATAATTTCATATTTGTCATAGATTTGTCTTCATCCTAATAGACACTTTGTTGTCATTGGGAATTCTAGATATAGACTGGTTTTCTTTTGAAATTAGATATTGTATTATAATTTTTGTTTATTAGAATCATAGTTTCTTCATATTTGTATGATTGCCACATGGACTCCTTCATAGCATTAAAATGCCTTGAATAACTCAAATCAAAGGTTCTAAAAAATTTAGACATTAGTTTACATTTGTAATTTTATTAACTCCTTCGACCTATTCCTTCACTTGATATATGTGTCTAGAACAAAATATGTTTTGAATTTCATGTTGCAGAGATATATGCATCATAGAGGACCTCTTTTATTACAAAGGGGATAATTTTTTTTATAGATTTTTCGTGTCACCAAGGAGATAATTATTATTGAAACTTACATATCCATTATCACGTACAAGAAGCTCACATCATAAAGGGGAGACATGTCAGAGAAAAACTCACATTACAGAGGCCCTTGAAACTTCAAAAAATATGTTGCTACAATAGGCTTAGAGGATTGTCATAGAACCTTTTTGCATGGACCGAAGAACAATACCTTATATGATGTCACATAATTTTAATTCTTCCATTGAAAAATAGCTTCAGGTCTTCTCTTTGGACATATTTGATTGTCAAGAGTTTTGGATGCTTTCCATTGAGATTTAAATTATTGTTTCTTAACTTGTAGAGTAAATAATTAGATCTTGGATAACATGACATATATTGTTGTAGGTTACTTGTAGTATCATAGAACTTAGAAAATTCAGATCCTTAGAAGAGTAATCCCTTGTATGTCACTGAGAGGAGGTGTTATTGAAGTTTGTATGCCATAAAAATTATATGTCACATCCTTGGGCTATTAGTTCAGTATTTTATTCCATAGATAAGGTTGACACTAATGAATCATATTGATGAGGCTCATCAATAGGTACATTATAAGGGCATGATGCCATCCTCCAACCTTAGACCTATCTCTTTTCACATTTATTTACATTTTTAGTTATATTATGCTTAGTGAGAAGGATAAAAGGTGTTTGTCATAGCATGTGGCCTAATGTGGTTTAATTGCAGGGAATGGAGAATTTTTTAGATATTTTCCATACAAGGGCTTGAAGTAGACAACAAGGAGAGAATATAGGAGGGTTTCCACCTCCTTAAGTTACTCAATCAGCCTAATATCACAACACTCTATCTCTCATCATCTAGAAGTTATCGGAAACCAAGCCACTATTAGTGCAAGTGAGAGTAATGAAGAACAATAACCACCATTCTCGAGTTGAAGGAGACAATCATTCCTATCTCCAAGGGAGCTTCTAGTAGCTACCCTCTTGTACAAATAAACAATAAGAGCTCATTAGGATTCAAGTTTTGTTTTTCAACTAGGTAGCTATTGAGCTCAAGAACTTGGCACTGTCATTTTGACTTTCATCTAATATATTATACATTTTATTTGATGATAATGAGAAGTTGCTTATTAAGTTACCACTGAGTTAGTTCAAGCGGGATGACGCTCTTGGGTTTGGGCCCAACCCAGTGGTTAGGTCCCTCTTGTGTATTTGTATTTATCTTAGCTTCAAGTATTTCTTAGTTTCTTTCATTTCAATAGATAATAATCCATAAAAACTTGTGGTTGTAGCCTCTACCTCACCTCTCTTATGGGAGCATGAGTGGAAGGATTCACAACCATACTCCAAAAATATTATGTTTATGATTTATTGGAAACATATTTGTGTTTTTTGTCTTATTTCACATTTTATTTATGTAGCTTAGAAGTTAGTGTAGTGATTAGATCACAGTTCTGGCATAAAATAGATATCATTTAAATTCAACTAATCTTTTCCACCATAAGTTACCTCATTTTGTCAATAATAAATGGATGCATGCATGTGTTGATTGCAAGGTTGCGTGGATCTATAGGAAAGGGAAAATTTACCACTTCCATCTTGAACTCCCTCACCTTCTCTTGTCACCTCCAAATTCTATCCTAAAACTCTGTTTCATAAGTCATTTTTCCTAGGTACAACGAGAGCACTTGTTGTAGTGCAAGATAGGCCTTTGAGAGGCTCTGAGTTTTTCCAGGGACTTAATCCAACCTTCAATTGTTTACCTCAACCTCCATCCACCTCTCCATATCCTCAAGACATAATTTTAACCTTCAAAACCCTCTTGAAAACCCTCATGTAGCATTATAGGGCCTCCTGTAGAAATATAGGGCTCCTGTAGCATCCACCTGTAGCAAACTTGTAGGACCAATTTCCTTCATCACTTTTGATCTCCAATACAAATTTGACTTAGTGTAAATGAATTTTGACCCCAAACTATGATTTTATGATCAGGGGAAGCTCCTAGGTCACTCCAAACCTTCCTTTCCTTCACTGCAAAAACAAAGTAGAGTTAGTTTCTTTATCATAGATTTGATGCAACAAGATTACTGATTTACAAGCAAGTGTGAAATAGTTAGATGGTACATGTAATTCTTATTGGTAGTTTGATGAATTATGCAAGAGAAATTAACTTCCTTTCTGCAAGTATATCTAGAATTTTGATGAATGTTACAAGATAAAATAACTTTATTTTTGAAAGTATTTTATCCTGTCTTTTTCTGAATTGATTAGTTAGCATTTACAAGTTAACGTCAATGGAATCTTCCCCTTCATATTTATAAGTAGCTTTTAAATGTACTTTCATAAACAATATTTCATTCTAATTTAGTAGGAGGAATGGTCTTGGAGCACCTTTTATCTAATGTCATAGTTAAGGGTGGCATGAATAGAATCCCATGTACTGTGAATATAGCACTGTCACCTCAAAGTTTGTACAAACCCCAGGTTGATAAATAGAGTTGCGGAGCCCTTGGGAGTTAAAACGCTCTTGGTGCAATACCAAGGCTCACCACTTTTTGGCATCGTTGTTGGGGAGGTGTCTAAGTAGATGATTGTTTCTGCTTAATCATTTTTTTTTTATGTTTTCTATTTTGCTTTCAGTTTTTAAAAGGTGAAAAAAAACAACGAAAAAATTTATTTCATTCCTCGTAGGGGTAGGGATAATCAAGGAAAATTTCTACCAAAAACTCCTACACCCTCAAGTAGGTAACCTTCACTCTTCTTCAGTGAATGTGAGCTTCCCTCTTTGACTACAGGGGAGTTAGAAGACCCTCTTGGTGAGCAACTTCAAATTTTTGAAGAACCTATTGGGGAAGAAGAAGAACCTACTTCACCAATCCAAGCTATGTCTAAGAACAGGAATAATGTTATCTTTCCCATCAAAGAAACCAATGGAGAGGCTAGGATGAAGAATCAACACTGCTGCCCTTCCACACTTCCATGGCCTAAACTTTGAGGATCATGACACATTCATGTTTAAAATCGATGTTGTTTGTAGAACCTATGACTATGCCTTTGATGAACAAAAACTAAATTTTTTCCCTATAACCTTAAGGATTAAGCCTTACACTGGTTTATGGGTATGCCTATGGAAACATCACTACCTGGTCCCAAATGCAAGAATCCTTCAATAAAAGGTACATGGATTATTTTAGGTCCAAAGAAACTAAGTAAGAAATATTTAAAATGACCCTAGGACCGGATGAATCTTTAGAACATTATGAGGAAAGGTTTCAACTTAACTATAGGAGGGCCAATTGTACTCTTGATCATGAGTCACTCAAGCTAGTTATTCTCTTAGGGATTATGAAGGAAGTGTTGGAAACCATCAAAGGAGACATCAATCAGTTATTGTATGATTACATCAAAAATGTGTTGAAAAATCACTCTAGGGATGCTAAGAAGAAGGGTGGGGCTAGTTAAGGCTTGGAAAATTCCTCTCCCTCCACATCATCTATAAAAAATGAGATAGGGAACATGTTGGAGGATTTAAAATTTGAAATTATGCATACCTTTTCATTAGATATGGATACCATGAAAATAAATACAAAACAAGAGGAAGGAGAGAGGACCCTAACTATTTTTTTCCCTAGATGCACTAGAAGACACCCTAGGAATGAATTCCCAATGAATGTCATAGATGTCTACTCAGTTTGTGAGGAAAACCATGCAATAGAAAAATTCCCTTCTTTGCCAGGCCAAAAATTTTTATACCAAGGGGTAGAAGGTGGGCCATAACAAATTTTCTTCGTCAATCAAAGGAGGCCGCAAGGAACTTGACCATAATAACAGGGCATACAAGGTACACCTTATTCTTATTACAATTCAAATCATAATGCACCTTTGAAACCTTGGTACTCTTCCACTTATCCATCATGGCCCACACCTCCTTCTTGTCCTTATTCTCCTCCATATCCTCCAACCTGTCAACCATCCTTTTTAGCCATATCCTCCACAAGCTCCTCAATGGAGAAACCCATCACAAGGGTGGAGGCCTCAACTCAACTAGGCTCCTGATTTATTTCCTCCACCCCAACCTCAACCACAAATCACTCGTCCTACTCCACTTAAGCAACCTCAAATTCCTTCTCAACATAATCCGAACCCGAATAACAAGCAAGCACAACATGTATACAATGGAGAGACATCTTATCCTACTTATGTTGTGGAAGTCGAAGAGATCAACCTTCGGTTTGCGAGAGTGCTTCGAGATAAACATCCACCTTATCCACCTGAAGATATTGAATAAGAGAAGGAAGAGAGTGCTCCTCAAGTAAATCCATCTCATTTTCCTAAAATATTGATCCAACCTAGCCAACACACTCTAGAAGAGATTGAAATTCTAGGAGAATTGAAGAAATTGGGTGTCAATATACTCCTTCTCTAGGCTATTAAGGATGTTCCCATATATAATAAACTTATCAAGGTGAAATGTTTCAAAAATACTAGGAGAAAGAAGAGACATACCCCAACCATCAATATTGTTGGACAATGATCCAGATCTTGAGGGGAGGCCCCCAAGATCTAAAAATTTGAAATGGATTTCACAAGATCTGCAAAATTAGAATGCCAAAAAAAAAAAAGAGAACAAAAAGAAAATAAAACCACAAAGAAACTTGTTTTATTAAAACAGAGAATAACTGTAGAAGCTACGTTGTGGTGGACAATCTGTCCTTTTACAAAGTGAGGCTTGTTATTTATAGCTTTTTTTGAGATACTATACCATAGGTGGATACCATGGGCCAATACCATGGGTAGATACCACTTACAATACCATGGGTAAATCCCATGTGTGGATGAATACCATGGGTGGATACATACCATGGGTCACTTATAATACCATGGGCGAATAAATATCATGGGTGGATGAATACCATGGGTAAATTCCATGGGTGGATGGATAACATGGGTAGATGAATACCATGGGTTGATGCCATTTTCCATTCGGATCATTCCTCCCTCCTTAAGAAGCAATGGTTCCCATTGCGTGAAGTTCCCTCCTGAGAATCCTTTTTTGAATATGAAGAGCCACTAAAGATAAGGGTTTTGTGTAGTTAACCCATAACAATGATGAACGAAGATCCGAGGATAGAGATACCCTGTAATGCTTGTGACCAATTGTGATATTGACAGTGTGCGGCCTAGCAAATGGACTTCGATGAAGTGTGGGTTTGTGGATGAACCAAAACCATGAAAAATGAAGATCCGAGGATAGAGATACCCTGTAATGCTTGTGACCAACTGTGTGACCAACAATGTGCGGCCTAGCAAATGGACTTCGATGAAAAATATTTTGTGCGGTTGACCCATAACCGTGATGCTGATTGTTGATGAAGTAGTAGGTGCCTACATAGCTTGGGGTGGGAGGGAACGTCTCCAAATAACCCAAGAAGAACGCTGCTATGATGAAACTAATGAATGTGAAGCAGGTGCCTACTAAAGCGGGGTGGGAGGGCACGTCTCCAAAGGGAACTTGCTCCGAATGCTGCTCCAGATTTAAAATGAGCATAACTTGGTCAATATAACTCAGAATATTTATTATAACCTATTTTTGGAAATGGAATGATCATTATTCATCTTCCCATGTGTTTGAAACCACTATCTGGAGACTCTAGACTCTCAGATTCGCGCTGAAACTGTCTCGCCGTCACAAAATTTCTGAAAAAAATAGTTGATTTTAAATCAATGATAACTCCCACATCCGGACTCTGATTCGACCAATTTTTTTTTTTTAAATTGGGTGATTTTTCAAGAGGATATCAGATCTATATCCATTCTTATGAAATTATGCACTGAAAATTGCAAAAAATGACAGGAGAGCCGCCGTCCATGAATTGTCGTCAGAAAAATCCCTTCAACATTGCTGATTTTGAATCAGCGATATCTCCCTCATCCGAACTCCAATTTGGCCGATTTTTTTTTTTGAATTTGAGTATTTTTTTGCAAGGAATCCAGATCTAGTCTTTTTTTTTGGTAAATTTTTCAGAAAAAGTTTCAGATCTGATCTGAAAACTCGCCGCCCAAAAAAAATCATGGATTTTGCTGAAGATTGCTGCAAAACATTGAAACTGAAATATGTTTCAAACCCTCATTCCCATGGAGGCGTAACCTAAATCTGATACCACTGATCCAAATCTTGAGGGGAGGCCTCCAAGATCTAAAAATTTGAAATGGATTTCACAAGATTTGCAAAATTAGAATGCCAAAAAAAAGGAGAGAGAACACAAAGAAAATAAAACCACAAAGAAACTTGTTTTATTAAAACAGAGAATAACTATAGAAGCTACATTGTGGTGGACAATCTGTCCTTTTACAAAGTGAGGCTTGTTATTTATAGCTTTTTTTGAGATACAATATGTTTTGTAACCAACTCCAAAAAGAGAAGAAAAGAGATATAAACGCCTTAGAAATGAGCCACTTCGAGGGGGCAACCTCCAATACATTACATAAATGAACAATTCTTGGATGATACAAATGAACAAAACCTCCTTCTATATATAGGAGTCCATGAGGCCACAATATAATCCTAGTGGGGTCACAATGTAATCCTAGCCGACCTAACAATAATAATGTGAGGGCACAATAATAACAATATGGGGGTTACAGGGGTACAATAATAACAATAAGGGGGGCTACATTAACATAATAAGGGTCTATACTAGTAATATAGGGACCTAACATGCCCCTCTCCTTCAAAAAAAGTGTTGTCCTCAACGCTTGAGTAGCTCTGGGTGCCTTTGTATAAAATTCTCATCCTCCCATGTAGAATCTTCAGTGGGTAAGTTCTTCCACTTGATGAGATACTCTGAAATTGATCGATTCCGTAGCTGTCGAGTTCTTGTTTCCATGACCACTTCAGGTTCCAATATTATTTTTCCTTCCTCATCAAGTTCTGGCAATATTGTTTGAACTGAAAGATTTTCACCTATAACCTTCTTTAAGCATGAAACATGGAAAACTGGATGTACTCGCGAAGAAGCAGGAAGCTCCAATTTGTATGCCATAGTACCAATCTTTTGCAACACCTTGTAAGGACCATAGTACTTTTGCGATAATTTATTATCCTTCTTAGCTTGCTTGAGGGACATTTGTTTATATGGTTGTAGCCGTAAAAATACCCAATCTCCTACATCAAAACTTCTCTCGCTGCGATGTTGATCTGCTGTTGTTTCATTCGATTTTGTGCCAAATTCAGGTTATCCTTTAAGAGTTGGAGAACTTCTTGCTGATGCTCGATGTGATCTTCCACTGCTTGAACCTTCGAATTTTCTCTTAAATATGATGTGATGGATGGTGGATCATATCCATAAAGTGCCATAAATGGGGTCATTTTTGCTGCAGTATGGAAGGAAGTGTTATACCACCATTCAGCGAGAGGTAACCACTTGACCCATTGTGTTTGTTTATCAGATACAAAACAACGAAGATATCCTTCCAAACATTTATTTACTATCTCTGTTTGACCATCAGATTGAGGATGATAAGATGAGCTATGGGCTAATTGAGTACCCAAACAAGAAAATAACTCCGTCCAAAAATTTCCCGTAAAAATGGGATCTCTGTCGCTCACAATAACCCTTGGGCTTCCATGTAGCTTTTGAATTTTGTCCACAAATGTAGTAGCAACTGTGCTTGCTTTAAATGGATGAGATAATGCACAAAAGTGTGCATACTTGGTAAGTCTATCAACTACCACCATGATGACATTCTTTCCTTCGGACTTCGGTAAACCTGTGATAAAATCCATTGAAATCTCCTCCCAACGTTGACATGGAATGGATAAAGGTTTTAGAAGTCCCAGGGTCTTAATTGTCTCCACTTTATTCTGCTGGAAAACCAAACATTCCGCCACAAACTTTTGAATATCAGATTTAAGGCCATCCCAAAAAAATCTTTCTTCACCCTGTGGTAAGTTTTTAAAAATCCTGAGTGTCCTCCTAAAGGAGAAGTGTGCAATTCCAGAAGAATCTTTTGTTTTAGTTGGGAATTCTTACAAAGATATAAGCGATCTTTGTACCATAAGGAATCATTTTTCCAATTAAATGTATCAAATGTACTAGGATCTTGCTGCAACTTTTGAATGAGTGTCCATACATCTTTTTCCTTCTTCCATTCATCTCTTGCTTCGGTTATCCAATCTGGTTGGATAATAGAAATAGCACAAAGCAATGCTTCCACCTCTTCATTCTTTCTTGAGAGTGCATCTGCAACAACATTAAGCTTTCCTTTTTTGTAGATTATTTCAAAGTCATAACCCAACATCTTTGTGACCCATTTTTGCTGCTCTTCTGAATATAGTCTTTGTTCCAAAAAGTGTTTAAGACTATCATGATCATTTTTTACCTTGAAGTGTCTTCCCATTAGGTAAGTTCGCCATTTCTTTAGTGCATGCGGTATTGCTAACATTTCCTTCTCATAAATAGGTTTCTGTAAATACTTTCCTTTGATTGGACGACTTTCAAAAGCAATGGGTCTTCCTTCCTGCATTAAAACTGCACCAATTCCATTTTCTGAGGCATCACATTCCACAATAAAGGTTTTTGTGAAGTCTGGAGTAGCTAAGACCGGTGCTAGGCACATTGCCTCTTTAAGATGTTCAAAGGCCTTAGTTGCTTCAGGAGTCCATGAAAATGCATCTTTCTTCAATAATGTTGTTAGAGGTGCTGCTATTCTTCCATAATTCTTAACAAACTTACGATAATAGCCTGTTAACCCGAGAAATCCTCGCAACTTCTTTATTGTCTTAGGGACTTTCCATTCCTTAATGGCTTTAATTTTGTTAGGGTCTACTTTAACACCCTCGTGGGATATAATATGACCCAGATATTCCACCTCTTGTACTCCAAAGAAACATTTGGATGCTTTTGCATATAATTGTTTCTCCTGCAATAGTTTGAGCACACTGTCAACATGTTCAACATGATCCTTCCAAGACTTGCTATAGATTAGTATATCATCAAAAAATACTAGCACAAATTTTCTAAGGAAGGGTTTGAAAATGGAATTCATCAACCCTTGAAATGTAGAAGGTGCATTGGTAAGGCCAAAGGCATGACCAAAAATTCATAGTGACCCTCATGAGTTCGAAACACTGTTTTTGGAATATCTTCAGTCTTCATTCTAATTTGATGATATCCTGAACGAAGATCCAACTTGGTAAAATAAATTGCTCCATGTAATTCATCCAATAATTCATCAATCACGGGAATGGGAAATTTGTCTTTAATGGTGAGCTTATTGAGCTCCCTATAATCCAGACACATTCGCCATGATCCATCCTTCTTGTGTACCAATACTACGGGAGCAGAGAAAGAACTTTGACTAGGTTGAATTATACCCGCCTCTAACATTTCTGCAATCATACGTTCAATTTCGCTCTTTTGGAAGTAAGGATATCTATAAGGCATGATGTTTGGAGGAACGCTTCCTGGAATCAAATGAATAGCATGATCATGATCACGAATAGGTGGGATTCCTTTGGGAGTTTCAAACACCTTGGAATGATTGTCCAAGACTTGTTGGAGATCTGCCAAAATAGATGATTTTGATGTCGGAACATCTAGTGAGCATAATTGTGCAATTACACCTCGTTGTTCTTTATTTAGAAGCTTTGTCATGACATTAGAACTTATTATCCTTCCCATCTTCCCTTCAATACCCCGTGATTCGACTTCCTTTCCTTCTGAAAAAAATTTCAAGAAAAGTTCTTGAAAATTAAAAGCTACCGTCCCCAAAGATTGTAACCATTGTACTCCTAGTACAACATCAGCACCTCCCATAGGAATGGAAAGCATTGGACTAGTCAACATATTCCCCCATGGTTAGCTTAATATTATGGCATTTTCCAGAGCAATTTATAGTTCCTCCATTTGCAACCATCACTTGACATTCTGGTGCTGGGTATAGGAAACAATTTAATTCCTTGGCTACCTTACAATGAATAAAATTGTGGGTGCTACCTGAATCAATCAACACTATTACCTTTTTCTTCTTGATATGTCCTTCTATCTTGAGAGTTTGAGGAGTGGTAATTCCTGCCAGTGCATTACACGATATGGTCGGATTCATTTCTTCCTCTTCTAGGGGTGGTTCCTGGTGTATATCCTCTTCTTGTTCATTTTCTTCTTCTTCACAATCTATGTAAAATAATTTCTTCTCAGCACACTTATGACCTTTAGTGTATTTGCTATCACAACTGTAGCAAAGCCCTTTGCTCTTTTTTCTTCCAATTTTTGTGGTGTCAACCTTGTAGGTTGTGGAAATCTAGGCATAGCAACACTTCCTTCTTTATAGAAGTGAGTGGTAGGCTTCCTTGTCGCCATAATTTTACATTCAATTTTTCTTGCCAACCCGAATGCCTTCTCCAATGAATCAGGTTCCAAAACGCGAACTTCATGTTGGATGTTATCCTTTAAAGTGCCTATGAAGAGATCAATCCTGTGTTCCTCTGGAATATCAGTTACCCTTATATTCAATTTTTGGAAGTCCTCAATGTGCCGCCCCACTAAACCCTTTTGTTTGAGATTTATCAATTGGCTAAAGAAGGTGTTGCTCTTTGTATCCTCATAATGTGCTATCATTTCCTCCGTAAAAATTGACCAAGTGACAATTTTTTTACGGGAGCAAAGCCATCGATACCATACAAATGTATTTTTGTCTAAATGTAAAGTTGCAATGCGTACCTTTTGTGTGTTTTGCACATTATGGAGATCAAAATATTGCTCCATCTGTAGTATCCATGTTACAGGATCCTCTCCATCAAACTTCCTCATATCCATTTTTGGAATATGGTGGTTCTTCCCGCCAACATTAGAGTTTATGAAATACAATTAACATTTATTTTGTTCTCATCATGAGGTTCTTTCTACTATCTTTTCACCATTAGGAAACCTTTCTTGTATAAACTTTGTCAAACCTTCCATGTCCGTTTAGAAAATTCTTCATGTTTTCCATTTTCTCATCGATCTTAGCTTCCATGTCATCCATCTTAGATTCCATGCCAGCCTCCATGCCATCCATCTTAGCTTCCATGCCTTTCTTCAAACCGTCCATCTTCACTTTCACGCCATCCATCTTAGCTTCCATGCCTTTCTTCAAACCATCCATCTTCACTTCCACGCCTTTCTTCAAAACTTCCATTTCATTTTTTGTTGCTCTTTGCGAGAGTGAAATTTGTTGCACTTGCTCTTGTAATTTTGATAGATCATGTTGAAATTATTCATCTTCATGAGTCATGGTAGAGCCTTCTGAAGGCTTAATGGGTGTTGAATTCTTTTTAGGCGCCATTTTAGAATCCAATATTGATACCTTTTACTTTCTTTGAGGAGCTCGATATTGAAATTGAATTATCTCTGTAATTGAAAATCTTAAATATCTGAAATTCAGCCCTGTAGTAGCCCTCTGAAGCTTCTTTCAAATTCCATAGGTCTGATCTAATTTGGATTCTCCAAGACAAAGTTGTGTCCAATCTCCCACAATGACCTAATTCTGGACTAGTTCAGTAGAGCGAACTTGTACGACTTGCCACGTGTCACTGTTTCGTCCTTTGTCTCTAAAATTGATATCCAAGAAACTACAGTCTGTGTACTTGCAACCACTTTTTACGGCACTCAAATCCGATGCCCAGAGAGAGAGTTATTGAACTTTTCCCACGATCACCTCTTTGAGATGAAATTCAGGAGCCTGAAAAAGCACTACCTTCCACAGATCATATCTCCAAAAATATTGCGAACCAAGCTCTGAAATTTTTTCACGAATTTCCTCAGGATTTCAGATTCGCACCATATGAATTTCATATTCTGAACCTTCGTAGAAAAAATTTTATAGCGAAAATTCCATGATGACCTGTTTAGGAGCTTGAAAAAATACCTAACTTCCACAGATGATATCTCCGAAAATATTGCGAACCAAGCTCTGAAATTTTTAGACAATCTTCCTCAGGATTTCAGCTTCGCACCCTAAAAATTTCAGCTTATGAAACTTCGTAGAAAAAAAGTTATAGCGAAAATTCCACGATGACCTGTTTGGAGCAGCGAAACCCTAGAATCCAAAGCTCTGATACCAAATGTTGTGTAACCAGCTCCAAAAATAGAAGAAAAGAGATATCAATGCCTTTGAAATGAGCCACTTCGAGGGGGCAACCTCCAATACATTACATAAATGAACAATTCTTGGATGATACAATTTACAAAACCTCCTTTCTATATATAGGAGTCCATGGGGCCATAATGTAATCCTAGTGGGCCACAATGTAATCCTAGCCGACCTAACAATAATAATGTGAGGGCACAATAATAACAATATGGGGGTTACAGGGGTACAATAATAACAATAAGGGGGGCTACATTAACATAATAAGGGTTTATACTAGTAATATAGGGACCTAACACAATACCATAGGTGGATACCATGGGCCAATACCATGGGTAGATACCACTTACAATACCATGGGTAAATCCCATGTGTGGATGAATACCATGGGTGGATACATACCATGGGTCACTTATAATACCATGGGTGAATAAATATCATGGGTGGATACCATGGGTCGATGCCATTTACAATACCATGGGTAAATTCCATGGGTGGATGGATAACATGGGTAGATGAATACCATGGGTTGATGCCATTTTCCATTCGGATCAGACAATTATCTGATCTAATGTTGGGGAGAGTGATATTTCACAAATACCTAGACCTTGGAAGTCTAGTAGTGGATGTGCACATTGATGGAATAATTTTCCCTCATACCCTGATTGATCTTGGGTTTGCAATCAATGTGATGAATAATGAAAACATGGTAAATATAAACCTCCAAGGGGATTTGAGGAAGACCACGATAGTGCTGCAACTTGAATATAGATCCATAGTAGCTCCTGAGGGACTTGTTGAGGATGTCATGGTATCCATCGAATATTTGGATTATCCTACTGATTTCCTACTTATATAGCCCAAAATGAAGTTTAATGGCTACCCTCTTATCTTAGAAAGACATTGGTTGGAAACTGTTGCTGCCTATATTAGTTGTAGGGATAAGAACATGAATATCAAGAATGTACCCTTATCAAAACAATTGATATTGTATCTTCCTTCTCAACCTTCTATTGAACATGATCTACCTTTGTGGATAGAGGAGGAAGAAGATGAAGTGTATCATACAACACCCTACCCGATCTATACGCTAGATGTTTCTATAGGAGGGGGAAAACCTGATGAAGATGACCTCGCTGACCATATCCTTCAGAACTAACCCCCAACTACCATCCCACTTGATGAACTTGTGATAGAATCTGGGACTAGTCCTTGGACTGAGTTATACTCATTTGAATCAATTCCTAAACATGTAAAAATTGTAGAGTTTGGCCCATCCATAAATTTAAAGATCAACCCCTCTCTCGGCCAAATAAGAAGATAACTTGTGCAAGATACTGAGAAAACACTTAGATTGTTTTGCTTGGGACTATAAATAAATGAAAGGGGTGCATCCATCAGTTTTTACTCATTATAATTACATCAAAGAGGGATGTAAACTTGTGCGCCAACCCTAGAGGAGAATGAACCCAACCCTTAAGGACATAGTGAAGGAAGAATTCAAAAAGCTTCTGGATGCAAGGTTCATATACCCCATCTCAGATAGTGAGTGGGTGCCCCCTCTAGTATTAGTCCCAAAGAAGAATGGGAAGTGGAGGAACTGTGTTGATTACAAAGAACTAAACAAGGCCATAGAGAAAGACCAATTCCCTTTTCCCTTCATTGGCCAAGTCCTAGATGGTATTGTAGGGAAGAATTTATTCTCTTTCTTGGATGGATTTAGTGGTTACAATCAGATCTAGATCAACCATGAATACCAAGACAAGACCACATTTACATTTGCTTGGGGTACCTTTTCTTATATGGTCCTCCCATTCGGTCTATTAGAAAAGTAGCTTCCAAGAGGCCCTTGAAATATTAAAAGAAAAATTGACCACTGCACCCATACTTAGGGGTCCCAAATGGGCTCTGTCTTTCCATATCCATACTGATGCATTATAAAAAGTTGTAGGCGTAGTCTTGGAAAAAGTAGATGATAAGTTTCCCTATGCCACGAGTTTCAATAGTAAAAATATGTCTAAGCCTGAATTGAACTACACTGTCACTGAAAACAAACTCTTAGCTATTGTACACTCCTTGAAAAAATCCAGGAACTATATAAATGGATACCAAAATTATTGTGCATATCTATCATGCATCTTAAATATTTGATGAATAAGGCTGATGTGAATGCTAGGATAATTATATGGTTGTTATTATTACAACAATTTGATTTGATAATCATTGACAAACCACGAAAAGAAAATGTAGTTGCATATTTTTTTTTCTAGACTTACTCTGCCTGTAGGTAATGAAGAGATGGTCAATGATCAACTTCTAGATGATAACCTATTTTATATCTCAGTTCTCTCTCCCTATTTTTTTGTCATAGACAACTACTTGGTTGCTAGGAGGTTTCCCCCAAATATGTCATCGAGGGAGAAGATCATAATTGTGAGGAAAAATGCCCCTTTCACTTGGATTGGGGGAAACCTTTTCAAAATGGGACCAAATAATATTTTTAGGAGATGTGTAAGGGAAGATGAAGTCTTTTAAATCCTCTCAAAATTCCATGATAGGCCCTATGGGGGTCATTTTGCTGCTAAGTGGACAACTTTGAAATTTCCACAAGCTGGATAATATTGGCTCACTCTCCATCAAGATGCAAGAAGGTATAAAAGGAGATGTGATTAGTGCCAAAGGATATGGAAACCCACACTCAAGGGTGTTATGCCTTTACAAACATAATTTTCCTTAGAGCCATTTGACAAGTGGGCGATGGAATTCGTTAGGCCAATTGATCCACCATCAAGATAGAGGAAATAAATTATTGTGTGCACTGACTATTTAACAAATTGGGCCGAGATAAAGGCTTTCAAAGCAATGACAGAGTAGAGAGTGGCTGAGTTTTTAAGGGAAAAAAATTTCTACAAATTTGGGTATCCAAGGAAGATATTCACCGATCAAGGAGCTCAATTCACATCACATTTGATTGAGAATCTCCCGAGGCAACACAATATCAAACACAAAACATCTACTGCCAATAACACTCAATAAAATGGACAATTAGAGGTCACAAATAGGGCATTGAAGAGCATCCTCACTAAGTTTGTTAGCAGCAGCAAGAGATATTATTCAAAGATATTATTGGAGGCCACTTGGCCCTATAACACCACTTGGAAGACAAACACTGAGTTCACTCCATATGATTTGGTTTATTTAAAGAAAGATCGACTTTCTATAGAGTTTGAATATAACACTTTGAGAATGGAAGCCAAATTGGAATTAGATGTCACAAGAGCACAACAAGAAAGGCTGATCCAACTGAATGGCTTGGATGAGTTCAGAATGCAAGATTTTTCAGCCACATTTTCCCTTGGCTAGTGAATGGTGGCTGAATTTTACATGCATAATCTCATCTTGACTGATATGAACCACTGGGATCTGAATTCAAGACTAGGGGACATGTAGTTGATGGATTTGGCATCTTGGTTGGAACATGAAGAAACAAGGATTGAGGAGATGAAGAGAGTAGGAAAAAGAGGATAAGGAACCTTTATACATTAGGGAAGAGTAATGAGCCCCAAGGCTATCATTATAAATCATAACCTCGTCTCCAATGATGCTATTTTGGCACCCAAGTACATTGAAACCGAGGAGCAAGCCATTCTTCACTTTGAAAATACCTTTAGGTTGTCAGGAGAATATAGTCTGCAAGCTTGCTAGAGGAGATGGCATGCTTTATAACTTAGTATGCAAGTTAGAGAATACCACTCTCCTAAAGGCTCAAGAATTCCTTAGAGAAAACACCATTTTACAAGAGAGAAATGCAAAGAATGAAGATACAATGGATAGGACTGAAACGCAATCCACCTTTGTTGCTATGCCTACAAGAAGGAAAGGACCAATCAAAAGAGAAGAAGGAGTTTATTGAGGCAAAGAAAAATGCAAGATTTTACTCATAAGACGACACTCCATCTAAGGTGCCTTGGGATGTCAGAGAGGCCACTAGGGCCATGAGAGAAATGCACATGGATGAATGAGTTTCTCAGAGGATGAGAAACAATTTTCATGGGGGGGTGATGATGAGGCTCATCAATAGGTACATTATAAGGGTCATGATTCCATCCTTCATTTTTATAACTATCTCTTTCTCACATTTATTTACATTTTTAGTTATATTATGCTTAGTGAGAAGGATAAAAGGTATTTCTCGTAGCATGTGGAAAAATGTGGTTTAATTGCAGGGAATGGAGCATTTTTTAGATATTTTCCATGCAGGGGCTCGAAGTAGATTACAAGGAGAAAATCTAGGAGGTTTTATTCCTCCATAACTCCCTCAATCGGCCTAAGATCACAACACTCTCACTCTCTTATAAACTCTAAGTCACTGGAAGCCAAGCCACTATTAGTGCAAGTGAGAGTAATAAAGAACAATATCCACCATTATCGAGTTGAAGGAAACAATCATTCCTATTTCCTAGGGAGTTTCTAGAAGCTACCCTATTGTATAATAAACAAGAAGAATAACTCATTAGGATTCACATTTTTTTTCTTTAGCTAGGTAGCGATTGAGCTCAAGAACATGGTATTATTATTTTGAATTTCATATGACGTATTAGATATTTTATTTGATGATAGTGAGAAGTTTCTCATTGAGTTACCACTGAGTTAGTTCTAGAGGGCTGAGGCTTTTGGTTTTGGGCCCAAATCAATGGCTTAGGTCCCTCTTGTGTATTTGTATTTCTCTTAGCTTCAAGTATTTTATATTTTCTTACATTTCAGCAGAGAATAATCCATCAAAAACTGTGGTTGCAGCCTCTACCTCACCTTTATTGTGGGAGCATGAGTGGAAGGATTCACAACCATAGACCAAAAACATTATGTTTATGATTTATTGGAAATAGATTTGTGTTAGTTTTATTGTTTTACATTTGATTTCTGTAGCTTAGAAGTTAGTTTAGTGATTAGATCATAGTTCTGGCATAAACTATATATCATTTAAATTCAACTCATCTTTTCCACCATAAGTTATTTCATTTTGTCAATGATAAATGGATGAATGCATGTGATGATTGTAGGGCTATTTGGATTTGCAGGAAATGGTACCTTTACCACTTCCATATTGAACTCACTCACCTTCTCTTGTCACATCCAAATTCTTTCCTAAAACTCTGTTTCACAAGTGATTTTTCCTAGGTACACCGAGAGCACTTATCTCAATGAAATAGATGCCTTTGAGAGGCTCTGAACTTGGCTATGGAATTAAGCCAACCTTCAATCATTTACCTCAACCTCCATCCACCTCTCCATACCCTCAAGACATCATTTTAACCTTTAAAACCCTCTTGTAGCATTAAAGTCGCTCATATAACAATACACGGCTCATGTAGCAGCCAGCTATAGCAAACCTGTAGGACCACTTTCCTTCATAATTTTTTATATCCACTGCAAATTTGACTTAGTCTAGATGAATTTTGACCTCGAGCTATGATTTTATGATCATGGGAAGATCCTATACCACTCCAAACCTTCCTTTCCTTCACTGCAAAAACAAAGTAGAGTTAGTTTCTTTATCACAGATTTGATGCAAATAAATTATTGATTTACAAGAAAGTGTGAACTAGGTAGATGGTACATGTAATTATGATTGGTAGTTTGATGAATTATTCAAGAGAAATTAACTTTCTTTCTGCAAGTAGATTTGGTAGTTTGATGAATGTTACAATATAAAATAGCTTTCATTCTGCAAGTAGTTTAGCCTTTGTCTTTTCCTGAATTGATTAGTTAGCACTTACAAGTTAAAGTCAATGGAATTTTCCCCTTCATAGTTCGAAGTTGCTTTTAATTTTTCTTTCATCAATAAGATTTCATTCTAATTTAGTAGGAGGATTTTTCTTGGAGAAATTTTCATCTAATGTCATAGTTAAGGGTGGCATGAGTAGAATCCCATTTACTTTGCATATAGCATTGTCACCTCAAAGTTTATACGAACTTCGGGTTGATAAATAGAGTTGAGGAGCCCTTGGGAGTTGCAACACTCTTGGTGAAATACCAGGGCTCACCACATATATCTTAATAATATGGTGTCATAGATGGCATGAATGTCTTTTGTAGTGGAATGTTCGAATGCCTCCATATGAGGTTTGGATGCCAAGGCTGAGAGAGAAATCAAAACTCTTGTATCTTAGAGAGTTTATGAAAGAGCTGATTTTATAAACTTTCTTGAAATGATATTGTGCTATTAAAGATATTAGAATTTATATGCTTCCATAATAAAATACACAAATTTGTATCAACTACAAAGGTCTCAAACTTATAGAGATGATCCACCTGAATTCGGTCTCATCCACAACCTTTTGTTTCAAGTAAAATTTCACATGTTACTGAGCTTATATATGTGTTGTATATTTTAATCAATGCCACAAAGCTTCTTTCTAGTCATCATATGATTCAAATTTGAGTGTTAGACCTAGACCAATCCACAAAATTTGAAATGGTGTTACAAATTTTTTGTCACAAGGTGCATAAGTATAAAATCACAGTAAATTTGGACGTCCTTTGGTATTCTTTGCACACCAAACTCGATCTTGATTAGGGATTATTCAAAGGTGACTGACATTCACCATAGATCTGATACCATGTTTAAATTTAGATAGATTTTATAATTTATCATCATGGTAAATTACTTATGATTGATATCCATTCTTTTCTTAGTATTTTCTTGTTTAGTTAATGTTGGGAAAAATATTAAGAGGGGGGGTGGGGTGGGGGGGTGGTCAATTAGTATTTTAAAACTCACTTAAACCTTTTAATATCTTATTTAGATTTTTGTACGCTAATGTAATGAAGTAAACCAACGTATGTAAGTGATTGCGATGAAGACAAGTAGCATATATCCAATTAACTAAATTTTCATTTAATTCATCCTCTTTTTAACTTGAACTAGTGTATCATTACTTCATTAGAAATTAATTAAACAATAACCATGAGTAGTAAGAACAAAATAAAACATCACACATAAGAAACACAAAAACACGTGAGAAAACTAGGATTTATTTGTGGAAACCCAATGTGGGAGAAAACCATCATTGTCATAGTCTCTATCTTCATATTTTATTATAAGGAAAACATCTTACAATCTGGTATTGTTGCAGACTCATACAAGTGTGCAGACACCCACCTGCAGAAGGCTACCACCTTCTCTCATTCTCTATCATCCACTGGAAGGGAGCTCCAACCTCTTGATCTCATTTACTGGCACCCACCGGAAGGGATCTCAAACCCACTGAACAAATTTACCAACTACTACTAGAAGGAATCTTCAAATTCCTCACTAAAGGATCTAACCCTCGGCACCTCTCTAGAAAATGTTTCATAATATTTCATATTAGATCCACTTGAATCAAAAACATCATAACCTGTAGGTCACTTTTCATCAAATTTTTAGACTAGACCCACTACCATCATTTAAGCCCAATACCAAATGATAATTCTGAAATCAATCTCTAAGTCAAATCACTTAATCACTGAACCAACAGAGACACCAAATCAATCATTAAATCAACTCATTCTCAAACAAAAAAATCATCTAGATCAACTCATATCACTGTAAATCTATTCGTCAGAATACCAAACCACATATTTTTCATCACTGAAGCCAGATCCTATCACTGCAAAAACTAATCAATCATATGTCAGAATATATTCGCTATTGTTATGAACTATACCTACGTATGAACGAGCTTTCCATGAAGAATACCTGCGTACATATCTGAACACACTTGTAACTAAATATTCATTGTTGTACCACTAAAAAAATCACTGAAACACATACTGAGCCCATCGCAGATCTTTGAACCAAATAAAGATCACCATACAGTAGCATCAACACTTATTCAACATTTCATTCTACAATTAGTTCAACTCAAATAGTACTGTCAAACACATATTATCATAAGAAAGACTTCATCAATAGGCAAAGAAAAACATAACATAACTAATCAAACATCATTAGCAGTTCATATTGCAAAACCCTAACATATGCCCGTGAACCTTATAAAGCACTTCTACCTATGTACGCACTTTTGATACTTGACACATGTGTACAGATCTGTCCATACTACAGAACATATATAAGACTACCCAAAGGCAGATCCACGTATGCACATGAAATCTTAGTGACAAACCCACATATATATCTATAATCAATGAATCATTCCTTCACTTCACAACACAACATCTATTAAATCCAAATCTCGACATACACTGTTAAAACACACATTATAATATCATCGTCACAGGTCTATCAAACCATAAACAAATTACTCAATATGTATTCATTCTATATCTATTAGATTTGATCCATCTCCATGTTACCTAGTGGACATCTATTTCAGATCAAATCATTCATCAATAACCCATAACTTGCACACACGGAACTTTTATCTCCATCTCCTTATATAGCTTAGGCCTTAGACAATACCTTAGTAATTCCTATGGTATTCTTTGATGAGATCAAATATTTAATGTGGCACTCTTTAATATGGGACAATACCACGATAAAGACCCCTAGTATTGAGAATACAATGGTGCGGAAATTGTGCATGAATTTTCTTCACCATACCCCTGTATGTATGTGACCTTTGCTCACAGGACTCGCGTATACTTCCTCTATCTCTAACTAATATCCTTTGTCTAATCTCTCATTCACATCTGTACTAGCCTATATACTCATCCTGCTACCATCATGTTTACATATTTATGAATTAGGTTTCCATCAAGGACAACACATTATTTATAATGCCAAAAATATCCCCCTTTGGACTTGATGGAAACCACTTTGGTGTTTGGTTACCACCATCTATATATACCTGTAAACAAATCTGTAGACATACCAAGCTTCTCTCCCAAGAATTCTCCAAACACCAAGCTTCTCCCCCCCTTTGACATCAAGGGAAAATGGCTGACCAATGATGAATGAAGAATTCTTTCTCCCCTTATAAATATGAGCACTGTAGATCTGATTCTGTTGAATATGAGTACTGACCATGCTCCCCCTGAGCATATATTGAAAATTCTAGAATATATTCAAATAATTACATGACTCTATGACTCAACCAAATATGGCCTTTCCTATCACCAAGGAATCATGCTTACATCAATCACCCAACACAGTGGGATTATATATTGTGACTCAATCATTACATCAAATGCCCAAAATAATGGGATTACATGACTTGACCCCAATAGTCCATACATGAATGAATTTTACAACGATTTATAACATGGGCCTTTACATCACCTTTACATCAAGAGATATATATGAAATTTATAACCAAAACTAAATACCCTAATAGTGAGGAAGAAAGATCATGATAGTCATCAAAAAACATCACACACCGTATAGGATCCTGCAACATGAACATCATAATTATGAAGTAAGATGGGACAATGTAGCATCAATATTCATCAACATCAACATGTGACCAAGTAAGTAATTATTTAAAGCATCACCAGAAAATTGTAGAAATGATATATCAATAACTATCTTCTTGACTTCATGTAACATGCCTTTCCTCATGAAGAGTTTTAAATCATAGGCAACAATACCATTCTCTTAGACCATAATATTCATGTAAGAAGAATTATAAAACCATAGACAATTTCAACAATATGCAACTCAAATAATCATTCATAAGATCCCTATCTGCAATTTATTGATATCCCATTACATAGAGATAGAAATATGTATGAAATCATCATCATCAACCAATCATAGCATGATATTGTACAATTATGCTCTGTTAGTAACCCATCTCCTTAATCTCATATTAACAAGATCAACAAGTTCTTTCCACACATAATAAGAGCCACAATCCTCAAGAAACATGTCATATGTACCATATACATGCATCATAAACAAGGAGAATCTTTTTTCATCACAAATTATATCAACAACATTATTTACCAATGCATACATATAATCATCATCCATAACATCACCAAAAGAAGGCCATGCATAACGAAAACAAAATAACAACATATAGTCATCATTCACAACTTCATCAACATGTGTGTATTCAACAACATCACTAATATAATTATCATGAATGCCATTATGCAACAAGGAACGTTAAAGAAATCATAATGCCAACAATGCACTAATATGGAAAATTCTCCCCTTGAACCTGTTGGAGTTGTTCACTATCAGGTCTGATCACATCCAACTCATCCATCAGTGAGGTCATTAAAGAAACTTTATCAATCATTAAAGCCATCGAAGAAGCAATATCATATTGCAGAAACTCATAAACCATCATATGCCAATACCACTTCTAAGTAACATATTAATATCAATATACTCTAACCAATCAATATCAGAACAAGAATCCAAATAATGACTGTCTGAAGCATATCATAACCTCTCACTGATTTTTTCTGAATATTTCCTCATCGTAGATAAATACATGCGAGTGTCTAGATCATAACTCGCATATATACGCGACTTTTTTTCATAAGTTCTGAATATAGAAAGTAAAATGTTGTTTTTTCAGAACTACATCTCCCCCTCATCTTGTAGTGTATGTTTATGTTCATTGTTACTATAGCAGATGCACTGTCAGTAATATAAGCAACATGAATATCAAAAAAACATGGGAATCATCATCAAGATATACATATGTATAGCTCCCCTATCCATCACTGATCCTGAGGACCTGATAATCATCACTTTATCTTCATGAGATCATGTACCTCACATCACTTCTACATTCACTATGAGAAGTAATATTTAAAAACAATGGACCGCAGCAGGGTCAATCTTCCTTAAATTTCTGACTGATGTTCCTTCTTCCTATAGACCTACTTGCAATTTCTAATTATGTGTTGGAACTTATCCCATCTCCTCATTCTATTTTGCATACTTGAATTGAAATCAGTGGCCTTATGACCAGATGAGTTACAAGAGAAAAAATATCCATAAAACCATCCTTTATGCCTAAGGATTGATCTTGACCTTGATGTAGGATATTTTCTTACATATGTGTGACTTGATTTATTTTTCCCTTGAACAACATTATACTGGTTTTTTCCATCACATTGTGTATAATCATACCCAATTCCAGTCTTGATCAAAGGAGAGTGTTGTTCACTAATAATATTCTCTAGAGACTCATATGCCTTTTCCCATTTGTTGATCTTCTCATAATCTTCCTTTAGGGTCATAAATTCAGATTCTAATGTTTCACAGTGATTTTCCTTTTCTTTAAGTTGTTTTCTTATGATTTCCTTTCTTCTATTGGTTTCTTCTAATTCCATCTTTAACATGTTTATTTCCTCAATCATACTGTTTCCTTTTGATTCCAATTATTTGTTAGAATTCCTGAGTTTATCATTCTTATTTAGTGCTTTCACTGAATCATCTACCTCACAACTATCTGATTCATTAATTGACTGAACTTCAAGAACCATAAGTACTTGATAGTGACTGTTATAATTTGAACATGAATTTTCTTGATCATCGGATGTGCTATGACTATATTCATTAAAGTAAAATATTTTCTTGTCAGAGAAATTATTTTTAGCATAATTATTTCCATTCTCTTTATGATTTTCTATGTATGGACATTCGGATGCATAATGGCCTACTCTTCCACAAGAAAAACATTTAAATGGAAGCTTACCTCTGAATTTTCCAGTTCCTACTTGCAAATTTCTCATGAAGTTTTATTCTTCCTCATATGAAATGTAACTTGTGTCTTTGGGTGCTTCCTTCTGTTTCCCTTTATATGTGTCTTTGAAGATTGCTTCTCTCATGTTTGAAGGACCACCTTTCCTCATCTCAAATGCAATAAATATTCCATGGAGTTGATCGAGTGTGAGACTTTTCATATCCTGCATTTCTTCAATAGCAGAGACTTTGGAATCAAACTTTGGAGTTAGTGATCTCAAAATATTCTCAACGACAGTAGCATATTTTATTTTGTCACCAAAAATTTTCATGGAATTAACAACCTCATTTACTCCAAGGAGAAATCCTGCAATGATTTCATCATCATGTATTTTAAGTATCTCATATTGTATTCTAAATGATTGGAGTTTATCACTTTTTACCTT
The DNA here is from genome assembly GCA_034641835.2 of Pinus albicaulis. Classification (NCBI taxonomy): domain Eukaryota; kingdom Viridiplantae; phylum Streptophyta; class Pinopsida; order Pinales; family Pinaceae; genus Pinus; species Pinus albicaulis. The sequence goes on along the minus strand of CM076577.1, from coordinate 892,291,641 downwards.
GGTGTCACCTTTATAACTTTGGATAAGCTTATCCCATATTTATTTTGCGGTATTCAACTGCATTACCTTCACAAATTCATACTCGGCCAAACTTCCCAATATTGCATTTACAATTTTGCATTAGTTTCATACTATTTCTTTCCTGCTATATCTATGGAAATGGACGATGGATATTGATACCATTTTTCAATTATTTCCCATACATCAACTCCCAGTGCCTGCAATTATGCTCTCATATTGAATTTCCAAAAGACAAAGTAAGTTCCATTAAATAAAGGTGGCCTGCTAGAAAATACTGCTTCTTGACTACTCATCTTGATGGATCTCCTTCAAGCAATAAAGATTCTTCTGAAGGACCTACTTTGATTCCAATTGCTGGGAAAAATACTGATGAGGGGGGTGAATCAGTATTTTAAAATTCACTTAAACCTTTCAATTTATTATTCAGATTTCTGTATGCTACTGTAATGAAGTAAACCAACATATGTACGCGACTATGATGAAGACAAGTAGCGTATATCCAGTTAACTAAATTTTCATTTAATTCATCATTTTTTTAACTTGACCAGTGTATAATTACTTCATTAGACATTAATTAAATATAAACCATGAGCAGTAAGAAAATAATAAACTATCACACATAAGCAACACAATAACCCATGAGAACACCGGTATTTTTAGGTGGAAACTCAATATGGGAGAAAACAACCATTTCCATCGTCTTTATCTTCATATTTTATTATAAGGAAAACATCTTACAATATTGTATTGGCGCATACTCATACCAGTACGTAGAAACCTACCTACAGAAGGCTACCACCTTCTCTCATTCTCCAGCACCCACTGGAAGGGAGCTCCAACTCCCTGAACAGATTTACCAGCTACAAATAGAAGGAATATTTGACTCCCTCATTGAAGGATCCAAACCTTAGCACCTATGTGGACCACATTTCATAATATTTCATACTCGATCCACCTGACTCAAAAACATCACAACCTGTAGGTCACTTTTCATCAAATTTTTAGACTGTACCCACTACCATAATTTAAGCAGAATACCAAATAATAATTTTGAAATCAATCTCTAAATCAAATCACTTAATCAATGAACCAAATAAGACAACAAATAAATCATTGAATCAACTCATTCTCAAACAACCAAAGAAGCTAGATCAACTCATATCACTATAAATCCATTCATTAGAATACCAAACCACATACTATTCATCACTGAAACCAAACCATGTCACTCCAAATGTTGATCAATTCTATGTCAGAATATAAACGCTACTATTCTAAACTATACCCACATATGTACACACTTTCTATCAATAATACCTACGTACATATATCAACACATTGATAACTGAATCTGCATTATTGTACCCTTGAAACAATAAATGAAACACATACTAAACCCATAACAAATCTCTGAACCAAATATAGATCACCATACAATAGCATCAACAATTATTCAAAATTCCATTCTACAACCAGTTAAACCCAACCAGTACTGTCAAACACAGATTATCATAAGAAAGACTTCATAGAAAACAACAAACATAATAGAACTGATCAAACATCATTAATAACTCATACTCCCAAACCCTAGCATATGTAAGCGACTCTTATAAAGCACCTCCACGTATGTACACACTTTTCATACTTGACATCTGCATACAGATTTTTCCATATTACAAAATATATACACGACTACCCATAGGAAGATTTGTGTATGTACGCGACCTCTCAGTGACAAACCCATGTATAAATTTGTAATCACTGAATCATTCCTTCGCTACACAACACAACATCTGTCAAATACAAATCTCGGCATACACTGCTACAGACACACATTAATATCATCATCACAGATCTATCGAACCCTAAATGTATTACTCAATATATAGTCATTCAAGATCTTTAGATCAGATCCATCTCCAATTTCCCTAGTGCACATCTATTTCAGATCAAATAATTCATTAATAACCCACAAATTGCACACATAACACTTTAATCTCCATATCCTTATATATCTTAGGCCTTATCCAATACCTTAGGTCAATCCCTTAGTAATGTCGATGTTATTCTTTAACGGTATCAAATATCCGGTGTCACACTCATTACTATGGGCCAATACCATGGTGCAGAAATTGTATGTGACTTTTCTTTGCCATACCCACGTATGTACATGACCTTTGTTCAAAGGACTGACATATACTTCTCAAACTTCACCTTTATCATTCCTCTATCTTTGAACTGATATTACTTCATCCAATCTCTTTGTCACATCTATACTAGCCTGTATACTCATCTTGCTACCATCATGTTGACAAATTTATCAATAAGGTTTTCATCAAGGACAACACATTAGTCATAATGGCAATATTTATGTCATCAAGCAATTACACATTAGCAAAATATAGAGAACATAATACATAGGAGAAAAAAGCACCAAAAATTAGGCTCCAAGCCAGGGAAAAACCCCATAAGGGGGAAAACCCAACCAATATTTTTTCTTATAAAATTAGATCAAAATGAGATATTCAAGACCGAAGACCAAGACCAGAACTGCCACTAATACTCCAAGTCATCTCCACATGCAAAGTCAACAAAAGTCAAATTTCCACTTTCTTGTAATTTTGGGCCTTCCTAAAATCTCACTTCTTAAATTTCGGGCCTTCCTAAAATATCACTCCTAAAACTATATTAGAACTTTAGTCTTTCTTCAGAAAATTTCTCTCACTGATGTGATCTCTTTCTTCCCTTCTTTTTTGTCCTTCTCTTCATTAGTTAGGTGCAACATATTTGATTGATGATGATGAATTTATTATCTCCAAAATGATCTAACTATCCTCTTCATTTATATATTTCCAGGAGGTCGAATATGTGGCTTTTAGAGCCAAGGACGACTTTTTCCTAGAGAGGGCTGCCTTGATAGTCTTGGTCAACTTTGACTCAATAAAAAAATTAATCTCTTTTCTTTATAAAAGTCCAAATGGGAATTAATCAAGTGCAATCAAAATAATTTTTATTTTTAACTCTTTTGACTCTTATAAGCATGAAGAACATGCTTTGATAAAAAATAAATAATAATAATACATATGTCAATGATAAAAAAATCATTTTATTACATTAAGAAGACCAACACTAGTTACATTTTTCAAAATTTATCAGAATGGACCCTTTAATGTATTTGCAACCCAAACCAAAAAATATGTCAATCCTAACCTAAATATGAGGAAACTAAATAAGTAAAATCATATTATAGATTTTTCACTTCCACCCCTAAAAGAATGAAATAGAAAAATTGTATACATATTCTAGAGTGTTTGTGTATTCTAGAGTATGTGCACATTCTAGACTATGTGTGCATTCTAGGAACATTCACACAAATTTTTCATTAAGCATTCAAAAGGTAGGTTTAACAAAAATTTACTAAAGGAAACTTGTAGGCATCTAGGAACCTCAACATCATGTTAGTCCACCATAAATGGATTTTCAAGGGTATCCTTGGCCTACTAATGATGGTAACCAACATTATGATTTTTTCAATGTTGAGTATGAATCTCTATAACTTGGATATGTTTAAGGGAACGACCCCGGATATAGGCCCTTAAGGAAGCATATAGGATTTTGGGGCTAATAAAAATACTTTGAATTCCCTTGAATGACCTAAATGTAACACCCTCAACCCACACTTACACAAGTTCATCATTCCACCAGGGTAAATATGTGATGAAGAGTTACTATGATATGACTCAACCTCCTAGATCACCTTAAGGAAGTGGAATCGACAAAACCAAAACCTTATTGATTTCCCTCAGGTGTTACAGGACCCCCAAGGGCTAAACCACCCTTCCAGGTGTCCAAACAATAATTTAAGCCTCCTTTCACTGACATGGACTCCTAGACACTGGCACAACAGTGCCTCAATTTGACTGTAACCATCCAGCCACATGCATAAGCCTGCAATTGAGCGAATGCAATTTTTTTCACCCAGTTCTATGCCCGTGACTACGAGATCTGAGGCCCTTTTTCGGGGCTACTCTCCAGACCACTACCCAGAACTTAATGAAAATATCAAAAATGATAAATGACATAGGGACAAATATTTCCATACAAACTTATATGAGAACTTGACCTAACCAGGCCAAACCATGACATACATTTTGTCAAGCACATGACGAACATGTAATCTACAGGTCATTATCACATATCTGAACATAGGGATCTCATAATCATCTGAGAATCATCAATAAGATATGATTACCTCTCAAAATAGTTGAATTATCATATATTAGGTCATCCATTCATCAAACATTAATTTACTAATCAAAACACGATGAGAGCCATAACTAAATTTTGTCATAAACCATGCTTATAACCAACATATAACTAGAATATTAACAATTATAGAACAACCATCAATCCACATAATAACACGTATGAATACTCATGATATACAAGAGAGAAAAGAGATCTTATTAACATATGAAATTCCAACCAATTCAAGGACTTCCATGTACCACCAGACCGTATATTGGGCTGAACCAAATCCTTTTTTTTCAGCTAATCACCCCTATGCCATATTCCAAGCGTGAATGTGGGACTCACAAAAAAACAACTAGGGCTTCCTCAGGATTTACCAAGCATCCCGCCATTACCGATGAAGGGATTCCTAGTCCCGAAACCCTCATCTATATAACCGGGCTTTACCTCAATTCCGCGATTAGTAGTCAAGGGATTCCTAGGCCTAACCAAGAAATATACACTACCAAGATTTACTGCAATCCTGCCATTATAGGTCAAGGGATCACTAGGCCCTAAACAAGCTTGAATACCTCCATATTTATTCACCAATACCTTGAGTAATTTTCTCCACCCTCAGGCTTTACCACAATCCTGCCATTACTGGTTAAGGTATTCTTAGGCCCTTTGGAATTTTGTTGAGACCACCTCACCCGGTTCCAAAACCACCCAAAAATCCATCTCAACTAAATTAAAGAAGCCCATCACACCATGGGTATCCTAAAAATGGCAAGGCAAGGTTGAAACCATTGTCACACCTATCAAAACCCCTGCTAATTACAACAAGAGAACCAAATACACACATTCATGTACCATGCATGCCAAAAATATCAAGGAAATCATACATGCAACTTGATACTTGGAAGTAAGCCGCTTGATAGAACTATTCATTTCTTGACCTTTGCTTCCCTTTTATTTATTTCCCTTCCTTTGGATTCCTTTATC